>OZ025265.1:31885365-32077293 GCA_964019135.1 Arenicola marina
CAACTCAACGAAGCTACAAAGAGACATAATCCACGCAGCAGCCAACCACATAAAAAACATATATATATGTCGTAACAACGCAGCAACCTGGCGGAGACCGAAACACAATGATCGGAGCTAGACTGACACTGAGACTAAGACTAAACACATCTCAAGACACAAGTAAATCAAGCGTTCTGACAAGAGCTTCCAGGCCACACTACCTTCTGTTCAGGACGGAAGTCAACCAGCGCTGGTAGGAGTGGGAGTGGTTGCGGTAAACATGCGAACGCATTTACATCCTAAGCTTCATTAGCGGCAGTTTTTGGTTAGGTTTGGGGTACCGTAGCTGAATGTAAAGCAGGACGGTTTAACTGTAAATCATAGCGCGGCAATCGAAAAGGTAAAGGTAGAGAGGAGTCATGACTCCGGAAGAAAACCAGTACTCTGTCCGAAAGTAAGATATACGGATCTTTATCCCAGACATTTGCACAGATTGGGTTCGAAACCCCGCACGTTTTGGTAGTTCGCACTCGACAGTAGCCAGCCCCAGGCGCTACCCACTAACTAGGCCACGCCGTCTTCAAAACAGTAGTCAACCAGCGAGGGTATTAGCCAGAATCTTTGTTCTGCCAGCCAATATTTTGGCTGGTAAAAACAAGTGCTCAGTGTATACACACAACCTGGCGCCAGCCGATCAGGTCGCATTTTGACCTCGCAATTTACAACTCTATAAACAAAATTAGTTGATAAAATTGTTAGTGCTGACGATTTTCTTTTAAACCTCCGAACAAAAATGCCCTATTTCGGCTGGTACGCAGCAAATGAGTGCCCCCCCAATTGAAAATCTGCCCGCCAAATTAAAATTGAAATCTGCCCGCCCATCCGGCGGGCAGGCGGGTCTATGGCTAATACCCTGCAACCAGCTCCGGTCGGAGTAGTTACTACTGCGTTAAAGCAAATCCTGAAAGTCTTTATAAATCCTGTTTATCTGGTTTACATGACAACGGGGACCCACCATTCCTGGCTCTCCGACGGTGAGGTCCCAGCCACCGGTTCCGAGGGACAGTCCTCTCCCTCACCCCGTGGGCGGGGTGGTGGCGGGGGCGGGGGGTGCCCCCTGGGTTGACTTGCATGGGGGCGGGGCCGTGGGCGGGGGACAGGGAGTCAGCCATCTTGCCGTGATCCCCGGGGTTGTTCTTGAGGGGGGTGGGGCCGTGACCACCGGGGCTGTCCAGCAGGGGGGTGGGTCCGTGAACCCCGGGGCTGTCCAGCAGGGGGGTGAGGCCGTGACCCCCGGGGTTGTTGTTGAGGGGGGGTGAGGCCGTGACCCCCGGGGCTGTCCAGCAGGGGGGTGCGGCCGCACGTCCGCCTGCCCTTACCGGTAGAACACACTATACACATCGTGCCTCACTGAGCGGTGGGCGCCTCACTGAGCGGTGGGCGCCTCACTGAGCGGTGGGCGCCTCACTGAGCGGTGGGCGCCTCACTGAGCGGTGGGTGCCTCACTGAGCGGTGGGCGCCTCACTGAGCGGTGGGCGCTTCACTGAGCGGTGGGTGCCTCACTGAGCGGTGGGCGCCTCACTGAGCGGTGGGCGCCTCACTGAGCGGTGGGCGCCTCACTGAGCGGTGGGCGCCTCACTGAGCGGTGGGCGCCTCACTGAGCGGTGGGCGCCTCACTGAGCGGTGGGTGCCTCACTGAGCGGTGGGCGCCTCACTGAGCGGTGGGCGCTTCACTGAGCGGTGGGTGCCTCACTGAGCGGTGGGCGCCTCACTGAGCGGTGGGCGCCTCACTGAGCGGTGGGTGCCTCACTGAGCGGTGGGCGCCTCACTGAGCGGTGGGCGCCTCACTGAGCGGTGGGCGCCTCACTGAGCGGTGGGCGCCTCACTGAGCGGTGGGCGCTTCACTGAGCGGTGGGCGCCTCACTGAGCGGTGGGCGCCTCACTGAGCGGTGGGCGCCTCACTGAGCGGTGGGCGCCTCACTGAGCGGTGGGCGCCTCACTGAGCGGTGGGCGCCTCACTGAGCGGTGGGCGCTTCACTGAGCGGTGGGCGCCTCACTGAGCGGTGGGCGCCTCACTGAGCGGTGGGCGCCTCACTGAGCGGTGGGCGCCTCACTGAGCGGTGGGCGCTTCACTGAGCGGTGGGCGCCTCACTGAGCGGTGGGCGCCTCACTGAGCGGTGGGCGCCTCACTGAGCGGTGGGCGCTTCACTGAGCGGTGGGCGCCTCACTGAGCGGTGGGCGCCTCACGAACCGAATCTCATCCGAAAGCCTTTGGCAAATCTACGAAATTACGGTATCCGCGTTGGCAAAATGTATCTGTCTTTCCGGTCTCTATAGCGACGAGACGCCGTCCAACCGACGCGGCAACTTAAGTACCAGTGACGTCACACAACGGCTTGGTGACTGGTTAAGCCAAGGAAATGAAGTATTACGGAAATGAACATCCCCGTTCACAAATGTCAATTTCGCGATGACGGAACACAATACGTCGTTGTGAGAAACCCTAGGCGAGAATTATTTCCATTTCCATCCGTTGTTATAGTGGCCGTTTCACTGGAGACTCCTCCTAATCATGCTCTACATCCACACCACCATGGTCTCCGTATCACGTTCACGCCCAGAATGCTTCGAGGTTCCCGTGTCGACGCCTCTCACCGAGTCATCCAGCAGAGGCCGACCGCCAGGGGTGGCTGACGTCACACACACACAGACCCACACAGACCCCTGGGAGATTGCTATCGCAAAGTGGACGCCTTCGGTCTGGCCAGATGACGTCACTTCCGCTCCTCCCGGGGGATGTCTTTCCTTAATCCGCGCGGCGGAGACTCGTGTCAGAAGCGCCCTCTATGGCGGAGATTATATAAATATGGTAACGACGACGGTTAACTTTTCGCTACATTGCTGTACCCGCAATAATAACAGGCGGGGTTCATTAACCGTTACAACGGTTAGATTAAGCCGGTTCCGCTGCCTCACCGTGATAAAGTATCAGGGCACTTAATCTCAGCAATCACAGTGACGGTGTCTGTGGACATATGGCTTGGTGGGGGATGATAACTCTGCCCCTGGGAATAGCTGCGATCCGATAAATGACGCAGTTACAGTCAACGCGATTTGCAAACCACGATGTTTTCCTGATACACAAAGATACAGAAGTTGTTGTTCGTGATATTAACATCAGTATCAGACCTTGTCCGCAAGATAACGTAGGATGTATCCAACATGCGTTGACTGCTTTCTGATAACGCCGTCGTTCCCGCAAGCGTTGTTATATCCCAAGAGACGCGTAAATAATCCAGAGTCAGATCGAGGACAAGATCGCGACAAGATGCTCTCGACACAAGTAGATATGGGTGCAATAGCAGCAGGGTTGTAGTAGGCCTCTGGTGGCTTGACGGTCCGGCTCCACACAGGTACCGCGGCCACCGACTGCCCACGTTAACCCGCTCGCCCTCTATCGAATCGAGAGCCTTATTGAAGTCAACCAATTCAGGTTGATTTCCGTGTGGCGAGTGTCGCGTGAAGGGCGCCTGTCGTCAGCCTAAATACACCTGGGGACCACGCCCGCCAGCCAATACACACCTTCTCTCCTACTGCGATGTTATGTTATGTCACTGCTATGCCAGCCAATGGAGGAGGCTGGATGGCTGAAGTGGGTTGGGCTAGGTGACAGTGAACGCACCTGCAGAAACAGGCCACCGAACAGAGAGACCCACCCCTCCGGCTCCGGGGCTCGCACATGATGCGGGGAGACGAACTCATTATGGGTCATTGTGAAGTCGTGCGTAAAGAGACCCTTCACTACTTCCCGGTCCAAGTTAACCTTCAGTTTGACCTTCATGCTGCAACAACGTAACTGTCGATGCAGCATCGCACACGCGGGTCTGTCCGTTAACTGGGACGCCAACGCACGCCCCCCGCACCCCCCCCCCCCACCCTCATTTGGCTGACAAGCACGGTCTGGTGCTCACAAGAGACCTGCCCAAACATATATGCCTAACCAAACAACAAAGAAAAAGGTATAAGGGGCTATTATTATGGGTGGAGACTTCAACGCAACAAACTCGGGCTTCAGAGTCGCTTTAAAGTCTCAAACGTCTGTCGAGTCATTGTAAATAAGCTACAATATTGAGAGGCACCCCGCGGGCACTGCAGGAAAGCTAGGAAACAACAAGTGAAGTCACAATCAACTATCATTACCATGACAGCAGACGTCTGACAGAGGCAAGGCAATACAAATTAGTTTACACTTTTTGCCCCACTTTTGATACATTTATCGGACCTTTATAGGGAACAACTATTTATAGGAAACATGGCAAGTACTAATGTATTGATTATGCATTACTGATCACCCGGACTTGCGTATTCTTGATACAAAAAGACGTGTTTAGGGCACTTGTGTGCACATGGTATCAAGGCAACCATCCCTATGCATGTGCTTACGACTTATTTTTAAGGTTGAAGCGGATAAAAATAAAATTGAATAATGACTTGAGACATTCCAGCTTCTGTTTTAAGTCACCTGTAGGCTGTGGTCGAAAAGTACAAGGGGGGGGGGGGGGAGGGCGGAGGGGGCGGGGGGGGGGGGGGGGCGGGGGCGAAGGGGTCGGGCTGTAACAGGATAAACATGCACGGTTGAGACATGCACATATTGGGGTGATCTACGAGGTACCGGTGGCATACAGATGTCGACATATACTGCAAGACAGTCAGAGCAGATATATGGGCTACTACTCCACACACCTTCACGCACTTTCCTCATAGGCACACAGTAGGGCCACTCTACCCCCCCTTAGCTCTCACACTTTCCTCATACCCACACCATACTCTACCCCCCCACCTACCCCACCCCACCCTCCTCCTTCTCCTCTACCCTCTTTCCTATTAGACACACCTTCACCCTACTCCACTCCACCCCACCCCGCTCCCCTTCCTACTGCTACCCCCCGCCATCAAAACCCGGTCGCCAGCACCAATTAGCCCCCCCCCCCCCCCCCCCCGCCCCGCCTCCCCCGAGAGAAGCTGCCCACCAAGCGTAATAACACAAGCGTTTGTCACACCGTAGAGACAACAGCTGCCTCTCAAATGACCCTAACAAGCTTCGGTATTGTTTTGAGGGTCCAACACTAGCCCGCCAGTCGATAGAAAAACTCCCCCCCCCCCTCCACTCCCCTCCCCAGTCTGTTAACCCGGGCTCTCCTTGAGTATTGTTTTGAAGGTTCAAACCTTAGAGGCTAATAGCCGCGTTGATTGAGCAGTGGACAGAAGCCCCCACCCCCCCCCCCCCCCCCCCCCCCCCCCCCCCCCCTCCCATCCAATATGTAACCCAGGGGTCTGCTTCGAATCGCAACAGGTGCGTAATGTCAATCAAATCGTAATATCAATGAAATCGTAATCTCAATATTGGTGGATGTCGTTATCATGAACCCAAATAATAAATATCGTTAAGCCTAATGAGTAAGGGGAATATATGAACGAATAATGAATATTCAACACGAGAAGCATTTTATAGGTAGCTGCCGCTTATATCAAAATTTAAGAGACAGACTCCTTCCCTATATAATCAGCCCTGACCAGTTTTCGTTGCTAATGACATCAGAATGTGAGGTAAAAATAACAAACTTAGCAAAATTTGTAAATGCAGCGTTTAAAGAAAGACTTCACTTCCTTCAAAACGAAATCTGTATATAAATCTATGTATGGTAATTTACTAAGATCTTTATACGATTTACATGCTTTCACTTCGTTTATCTATCAATTGATTTTGTGTATGTGTATGTACCAGAGGCTGTGGGCCTAAAGTACGAAATAAACAATTACTTACTTACATAAAAAGAGGGATATATGACAATACAAATGAAATAATTGGCACCCGAGACAGCGAACCAGTGGGTATCACGTCGAGGGAGACATTGGGTGGCGAGTTGAAGTAGGCGGCTTTAACCTTATAAGGCCATGTGGGAAAAATGAAAAAAAAAGGGTTCAATATTGAAAGGTGTCGATTGGTATATAGTATCTGTGCAGGACCTGTTCAAAAAACAGACAGTTGGTGGCCACAGCTGGTACACAGCCCCGACACACCGGCCGCTAGGCTCACCCAGCAGGACCCCATGTGATGGGGGGGTCTAACGTATGAACTGCTTGGACACGGCGACGCCAACCAAGTAAACAGCCCTTCGCTATTCATAGACGTAGTTGATAGGATTTAAACTATAATGAGGATGTTCAGTCCAGGGGCCGTATTCATAATCCCCTCCTCAAAAGTTAGGCACGAAAGTTAGGCTCGTGATAAAGAAATCCTCTTCAGTATGACTTCAGCACTTTCTTAAGTCAGAAAATCCACTTCTTGTGGTGACTATTTATGTAGTTTGAACTCGGTAATCGCTCGACAAATCTTCCACTTACCGCTAACTCTAGTGGCATGGCCTATGTGGCGACTATGGATACTGACCCAAGGGCCGTCTTTATAATCCACACTTAGGCTACGCCCGTATACTCAGCGGTAAGGTGAACATTTGGCGAGCGTCTATTTTTGCATAAGGGAAGTGTCAACATTCTTATAAAAAGTTCCTTACTATGAATGCGACTACTGCCGACCCAAGAGGCTGAGACGAAAACGCAATGTTCGTGCACAAGCAGAGGCCGTATTCATAAATCACAGGTAACTTACGCAGGAAACATACATATTCGTCGTAGCCTCACCGGCTCGTTGTGGTTCGGCTCATACTCAAGAAAACCTATTCAATAAAAGGTAAGTTTGGCACTTTCCTATAGCAGAAAATTCACCTCTTGGGTGAATAAGATTTCTTTCCTATTTTGAACCCGATAATCGTTCGACAAATGTTTCACTTAGCGCTAAGTCTATTTGCGCAGCCGACGTATGTATTATGAGTACGTCTCCTGGGGCGGTCTGCATAAAGCCCACATAGCTCACGTATTACATCTCCAGGAGTCATTCCACAGCCACTGATTCAGTAGCCATAGAAACGATCGCCACGACCAATGTTAAACCCCGAGCGCTACCTCACATGTAGACGATTCAAACGTTTGCGTAGCGTGTATAGCAGATTCCGATGCGCGAATCATAATTTGATGATCGAAAGAGGGAGACATTTAAATTTACCCTTTCAAGAAAGGCTTTGCATCCATTGTCAACGCGTCGGGGTGGACTAAGTCGAGTCACAAGGTCACTTTTTACGAAAGTGCTCGTTGTATGAAGATATTCGTAAACTCTACATAAAGAACTACTATTATACGTTCCCAACTTACAATGGATAAATAAGAGCTGATGTCCACAAACAACGAGCAAGTTATGTTTAATTTATGTAAATTTGTAAGCTTGGCTCTCCAAAGAAAATACCAGTGGTTATTGAAGTTTCCCACATTCACATTTCATATCGTTTGTATGTACTGTCATGACTGTGCGTTTGTTCTCTTGTTTGTGTCTTGTTTATGTACCTTGGCTGGAGGACAGCCTATAGTACGAAATAAACTAACTAAAATCCCATGCGTGAGCTACGTGTGGTTTATAAATTCGGATTCTGACATCAATTGTGACATCACCAATGCAATATCCTTCTCGTGGCCACAACATCATCATATAATATGATATATTACACGTAGGTCTATATTAAGCCTCCGTGGCGGCCAACGGTAACCCTTCTCATCGGGTCACGACTTAGAACCACCACGTGGTAACCTGTTACCATGGTCTTTTACCGGGGTCTCCCGTGTCACCTGCCACATTAGTTACCCCCCCCCCCCCCCACCCCAGCGGTTGTGATGGAGCCGTCTGTGACCCTGCTTACATACATCTGCGTCTCGCACACTCGAAATGGCCATAGTTAGTGGAAAGTGAAATGAAATGTTTCTTTTTTAGGCCGTTTATGGTGCACGTGCAGGCGAAATAGGGGCAAGGAACCCACGGGTATAATGGAAACCCGCCTCCAGATGCAGGTACCAGGGATTTGAACCCACGACCAGTTGGTTTGCAGCTCAGCCTGCTTACCAACTGAGCAAGGGACACATCCTTGTGGCCTATAGTCTTTTAGTCAAGATGGTGTACGACTAGAACTCTATTCTGCCGTGACATCGGACAGGCTTTCACGCCATACGGCCTGATTGATATGTAACGGGTCCAAAGTAGTTATTAACACATAGCTGGCAGGTAGCTCTCGCCTAAATGGTTACACCCTATTCATGTCTATTTTCCATTTGGTTTTAAATATAGGGCGCATGCGGCGTATGTGAAAGGTGGACTGTGTACAACTGTAACAATATCAACCACATAGCATATATTGACACGCAGTTTGCGTATACCAAAATAACATGCTGACAACCTGCAGCTTGCGT
This sequence comes from Arenicola marina, assembly GCA_964019135.1. Taxonomy (NCBI): domain Eukaryota; kingdom Metazoa; phylum Annelida; class Polychaeta; family Arenicolidae; genus Arenicola; species Arenicola marina. Next base: position 31,893,700 of record OZ025265.1, read on the forward strand.
ATACCAAAATAACATGCTGACAACCTGCAGCTTGCGTATACGAAAATAACATGCTGACAACCTGCAGCTTGCGTATACCAAAATAACATGCTGACAACCTGCAGCTTGCGTATACCAAAATAACATGCTGACAACATGCAGCTTGCGTATACCAAAATAACATGCTGACAACCTGCAGCTTGCGTATACCAAAATAACATGCTGACAACCTGCAGCTTGCGTATACCAAAATAACATGCTGACAACCTGCAGCTTGCGTATACCAAAATAACTTGCTGACAACCTGCAGCTTGCGTATACCAAAATAACATGCTTACACCATTCAGCTTTCGCATATCGTCCATGTAACACATAGACTGATACTCAGCATAGGCGACTTGCCAGTAACACTTTCTCACACTCAATATAACACATTGACATCGAACTTGTGTATATTGCCAAGACAACACATGTATACCACACATATATGACACATGCATACCACATATATAACACATATATGACACATGCACACCACATATATAACACATGCATACCACATATATGACACATATAACACATGCACACCACATATATAACACATATATGACACATGCATACCACATATATAACACATATATAACACATGCATATCACATATATAACACATATATGACACATGCATACCACATGTGAAACACATATTAAACAAATGAATGACAAATGAATAACACATGTATAGCACATGTACGCGTGCTTACAAAGAGTGTTTGCAAATGTAGCACATATTCTGACATTGCAACTTGTGTAAATAGTCAGTATAACGTCAATATGCAGCATCGCATAGTTTCTGCACACATGTATTGTCGTTATTACAGATTGTAACCAATGTAACCTGCACGTGCACACTCCTGAAGAGTAGGGAGTCACCCCGGGGACATGGCTCCGCTCTTCACTACCTTCCCCTATTGACGCGACATGACTCTAACTGGTTAAAGCATCCTGAATACACAACCAACCAACTTACAATAGCGTTTCGATATGGGGTCGTTCTTCAATCTGAGCCGGAGCGTTTGTACAATACATAGCTCACGTAGTACTCACGCCTAGAATTTACTATAATACCAACTATAATGGAGTTCATGAAGGCGGCCAAAAACACATGCGAGTTCCAGTATAACCAATGGCTGCATGGCTTGCACCGTAGAGAACTCGCACACCTCCAAGTCTAGGTACGACGCTGCCACCCCCATAGATCCGATCGCGACAAGGGGTGGGGGGGTACTTCCCCCTTACAGAAAGACGCGAGATCCTGGACAAAAAGAGATTGGCACAGATGGGGTTCTAACCAGACCACCGGTCGCTGAGCGGCATGAGCCGACAGAGCGCGCACGATCTACCACAGCCGACCGCGCTACCAACTCGGCCACGGGGGAGGGGGGGGGGGCAGAAATCACCAACATTATTACTGACAGAAGTTGAAAACTTCTGTCAGTATAGTACTATGTTCGGTTTGTAAATTTATTTGTTTTTTTGTATGTTTGTCATTAGGATATAGGGCGCATGGTAACAGTTACGGTTGTCAGACTTAGCATAGTGATAGATATTTGAAATAGCTCGGCCAAGTTCGTTATTGGCATATGTAGGTCAAAGGTCAAGGTCACAGCGATTTTTTGAAAAAAAAATTAAGAATGCGCTTATCTTCGTTAATATTAGACCTAGAGAAATGCGGTTAATTTCAGAATGTGCTACCGTTTAGACCGCATCTTTAAGCCATTGACCACTTTTTGATGCGTCATACTCATTTTCGAGCTACATGACGTTTTATGTTTTCTGAAAAACGCAAAAGATGACCTTGAACCGTTTTTCTTCGGTTTGACCTAATTAGGTTGAACGTATCGCTTTGGTGTTCCGGGCCCTCATAGAAATATGAATGGCAATAATCTCAGCGAAATCTGAGATTTTTCAGATCCGTCATATGACGTCACGATGACGTCACTTTTGGTACATGGAAAAAATCGGAAAAAATCGGAAAAAAATCAAACAAAATCAAAAGTAGCGTCATTTTATAGAAAATGGGGTCCGATGTTCGTCTGCATTATAAAAATAGTATGTTTCTATCTTACTTCCGGTTCTAGGGGTAACGGCATTTCCCTATGGGACCTCCAATGTTAAAGCCTTCAGTCTCTCAGGCTGTGGAAAATTGTTTGCCCCGTATTTCATCGATGCCTGCATGAAACAGTTTCGGGAATTTTTCTGCTGTTAAACGTGGTACCAAGTAGCCATGGTTCTTACGAGATAAAATTCGGACGAGAAATGACGTCACAGAATTTTTTTGAAATTTGCTCCATTGTGAAAGATGGGGATTTTTGGCGCTTGCACGGGCTCCCACGGGCGTCCTATTGAAGCCATCGCTCTATGCTTGCAGTTGTAGATGGATAGTAATAGGATGAACCACTAACTATAAACACGGGGATATAGCCCTGTAACTTTTTGGTATATAGTCGAACGCGTTTAACATGGGACCCTATGGAGATAATCAAACTTACTTCAATATGACGTACTTCCGTTTGAGTGATCTCACTTCGCTTTACCACAGTGCTAGATGTGGATGAGTATAAGAGACTCAGGGTAGGTTGACGGCAAACGCGTGTCTCAGTTTCGTTTCCATGGCAACCGAAGATTTTCCCAATGATAAAGTATACAAATTCCCTCTAACTTAGAAAATTCGTCAAAAATCGGAAAAACTAGCTAGACCTTCGATCTTTCCGTATAATGGTAGGGAAGATATGTCTCCAGATTACTATTGGCCGTAAATCATTATTATCCTTTACATCTTAGCTGCAGAGTCCTTTGTTCGTCTGCTCATTTTTTATTTATCCATAATGATGAAGAATAGCAATTTTCGGTAATTAGGTGAAGCTATATCTGAAGGACTAACAGTCCTACTGCCGTTCTAATCTGCGTTTTGGATTGAGGGCACCAATGTTTGTGTTTCGATATTTGCACATTTCCGTGCGTCACGCGATGACGTCACCATGACGTGATGACGTCATAATTGTATAACCTCTATTACTCGACTATTATCCATCATAGCGACTACCGGTTGATTTGATGCTGTACCTTATATCAAGGCACAACTGCTGCGACGCGTAACTTTTTTTGCGGTACCGAAACGTGTGCGTCAAAATTGACGTGCACCTCTCGTTAAACGGCGTATTGAACTTGAAAGGGCCGTAACTCGGTTAATATTTGAGTTAGGGAGCCCAGATTTGGCATGAAGCGAGAGGCAAGTGTAAGGTTATCTTAATGGCGATGGTAAATGGCGATAGAATTGCTCTAGGACGCTTAGTTTGGCCGCTGGAGCGCTCGCAAGAGGTGCACCCCCCCTTTGCTGAAGCTCCCATTATAAGTCAACGGCGATATCGAGCGGCAATGCCTCTGCTTTGCGATGGCCGCCGTTTGCTTAATAGCGACGCTAGAGAGTCGCGACTGGTTTGAAAGGACGGGCAAACGTCGAGTTTGGTGAGGAATCCGCATTCGCTTCCAGGCTAGCACGCTTAGTTTTGACGCTGGAGGGCTCCGTAATTAAGCAATGATGAGTCCGAGAACAGGCATTGGGGCGGGACCAAGCACACGTAGAAAGTCGGGATTTGGCCGAATTCACTCAAAATGGCGCCCTCTATCTGGGAAAACAGCCCGCGTTGAACAGCAGCCGTTAGATTGTGCTATTCCAGAATCCGCATCGCAGAGGTCAATTTGGGCCAAATTGCGCTTTCAGCGAGCCCAATACGGCTTTCAGTGGGCAGTGTGGGCTAGAACGCCTTCGGATATCGGCATTATTGAGCCCAAATTGGCCATTGAAGGCCATGTTTAGCCCAAATTGGCCGCTGAAGGCCGTAATTATTCCAATTTGCCCGTTTATAGCGCTATTTAGCCCACGTTGTTCGTTCAAGGAGCTGTTTAACCCAATATGCCCACTGAAGGCATCATCTAGCCAGCATGAGGCAAAATCAGCTTATAGTATATGTGTTTCTGTATGTCATCGCCTGTACCATAGTTTGGGCACATAAACGGTGAAATGAAGATGAAGTCACTTCTGTCAGTACCTCAGCCTACGGCTGTCTTGTTAGTGGTACTTATCAGTGGCGTACGTATCGGGCGATGTCTTCGAATGGGGAGGAAGGGGGGTGGGGGGTGGGGGTGGAGGATGGGGAGGTGGTGGGGGCGGTGGTGGGGGTGGAGGAGGGGTGGGTGGAGGAAGGGCTGGATCGTGGTGTACCTTACCCGAGAATGGCTGTAAATAACCACAATGCAGGTTAAGAATCGGAGGAACTACTAACTAGGACGCAGAGGGGTAGGGGGGGCAGAGGGAGTTGGGTACCTGCAACGGGAGATTAAGGGCAATAACGTGACAAGAACAAGCTTACGGGTACGACAACATTTTTTATCAGCATAGCCCATTATTTTATTGAGTAGAGTGAGGCAGTCGGCCAAAGACCCAAAGTCCCTTGCGTCTTATTGTTCGCGTCGTAAGCGGCTAAACAGTCCAGGGTTGAGTTGTGGAGCACGGTCGACCGCGATCGACCGCATCAGCGAGAGTAGACCCGCATTATAATATTCAATTCTGGACGACGGTTCTTCTGAAATACGTGGGGATAAACCGTAAATATCGATGCATAATAATTATCCATTGTTTATCAATATTTTACACTATTTAGAGCGGGCTGTTATTTCCAAATTAGGGTTAATTATTTAGTCGATATGCCCGCAACAAATTGTTCGCGGCGGTCGATCGTGCTCCGCAACTCAACCCAGCTTAGGCCTACCTGGCCGAGTGGTCCTGGCATAGCGGAGGACGTCTTAAAGTTGCCTATACCGCAATTTACCACCTACATTATGGTTGTCAACATTTCTTGGAGAAACGTCCTTGACATATTATCTGCCTGTGTGAATGTTAAAGCTGCTTGTCGAGCTTTTCCCGCCAGATCTAAGCCCAGGCGACATATATATCACAATTTGAAGAAAACTTTTCATTCTATGAATTCTATGAATTCAGAAACCTCTCTTTATCCTGCGACCAAACAGACATGGCCACAGCGGGGCTCAAACCATCGATCCACGTGCCGTTAGGCTCTCAGGTGGCCAGAGCACTCAAGGCGAGCGCTCTAACCCACTGAGATATCGGGGCGGCCCACGTCGGTCGACATGGCCGTGTTAGAGCCGCACTACACAACGTGGTGTTACCCTAGGACAAAAGCTTCGCTCTACTCACACCCTCTTCCCCTCCATCTTATTGCCATAATATAACACGCAATAATACGCAATAACATGGCTGGTTTGTTTGCACACGGGCGGAGTCGATCCCACCCTAGATATACTAGCCAGTTTCTTACCTCTCTCCGACATGGTTGTCATGACAACCTAACTTGACCAGACGGTTTCTTTCTGGGTGCACCACGTTTCCTCCGAGCCTGGGGGAAGCCGTTGAAACATTCCCGGCAAGTCCTACCTCTCTCCCTCTGTCTGTCTCTCTCGCTCAAGATGCTATGCAATTAACGCCGGGGTGCGAGGCAAAATAATGCTCAACGTAATCTCCCAAAAGATGGCGCTGCACCAGTGATGGCTGATGCCGGCCACACCCTCAGATCTCTCGCCGAAATCTACAGGAATTATAGACGGTCTATATATATATATATATATTCCTGCCTATTGGTAAATATCCTGGGGAATGATTATCTCCTGTTCGCGCGGTACAGCCCAATAAATCAGTCAACTGACGCCAATGTTCGTGATAGATGTTAGTTATTCCACGGTGACGATCGTTCTTAGGTTAAAATGCGATCCTCACGCAACTGACAACAATCAACATAGAAGTCAACAGGAACATATAATCAGAAGGATATGCTGTGCTGGAGCTATCCCAGTGCGATGGTCAAGGGTGGGTGGTGGACAAGGTGTCCTCCTCGTTTAGCAGATCACCTATTTCGGTTGGTTGGTTGGTTGGTTGGTCGCTACTGCAGCGATTTTAATCAATACGGCGCGATGCTATAGTATGAGACCAGCCACAAGATGTCGGCCATATAGGAATGTGCAACGCTGGGGTTTCATTCCTCGACGCTAGATGGCGACACCGTCCGTCCGTCCGCCCGTCTGTCTGGTTGATTGGTAATACGATTATTATTATTATAACGAGAGCCGCTTGCTGAGCCGAGGGTTGTCTTGCGAACCGCTGGGGCCACCGACTCTGCAAACTGGTAGATGGATGCCCTGTATGGACGTGAGCTGTGTTCTAGGGTCTCAGTCCTTCTCGCGAGTTAAGAACAAGAGGAAAAATAAACCCCGTCGCGGTATATAACGTCCGGATTGCAAGACTGTGTGGACAGGGGGCGCTATCTGTCAAATCTCGCACGGGTGGCTTCGGCGAGACGAGGGCGGCAGATCACGTGGTTTGGCGATGCGCGGTGCTGTGTTGTGGGGCAGCGGCCGGCGGGTGGGGGTGGGGGTGCGGATGGGGGTGGGTCGGGCAGGTGGGCGGGTGGGGGTGGACTGGTGGGTATTTGGGGTGAGTTGGCTGAGGCAGTAGACAGCATGGTGGGGAGCTTCAGCCAGGCCCCACTAGGGGCGGGTCAATCGATAATACTACCAATAACGGTGAACAACAAAAGGACAGTCACACCACCTCCGATCGCACTCTCACCGCTGGAGCGCCACCCGGTGGCGTAACTGAGAACTAAACGTTCCCCGCACCTGGGACCCGGGAATGCGTCACCTGGCGAGGTGACTGGGAACTGATGTAATGTGACACGCGCGATGACGGGTGGGGGGTCTTCATACGCCCCCCCCCCCGCCTACTCACACATATATTAGACACGGCCCTTATGTCCTCACATAAATCCAAATCTACCCGACAAGGGGAACAAAAATGCTTAATGTTGTGGACCGAACCGACTTTTGTCTGTTGAACGTTAGCCTCCCCAGCACCCCCCCCCCCCCTACCACCCTTTCTGCCCAGACCACTCACTTTATGGGTCAATATAAGTCCCGCTAAAAACAATATGCCGGGAGAGAGAAGCTGGAATAGTGGCCTCAGCATGAGGTTAAAAAATACCCCCCCCCCCACTACTGCTGGCCAACCCCATCCCAAAAATCACCCCTCACCTCCCGCTCCCATATCATTCGATCCGTGTGCTGGACAACCTCCCTTACCCGTCTCGCATGCCTATAGCAAACCAAATAAGAATTTAATATAGTACTGCACATATCTTGAAGTAGGTGCACAAATATATAAAATGAATAATACATATGTCCAATCAATTTAGCACACGTCCAAATCGAAACCAATTTAACGTATATATGCTCAACTGAACTGAACATGTTTCGTTAACAACTGTGTAACAGACATCTATTTGACATGCGCAAAATTTGAAGATATGTGTAAATATTTAAAGATACCTGATTAAATTCCACACGTTGGCTTGCCATATGAGCCCACTATCTCCACCACCCCAATCCCCCTAACCCACACCATATCAGCTAGATATCTCCTGCCCACCTTGGTGAACCCATGTCACCGTGAACCGGGTGGCCGGGCGGTGGCCGGGGGGGGGGGGGGGGTGGCCGGGGAGTGGCCGCGGTGGGCCGAGTGGTGGCCTGGGGGTAGCTGGGTGGCCGGTGTGTGACCAGGTGGGGGCCTGGGGGTAGCTGGGTGGCCGGTGTGTGACCAGGTGGGGGCCTGGGGGTAGCTGGGTGGCCGGTGTGTGACCAGGTGGGGGCCTGGGGGTAGCTGGGTGGCCGGTGTGCGACCAGGTGAGGGCCTGGGGGTAGCTGGGTGGCCGGTGTGTGACCAGGTGGGGGCCTGGGGGTAGCTGGGTGGCCGATGTGTGGCCAGGTGGTGGCCTGGGGGTGGCCGGTGTGTGGCCGGGTGGTGGCCGGGTGGTGGCCTGGGGGTGGCCGGTGTGTGGCCGGGTGGTGGCCTGGGGGTAGCCGGGTGGCCGGTGTGTGGCCGGTGTGTGGCCGGGTGGTGGCCTGGGGGTGGCCGGGTGGCCGGTGTGTGGCCGGGTGGTGGCCTGGGGGTGGCCGATGTGTGGCCAGGTGGTGGCCTGGGGGTGGCCGGTGTGTGGCCGGGTGGTGGCCTGGGGGTGGCCGGTGTGTGGCCGGGTGGTGGCCGGGTGGTGGCCTGGGGGTGGCCGGGGGGTGGCCGGCATTGATAGTCCTCCCTCTCTCCGCAAGGTGTCGCCAGGCTCAGGACACGAGGCAGACAACAGATAAGACAAACCTTCTCAACAACACAATTATAATATAAAAAAAAAACTCTTCACGCGATCTCATTCTCAGAGTTCTTAGCCAAACAACAAGATGGCAACCGATAGAACGCAGATATGTCACTCTATACGGTACGGGTCCACTTGTTGGACGAGTTCAGTAACCCGTAACTTATCATGTATCTTGTGAAACTGGTGTACACACACAGAACCATCCGGTCGACATCAATCGTGCGATAGTACCGTCGAGTTTCTGTTACAAGTGGCAGTTCGCAGTGGGCTGGCGAAATGAAACGATATTGGTATTTTATCGTTGTCTATCCCAGCTTTCGGACGAGACATTGGACACAGTAACGCGCCCTGTCCATTTTGTTTTTAACCGCTCGGCTGAGGTATAAACTTTAACACATGCGGGTCTGAGATGACGTCACACAATGTACCCAAGAACGGAATAGAAAAAATATACATTGTTGGAATTAACAGGGTGATAATAAATCACAATACGTAATTACACGGCCGTTCATTCATCCGATATTTACTTGGACAATTCCGCAATAGCAGTGTATCTTGTCAATGTTAAGCGAAGACTATAGGCGTCACAGGTCACTTGAATAATTAAACCACAGACACAGGACCTCACATTGACATTAGTGGAAATAGTTGTGGCATGCGATTTCAAAGTCTGGATAATTTCGAAATGGTCCTGCGTAATTTGGCATCATGTTTTATGCAGAAAACTGGTTCGGTTTTATCTATCTTTGAAAACTTAATTGAGCATTCTGGCAACAATATAAACTTAATTATTGAAGAGAGATTGTGATAAATAATGAGATAAATATAGGCCGTTTTTCTTCCGGTTGCAGAATTACAAATTATCAGCAAGTCCATGTTTCACATTTCACACTTTCCAACCTCTACCCACCAGCTAGTTCTAAACTTGTGTTGCTTTTTGCTGAATACTTTAAACATTCTGAAGATCTTGACTTACGGCCGCGTAGCTATTGCAAACACGTCACAGCAAGAGGTCATTGGCTACATCACTTCCGTCAGCATCGATCTCAGCTTGAGAAAGACGGATCCTGGGCTGACCCCCCCCCCCCCCCCCTCTCCCCACCCGGGCGCACCCTCTGGGCCTCCAGTTATGTCTATGCTAGAGCTGGATAACAGATCCAGTGTCTTTCTTCGCAAAGATAAGTGGTAACTCACGGAAACATGGCTCCTTTCTACCTCGACTCTTCATGTTGATATGACCCACACAGGTTAAAGCGTCGTTCTCAAACACACCAATCAATCTAATTTGCTTCACATACCTGTAGTGTCCATCTTCAATTTTAGAGCCCATGAAATGTATTACTGTAGTAAATGGTAGACGTGAGTCATATGTGAGCTACGTTAAAACGATGGTTTGCCATTTTAGATGCAACAACGACTCATGCAATTGTCTGGTAACCGATACCTTATCCCCCGAAACATTTACTGGTGTATGCTGATCATTTACAAGGGTAACTTTGTTTGGGGAAACTTTGTATAGGTAACTTGATACCCTCAGTTCTAGCGTCTTGGAAGTGGGTGACCAGGCCATTATTAGTGTTAGGTCTCACTGAGGAAAGAGACGCCCGGTCACGTGACAGCAAAACGCAGAGCCATCGCTTGACTCATCTCGGCCATGGCGGGGCTCTGACGTCACACATTGGGCCACTGGACGCGGTACTAGAGGAACGCACGCGCATCGAGTGTCATGCAGGACCCTAATGTCGACCCGTGTCGAAAACTCGTGCAGCAAAGTTTGCATTAAAAAAAGTGGTAATGTTAGCAGCGAACATGTTACAAAAAGACTTGTTGGATTATACCGGTTTACTTGACTAAGCACCGAAGAGAAATGACATCAAACACAGATCACTCGCTCGACATGTCAGTAAATTAATAATAATAATAATAATAATAAAAATAGTAGTAATAATAATAATAATAATTGTAATAATAATGATAATTTATGTTATGTTATTAACATGTGAATGCGTGTGATACAACACACGTCACATATCGACAGTGTTTTGCGGACATCTTCACAAGTACATAGTCACATATCGACAGTGTTTTGCGGACATCTTCACAAGTACATAGTCACATAGCGACAGTGTTTTGCGGATATCTTCACACATATGAGATCCTTCAGATTACCAAAGAATATGGTCTATATCTGTTTTTTGCACAAACGTCATTTCAAGCATTGTGCTCACGCAAACTGTGACGTCCTGTCACCGTGAATCATTGCGGATAACGGGCAAAAAGAAATACTATTGATAAGAAATCTTTGAGAGCCGGGATAAGACAGCAGGGCACCAGTACTCTTAACAGACTTCTGGCGTTCGACGTCCACAAAGTGGTATATTAGTCATACCATCCAGGTCACACCTCAGGCAATATCATGATTAACAATAATAATAATAATGAATAATAAAATGATAGCAAATAGTATTGTTTCCGTCGTTATTCTTATTATTTCTGTCGTTATATCTTGTTATCGTAAATTTTCTTTATTATGTTTATTATTTCTATCATTACATTCATTATTTCTGTCAATTTGTTTTTGATTTCCGTCATTATGTTTATTATTTTCGTCAGTTTGTTTATTTCCGTCAATTTGTTTATTATTTCTGTCATTATGTTTATTATTTCCGTCAATATGTTTATTTCCGTCAATTTGTTTATCATTTCCGTCAATTTGTTTATCATTTCCGTCAATTTGTTTATTATTTCCGTCATTATGTTTATTATTTTCGTCCGTTTGTTTATTTCCGTCAATTTGTTTATTATTTCCGTCAATTTGTTTATCATTTCCGTCAATTTGTTTATCATTTCCGTCAATTTGTTTATTATTTCCGTCATTATGTTTATTATTTTCGTCCGTTTGTTTATTTCCGTCAATTTGTTTATTATTTCCGTCATTATGTTTATCATTTCCGTCAATTTGTTTATCATTTCCGTCAATTTGTTTATTATTTCCGTCATTATGTTTATTATTTTCGTCAGTTTGTTTATTTCCGTCAATTTGTTTATTATTTCCGCCATTATGTTTATTATTTCCTTCATTATTATTATTTTTTAGTATTATTTTCTTTATTATCCTGATAATTATTTTTATTATTATAATTCGGATTATCATTTACGATTATTAAAATTATTTTTATTATTATTACTATTAAATACTTTATTTGTCTGTGGCCATGTCTGTGCGGTCACATTCGAGCCCCGCTGTGGCCAAGTCTGCGGGGTCACAGGATAAGAAATCCATGTCCTTCTTCGTAAAGAGTAGGGGGGTTACCCCGGGGGCATGGCTCCACTCTCTTCACCCATTGACGCGATATGACCAAAAGTGGTCAAAGCGTCCTGTATATACAACTAACTAACTTAACGGAATGTACTAGCAGACGCCCACCTGCCAAAGTACAGCCGAGTCTCAGCCGTTAAACCCACCATTCGACTGTCGCTTGGAAGTTTCCTACAGGAGGACACACGTGTGCGCAAACAAACTACTTCTGGACAGGAAATAAAGACCCGAGAGGTGGGTGAGAACCCAGGGTGAGAACTCGAGTGGTTCAACATCGTAAACGTTTCGTTAGCTGGGTGAAGTGCGGACGAAACAGGGTTACAAAACTGTGGGGTACGCGGTGAGAAGGCATGCGACCTGGGTGGAGAGGTTGAGGGATTAGGTACAATGTGCACAATGGAGTGGGGGTAGATATATTATTAAATGTTTCCGGTGATTAGTAATGGAATTCGTCATCAGTCATGGTGGGGGCGCGCGCGTATTAACCTGGAAAATGTGCCGTTACGGTAAACGCAGCGCGTAATGGCTCTCTTGGTAAGTGTTTCGGCAGGTAATGAATCACAAAACTGCTGACATACATGCCAGAAAGTGGGGCCGGGCAGGTGTGTGTGTGCGGGCGGTGGGGGCGGTGGGGCCGGGCAGGTGTGTGTGTGCGGGCGGTGGGGGCGGTGGGGCCGGGCAGGTGTGTGTGTGCGGGCGGTGGGGGCGGGCAGTGACTGGGTGCCCAGGGATCCAGAAGGGTTGTTCAATATTACGCCCGAATTGCATTCGTAGGCTTCGGTCAATGTTAAGAGAGGGGGACTACAAGAGCAATCTACTTCACTCTGTCCGCATTAGGTATTGAATATTAAGAAATATTGATCTTATAGATATAAGCAGTAGGATTGTCTGACCGAGAAGATACAACGGTTGTCAAGTTTGTAGAACACATACGACATGTATTTTTAACAACTGGTCAAAGGGAACCGCCAGCCTGGCCTCTAACGCTGCTTTACCGATTCATATAATACTCAATTGTCTATCCTCCAAATTACAGAATTTTACGTTCTATCTGTAGCTCACCATAGCATTTAGAAGCGACCGCCAGGCACGATTTGGTCACCTACCCAGGCGGCAGCCCTTTTTGGAGGCGTGTCCGCGATTGACCAGAGGCGACGCTCTAATTTATTCAAACCAGATATTGCGCCTATTGTGTGAGCAAAACAAGAGCGCATGATAATCGCTAGTATAAATAGCTGCGATTCTAACTCCAATCATGGCATTGTTGCGGAGTCAATCGTCGCAAGATGTATATCAATTTGTTTGAACGGTACTTTTCCATGAAAGGCTAAGATCTTGCGCTACTGCACGGCTTGGAACTGCCGCTGTTCATCTAGAAATCGCGGTCCTGATCTCTCTCTCCTCGAGTTATAACGTAAGGCGGCACCATATGAATAGTCACAATATGCGTCACTTGCTCCGGCAAAATGGCGCGCTGCTCGACATTGATGGGGGCGGCTTGCCTTAATTGTTTTCTCCTTACCAGTCGGCCGAAACGAAGCGTTAACACTCGCCAATTTAATTTTAAGATGTAAACTTTCGGTGCAGATCGCGATTAAATTAGGTTGGCCACCCGCCTCAAGTACAGACAGAACATTAACCCAAATATTTCATTGGAGAATGAAAAGTTTGCGTATATATAAAGATCAATTTGCAACAATAAAAACGTACGAACGGGAAAATGACGTTTGTTTGTCACAGTTTTGCACGAGGCACGTACAGCGCTTGTGAAATGCGGCGCAAAAATCTATTTTCGGTAAATAGTCATACTGGTTTCATTACCATGGCGCGGCCAAATCCGATAAGAACTTTTTGATCAGCTGTATGTGGATAGTTTTAACCCTTCCCATCAACCCAGATATGGACGTGGACATCTTTGCAATATGTAATGCAGATCAGTCTCCACACAAACATGAGAAAATGCCAACAGAAGAAAACATTTAACTGAAAAGGTTGAATATTATGCGCATATTTCCCATATAGAAAATAGGTTTAAATTTTCAAAAATGAATAATTTGCGCATTTATGAATCAGACAATTTGTCAGATTATGTATTAAAGGTTTTTGATTTATTGATTTAACTAGAACGCTTTAATCTGTGTATGTCATATCGCGACAAATGGAAGGTTCAATGCAGTGAGGAGCCATGTTTAGGGGAGTAACACCCTACTCTTTGCGACGAAAGACAAGGGATCCTTGTCATGCACAAACATAGATATCTGTAGATGTGGGGCTCGAACCGCGCACCGGTCGCTGGGGCTGGCCTGGCACTGGTGGGGCTCAAACCACGCACCGGCCGCTTGGCCTGGCCTGGCACTGGTGGGGCTCGAACCACGCACCGGCCGCTTGGGCTAGGCCTGGCACTGGTGGGTGCTCGAACCACGCACCGACCGCTTGGCCTGGCCTGGCACGGGTGGGGCTCGAACCACGCACCGACCGCTTGGCCTGGCCTTGCGGGTCACACTCGGCAATAGTAGAAGGCGTTACCTACTAGGCCGCGGGGGACCCTTATATTTAAATGAGAGCGCGTCCCTCGGCCCTCCCTCGACGTCCAGGCCCATAAGGTCACCGATCCCACCTTTTGAACGATATGTCAAAAATCCCTGCACCTACCCCCCCCCCCCCCCCACACACACACACACCAGATCCAAGGTTGGTATTTGTATTTATGAAAAAAATTAATGACTAAATGTCCCATGCACCATTCTGATAATTTCCGCAGAACACTCTTGTGACTACAAAATCCTTGCGACTGCATCTGATCATAACGGGCCACATACAGGACTGTTGATGTGGGATAGCACTGACCTCCCAAGTCCCCAACACATATGTGTGTGATCATCCTCTTGGTGGTTAAAACTAAGGACTAGGACATGGGTAGCGATGTTGGTTGACGAGCCCCGTGAAAGCCCCGATACGTATGGTTAGATAGCTTTATTGTTTCGAGGACATCAAGGCCCACAGAACATGTACTTCAGTGACATATAACATGGTAACACTGGTTCAAGTAAATACGTTTGGATTATTTTAGTGGATACATTTAAGTTTTGGATTGGACATACTCGGTTCTCTTACGTAAAGCTTTATAGATAAAGATTGACAAATTTTGGAGAGTCATTTGCTCTTCCGATGCCATTAATTCCATAAACTGTTCATACGTTGGCTGATTCCAATACATCGGGTCTAAATACACTCGTCGAAATTCTATGCATAATGGGCAGACTAATAAAAAGTGATACTCATCCTCTAAAACAGTGGTATTGCCCTTTTCACAACTAGGACATATTCTGTTTTCCATTGGGGTGCCGTCGTGTCTTCCCTTTTCTGTTACGTATGTTGCTTTATTGGAAGCGATGAAATACATATTCAAACCGCTTCCCTTGGCCCAATTTAGCCTGTATGTGCACAAAAGTGGCCTAAAACACCAACATTTCATTCATTCATTTCATTCAGAAAGCTCGCATGACAAGGTTCCATTGCGAGCGTCATAATGCAAGACCGTTAGTGCATAACGTGCCCAAGGGCAACGGAATGAACGCTTGGCGATTCGGTCACTGCGTCCAGCAGCCAATGCAAAGCTTCAATGTGTATATATGATTTCAGCCTTGCAACAGCCGAGGATTTTTCAACGACGACTTTGTACTTTGTGCGGACGCTTTGCAACGGGTGGAAACAGACCGTTTTACAACGTTCGACAGAAGGCGTTGGGCGGGTATATTTGCAGCGTAACAACCATCATCATGTTCGCAAAACAAGAAACAAGAGCTGGGCCAGCACCACACTACATAGTTATCGTAGCTCCACCTAGCGATTGAAACAAGAGATGGGCCAGCACCACACTACATAGTTATCGTAGCTCCACCTAGCGATTGAAACAAGAGATGGGCCAGCACCACACTACATAGTTATCGTAGCTCCACCTAGCGACTGAAACAAGAGATGGGCCAGCACCACACTACATAGTTATCGTAGCTCCACCTAGCGACTGAAACAAGAGATGGGCCAGCACCACACTACATAGTTATCGTAGCTCCACCTAGCGACTGAAACAAGAGATGGGCCAGTTCGACACAACATAGTTATCGTAGCTCCACCTGGCGATAGAACGCTCTTAGCCAGCCCTGCAGTACCTAGTTATCAGGTCGAGTTATTCCCCCCATAACGACCCTCAGGTGGCTACCAATTACCCCGATGACAACTACGTTATCACACCATTAAAAAAAAGCATTCGGACCAGATTGCCATCGTCAGTAATTGAACCAAGGTCACGCTCCAACAATCAATGCCAACCACTCCGAATCCCGCTCACCACCCCCCCCCCACCCCCTTTCCCACTGACCCTCCACTCCCCCACCCCTTACCTGTAATATTTTCTGGGCACCACGTGGTAATTGGACGGTGTCACGTGACGCATGTCACACGGGACGGTTCACGGCTTTAATTAACCCCACCGACTGATTTCTAACAAACAGTGGCTGCATCCAATTAAGCAGGGCGTCACGTCCAGGGACAATTGGCCCCCAGCAGGCTGATCAGCAGGGGATATTAGTTACCTTTAGCTGACGCTTAGTCTACCGATCGTGGAATGAATGAATGAATGAATGAATGAATCTCCTTTATTCCACCACTTCCTGGTGAGCATTAGAACATGTCAAAAAAAAACAAAAAAAAACAAAAAAACACACACACCAACCAACGCCCTCTCCCTCACCAAAAAAGGAATTCATACGCTTACAGACTAATTACAGACTGACCATATCTTATGGAATATCCTCCAGTGAAATGCAGCCACCGTATACCTCACAATACCTGACGCTGCCCGGTATAGGATACCAAAGACGTCTAAAACATATTCCAAAAGTTCGAATTTTGGCTTGTCTGCGAGCCTATTTGTCCGCAAAGCGAGTGTTTCAAATAAATGGTCCCAGTAAACCATTGTCAGGGCATAGCTCACGTATTACTCATTCACTACAGTAATCGATTTCAGGGACCGTAAGATGGAACCTGGATCCTATAAAAATAATCACATGAGTCATTTAATAAAAAATCATTCAATAAAAATCATTCAATACAAAACTGTACGGATATAATACAACTAAAAATATATTTGAAAAATAATACATTTAAATGTTTAACATAATACTATAATACGCGTTGATATTTACCTTCTTCGGCCAACTCATCCATTGAGCAACTGGATTCAGAACACGTGATCGCCATGAGCGTGATGGACGGAAGGAATAGCGGACGAATACACAACGTTCGAGCGTTATAAAAGTCTTCCCCGTGTTATGACGTCACGAGATCCCGGCAGATATTCCAATAACAATAATTGTACGTCAAATATCCAAGACGCCATGGTAAGTAAAGTTAGTCGTTAGTTTGATCCTGGAGTATCCTTAGCGACAAGTGCTAACCGTGAATAGTGACATCCAGAACCTAAAGGACTCACGTCGCAAACAGTTCCGGCGTTCCGGGCTCGTCGCACTCCCAGCGTCCTGATTGGTGCATTAAACGGCTGCCGGTTTCAGCGCTGCGACGCTGGGTTTTTTTTTGTTGGAAGGTGGGGGGGGGGGGGGGTCGTGATTGTTCGGCAATGCGAGAGTTGCGCGAGAGTCTGAGCCAGTTGTGATGTGGGTGAGACAGGTAGCGGCGGCCGTGGTGGTGGTGTCACTGGCTAAACGACACAGCGGCCTGCCTGCCTGCAGCCATGGCATCGGCCACAGCCACCTTCAGCCACAATCACAGGTATCGACGACGTCACATGGTGGCGGTGGTGGCGATTCAACCGAGGAACGTCAGAGAATGTCCGACCCAAAGTCCCGGTCTGACCCGGCAACGGCATCAGTTTAACAATGTCCACTTCTTATCGTCTCCTGTATTAACATGTCAAGCAAAATTCTAGCCC
Source organism: Arenicola marina (assembly GCA_964019135.1). Classification (NCBI taxonomy): domain Eukaryota; kingdom Metazoa; phylum Annelida; class Polychaeta; family Arenicolidae; genus Arenicola; species Arenicola marina. The sequence continues at coordinate 31,911,221 of OZ025265.1, forward strand.
ATGTGTGCATAAATGTGGCCTAAAACAAAAACCAAGCCGTCCATCCCAGGGACGTGCGCTTGGCAATATCTTAACGATGGTCAATGTATGGTATGAAATGTATCAATCTGCCTTTAATAAGTCGCCAGACGGTGAAGAAAGCAGTACGCCTACGGACAGTTACTAATATGTGGCAACCATATATAGATAGCACCACAGACAGGTAGGCCAGGGCAGCGGTTCCAGCCAGCATCAGGCTCGCGCTAAATGATCTGCCCCGCTGGGATTGGCTGGTAGCGATACGGCGGCCAGTCTGTCACATACCAGCCGGCATGGTCCAGTTTACACGCTAATCTTCACATGTTATTCACTAAACATCGGGGAACCGTGGTCTGACCAACCGAGGTGGGGCATAGTCGCAGTAGACAGGAAGGGGACACTCCATAACCTCCCCTACCGACGTCACCTTCTATCACCCCACGCTCCTTCACCTGCCTCGTCCCCACCACTGTCACTCTACCCCCCTCTCCCACCGTCCCCCCGGCCCCTCAACCCCCTCCCCGCTCACTCTACCCTCCCCACACCCCCGTCCCCCTCACGCCCAAACGAGTTGGCTTCATTTCCTTTTAGAGGCCGGCACCCACGGGGACGTAGTCGTTGCTTAGTAACAACTGACGTCACTGGGTTTGAGCGTCCCTCAAGCGAAGGAGTCTGCTCTAATCAGCAGTTGCAATAGTAACCATATGAACTCTTACCTGATATGTTGACATTGGCATTGCATTGTGATTGTGAGTAAACATGATGAGTTATGCGATGAAATTTATCCTCTATAGCATATTATTCGGCGGCGAAGTAAGCTCGGTATTTGGAGTTATTGCCCGAAGTCCGTTTCGGTGTATGAAGGGCTTTTAACACAGTATTTCCATGGAAGCGATTCTGGACTTAGAAAAAGGTTCGTTATTTGAAGTATTTTGGGTCAACCAGAGTTCCGTTTTTTTTTTTTCGTTTTTTTGTTGTTGGGGGGGGGGGGGAGGGGGAGGGGTTCTTCAAGATCGTTTATTTGTTTGCAGTTACCTTGATATGTTGGACATACTCTGCGGGCCGTTCTTTGTCTTTCGCTTTTTTGGGGCTTTTCACCACACAATAAGACCTTAACCTGGGCCAGATTGAAGAAACTGCCGCAGACGGTAATCGTTTTAGAAGGTTTATATTTAGAACCTTTCTCGTGAAGGAATGCCCCTCGTTGCATGAATAGAATGTCACATTGTACCAAACATACTTTGCATCTTGTGTTGCAACTCACGTTGCACCTCGTGTGGTTATGTTGCATGTCCTGTGGTAACTTATGCGGCAGCTACTAGGGAACTAGGGATTGTGTCACATTTATAATAATTTTTATCAATCTGGAATCGAAGTCACACGAAAGGTGTTATATCAACGTTATTAGTCCCGTGTTAATGTCAATAAGTGTCGATCCTGCGTGTTATAGCGCCAACCACTGTTTATGTACAGTGTACGACGCGATAATTGAGTTCATGGTTCGGGACATGAAATGTGGACCACAGCTTCACTGTACCCCCGGTGGTTCGAGCCCTGCTGTGGCCATGTCTGTGTGGTCGCAGGATACAAATCCCAGGTCTTTCTTCGCAAAGAGTAGGGAGTTACCCCCGGGGGCATGGCTCCGCTCTTCCCTTCCTTCTCCAATTGACGCAATATGACCAAAAGTGGTTAAAGCGTCCTGCATAACCAACCAACCAACCTTCCTCCCTCCTCGCTCCTCCCCCGCGACCTCAACATCACTGTACCCCCGCCCCCGACCCCATCCCGGCCTCTTCCCCTCCCGTCCCCCTTCCCCTGGACCGCAGCATCACCTCTTCCCGCACCCACTCTCTCTTTCCCCCTCCCTGGACCACAACATTGCCGAATGACCCCCTTCTTTTCGTTCCACCCCTCCCCCACCCCATGTCCCTCCCCTGTGAGTTCATGATGTATTGACCGCTGTATCGTTTATCCGTTATAACATATGTTCTGTATTGGTTCGTGCCCCAGCGCACGTAATCTCACGCTGCACGTGTCCTTTAATGTACCCAATCCCATTGCAATATTGTCCCTTCATAAACACTTGCAACGCTTTACTGGGAAACGACGTATTTGGTTAACGCTTACATAGAATATAACAAAGTATATATTGTGCAACTAATGAAATAGTTTGTTGTATGGATGAAGTTTTTTGCAAAACGTCGAGGGAAACTACGTCATCAAAGTGTGCGCAGGGCTGGAAAGTTTTGTCCTTTAACCCATAGTGTTGAGAAACTACATTAAAAATCACTGCACAGGTGAACAATTGCTGATGGGACGGTTTAATGTATACATTCACACGCTGTGTTAGGTTTCTTGGCTGGAAACTTTAACCCTTTAATGATTGGGTGGTTGGTTGCATATTCACGACGCTTTAACCAATTCTGGTCACATCGCATCAACTGGGGAAGGAAGGGAGAGGTGAGCCATGTCCCCGGGGTAACCCCCTATACTCTTTGCCAAGAAGGACATGGAATCTTTATCCTGCGACCACACATGCATTGCCACAGCGGGGCGCGAACCACCGATCCACGCGCCGTAAGGTGGCCAGAGCGCTCAAGGCGAGCGCTCTAACCCAATGAGCTATCGACGCCCGATGCATGGTCTGGTAGGGAACACTCGACAAAGCTAGCCACCAGACCATTTGGGTACCCCCTACCCCATCCACCCCCACACCGCTGTTTTATGCTAGCAGTGAGCACCGCTAGCTGCAAAGCTCAAGCGAAGCGAAACTCCGGGTCTGCGAATATATGCCACTGGGCTGTTCCACGTTTGGGCGGAAGTGGTAACCCAAGCTATTCATATTAACACCGGTAACAACCTCGGGGCGTAGCCGGCTAAACTATGTGCCTGACATAGGCCCCTGTTTGTCTGCAGCCCAACCTGCTTACCCACTGACCTACAGCGGGTCCATCCGCCTGGAACCAACCTCTTACAACCAAGCAACCAGCCATATATACCACAAGCCAGCACTATCTATAGACACACAAATTGCGCCGTTTATCGTGTATCCCGAAGCGTGGCTGAAACAACCAGGCGCTTGCTGCTTTGGTATCGCATGAGAATAGTTCCACATGTCTCAGTGATGACGTGAAGGCAACACGCCCAGTGCCAAAGGGTGACGTGAAGGTATCCGGCCTTACGGGGAGCCAGGGTACACCAGAAACCCGCTCAGGTAATATCCTGGTTTATATATATAAATATGGATATATTTATATCAACTATATAAGAAATTATCCTCTTTCGTCCTCGCCGCTCCCGCTGTTGAAATCTACACCTTTTGACAGGTGGGACGCTCAGGTTGCATGCACTCCATTCACGATCGTGAAGCACAATATCTCAGATTGTGGTCCGTGTATATCATGGCATGGCATGGCACGATCATGCGGCCAGAACGTATTATGTCCATTTGACGATAGACGCCTGCGCGAGTAGTCCATTTCACAACATGCAGGCGCCGGTTCGTTGTCCATTTCACAGCGGATATTAGCATGTGGGTGGGTCTTCCGTGAGAGTCCAACCATTTGGCTCAGTAAAGCTCACGCCATAGCAATAACTACAACATAATCCATTCCATGGGGTGTCACATGGAATGTGGTTGCGCTGTCAACTTCAATTCACGCCAGATAACGTGGTCAGTTTCACTACTCCCCCCAGAGGGCCCATTGTGGATGCCAACTCGCCCCGTCCATTTCACTATAGACGCCAACTCACCCTGTCCATTTTACTATAAACGCCAACTCACCCTGTCCATTTTATTATAGACGTCAACTCACCCTGTCCATTTCATTATAGACGCCAACTCACCCTGTCCATTTTATTATAGACGTCAACTCACCCTGTCCATTTCATTATAGACGCCAACTCACCCTGTCCATTTCACTATAGACGCCAACTCACCCTGTCCATTTTATTATAGACGCCAACTCACCCTGTCCATTTCACTATAGACGCCAACTCGCCCTGTCCATTTCACTATAGACGCCAACTCACCCCGTCCATTTCACTATAGACGCCAACTCACCCCGTCCATTTCACTATAGACGCCAACTCACCCCGCCCATTTCACTATAGACGTCAACTCACCCTGTCCATTTCATTATAGACGCCAACTCACCCTGTCCATTTCACTATAGACGCCAACTCACCCCGTCCATTTCACTATAGACGCCAACTCACCCCGTCCATTTCACTATAGACGCCAACTCACCCTGTCCATTTTATTATAGACGTCAACTCACCCTGTCCATTTCATTATAGACGCCAACTCACCCTGTCCATTTCACTATAGACGCCAACTCACCCTGTCCATTTTATTATAGACGCCAACTCACCCTGTCCATTTCACTATAGACGCCAACTCGCCCTGTCCATTTCACTATAGACGCCAACTCACCCCGTCCATTTCACTATAGACGCCAACTCACCCCGTCCATTTCACTATAGACGCCAACTCACCCCGTCCATTTCACTATGGACGCCAGAAGTAGTCCCATTTCACATGCCGGCCGGTCGTCCATGACAACACCCACGCCGTCCACTAACAAGTGTCCCCGCAGCTGTCCTATATAATCACGCGATATATTAATAACAAACCCGCTCCACGCCGCCAAACGTTACACACACACCCACACACCGGGTGTTGTAGTCCATCTGCCACGCGCGTCGCATGGCCGCCATGACACCCCATGGCACTACGTGCTCGCCCGTAACAACGGACGAGGCCGCCACTCGCCTCGCCTGATCTATGCCACCATCACAGGGCATCACGGGCGGAGCATTCGGCCGGCACTCGGCGTGCGGTGACAACCGGCCAATGAATGCCGGGGGAACCAGGGGAGGCGGCAGGCAGGCAGGTAAGGACAGCCAAGCCAGCCTCAAGCTGCATCGACTGTCAGGACGGTGAGAGAAGGGGGGTCACTTATCGAGATGGAGCGTCCCATGGGTAAGGCCCTCTGGTATTTTCGTAATCATTGCGGCCACGAAAGCGATCGTTAGTGGCAGGTGTTTTACTCTTCAGTTATACGTGAGCTAAACGTGAGATAATTTCTGCCGGTTATGATAAATGACCAGAACTTTTTTTCGCTAGCATGTTTAATAATGGATTTAAGACCTGTTTAAAATACTGGTGTAATAAGTTGATTAATAAGTGAACATGTTTAATAAGTGAACATGTTTAATAGGTGAACATGTTTAATAAGTAAACATGTTCAATAAGTGAACATGTTTAATAGGTGAACAGGTTTAATATGTGAACAGGTTTAATATGTGAACATGTTCAATAAGTGAACACGTGAAAAAATATGACATCATTGTGCACCAGAAATAAAATCTATGAAGTCTTGCCAATTACTACAGGGCCCGAACATATGGCAAGTGCTACTTGTGCAAGCTCATCGATTTCATATAACCCATTAGAAACTTATCACATTTTTTTCTTCATAATGCGGATCAGGTAGCCAGGCAGTGGGATGACATCCTGGCGTTTTTAACCCCTCACCTACTCTACGTCGACCATGGCCCCCACAATAAACAAACTCACGCAAGTGGCCCCCGCCCCCCCCCCCCTCACAACCGCCCTCACCCTCAGGCAGTGACTGGCTGTGTCAGTTCGCACCTTGTGTGCTGAGTCCGGCCGGACGGACCGGCCGACTGATACAATGCCCGAGTCCTCAGACCACAAGTAAATCAATGCCGGACTGTAGCGTAGGCGTGGTGGGGCACAGAGAGGAGGGGTGGACGAGAGAGACAGAGAGAGAGAGAGGAAGAACAGCGAGCGAGGGAGAGAAAAAGATAGATAACCTATCTGCCCTCTCTCTTTACCTCTTTCTGTTTCTCTTTTTCTCTTTTCATCTCACCCTTTTCCATTCTCTTGTTTCGGAGAGCAAGAAGGGAGGAAGCGGAGATATGACCGAGCCAGAAAAACAGAACGAGAAAGGCTGACGGAAATAGAATAGACAGATAGAGAGGGAATACAGAAAGAACAGGGAACAGCATGTAAGAGACAGAAGGAATGGGGAGAGAGCGTGTAAGAGACAGAAAGGGATAGACAAGAAGGGAATGGGGGAAATAAGTGAGAGGCGAGATAGAGAACGAGAGATCCAATGAGAGAACAAGAGAGAAGAGTTGTGGAGAGAGAAAGAGGGTGGAGATATTCACGTACATAGTTTAGTCGGCTACGGGGGGTTAGTCGTCTAACGCTAGACGACTAGACTTCCCAGCGCAACCCATAGCAACGGCTGAGAACGAGGTTAGCCGACTACGCTTAGTCGTCTACGGTAAGCCAGCTGGCAAAATCGTTCGTGAAACGGGTTTGTCGGCTAGAATCTTAGACGGCTTACCGTAGACGGCTAAGGGGAGCTAGACGGCTAAGAGCTCACATATGTACGTGAAATAGGCCATAGGAGGAGTAAACAAAGACCAACGGGCATATAAGGCACGGAGCCACCGGCGACAACAATGGGCTGACACTAAAAGTGGAATGCCCATGATGATATTTACATAGGACACCACTTGACTTTCGACCGAAATATTGACAGAAAGCGATTGTTTTTAATTCTGTTAAAACTATTCAAATAGAAATGATTTTGATCGTTTGCATGTATTTATTTTCATAAATACTCGTTGTTCTTGCTCTATATGTAAGAAATTGCGGATTACTTGTGTAATACGTTATCAAAATGAAGACCTTGTTTGTGTTTGGTATGTCGAGTAAAAAAAAACAGGCTACAAGTTTGTTTACAGGTGGAACAAAGCCAGGTGAACAGCTTATATATATCTATCCACAAGGGTTAAACCTATGGGGGTGGGTACTCATACTGCAGCTCGAGTTTGAATCGCGTCCTGCAAGGACGCACATGTCAACCGAGACGTGCCATGAATGCCGCAGCATACCAAGTATCACGTGACTTCCGGTATAATGTCAGAGCGGGGAATAAAATTTGATGGAGCGATCAGCGCATCAGTCCTCTCCTGCACAGCGGTGTGTTATAACGTCCCAAGCACTGAAGCGGGGCACCAGTCACGTATCATCACAATGGGGAATTAACACATGATACACTCACTACCCAGGGAACTAGCCACAGGACGTCCACCGGAGTGCCCAGGTACCAGCCTTCCGGCACACCCACCTTAGGCCAACACGCCTGTATTTTAACATCAATACACCTCAAACAGTCTGCTGGCCGTCAGACATGCATTCACCTTTCTGTCCAGAGACTGTCGTCGTCCAATGTTTACCCAGTGCATTCAGCGGTAGAACATTGTGCTTGCCGTGAACAAAATGTGTATTTACACCATGCCCGTACAGTGAAACCTCAGGTCTTGTCATTCCTCAAATGTCACTCATCGCGGATATAACATTGTTTGATACCCTATATCAGCTCTGACACACCCACAAAGGTGTTGCGTCATGGTGTAACGCATTAAGTGATACTGGAGAGATTTTTATTTTAAAAAGTTTGTAAAATTAATGTCTGATATAACACCTGAGGCTGTAAAATATTGACAAAGGATAACTTCTTGATCATACAGATTGCCATAAGACTGTTGTATAAGACTGTTAGACATATAAAACTGACAGTATATTACTGTTGTTTTTTGAGACAGGAAATCCACTATTTCTGTAAATATGGGTCCACACCCCCCCCCCCCCCCTTCCCCATCCCCCTACCCGTCCCCCGGCTTTTAGCCATCTGTTGAGGCCATTCTAAGCTAACCAGAACAGGAGTATTGACAAAAGGCTACTGACAAGTTTGCGGTGACTGATATGACTCTTCAGGGCGCAAGTATTGACAACAGATTATTGACAATCTAATAGTGACTGCACTGATTGACAATAGAAGAAGCAACAGTACGCAATATGACTGTCATTCTCTTGAGGAGATCCATTTAATAACTCGCTTCTCTGTCCTGTTTTTTGGTCTTCTGGGGGTAATTCAAAGCTAACCACAACGTGAATAGCAGGGCAACTGCGACCCGAAACAACTGGCCTTTAATACAGCGCCACAACCAACTTGTACAGATGACGTATCGATGAATACGGTACCAAAGGTTTCATTGATTCAGCACAGGCATTAAACATTAATCTGCGCCATCTGTGGCAACGCAACGTCCGTCGATTATGTCATGGCTGTTAAGCCGATAATATTCCTGTTAATCGCCCTGGACAAATTAAGGCTTTCTCTGTATATCTGTATAAGGCGTGGTGTTAGCAAACAGTGTGGGTACATGCTTTATTGATATTAAGGCATGGGGGGTTTTAACGACACTCAGCCTGAACGGCCATATCGTACTATCGTTTGCCATTTACGTGCCATGTCTTGATTTGTGTCAAAGAGGATGAATTTCATGGGTGAGACGCGGCGGAATGGTAGCGAGTGAGCCTCTCTAGCTCAGTTGGGAAGCAGGTTGAGCTGCAGATCAACAGGTCGTGGGTTCGAACCCTGACACCTTCATATAGGGTAAGTTGGGGTAAGCATGCCGAGCTGCCGATCAACAGGTCGTGGGTTCGAACTCAAACTTCTGCATCTTGTGCAAGCTTCATAATTATAATATCCTATCATTACACAGGAAACTTTCTAGGCCTATCTTAGCCTTCATGCGCATAACAGCCTAAAGACCTGACATGTTATCTCATTTTGGAAAAGTGGTGAAAGTCTCGATGACATACATCGATTGTAGTACGGTAAATACCAATACTGCATACGAAACCAAGTGAATGACTGAGTAGATTCACACTTCTTACTACTAACATTGCCTTCTATACTCAAATATTTGCCATTACAACCCCCTCCACCCCGTCTCACGGTATAAGTCATCGCAGTATGGCACCTCTAATAGTCCTATTAACCTTTCGTCCCACAGGCCACACGGGTGCACGAACACAAACCATTGCCATAATCCACCGCAAGACGGGACAGATGACCGAGCCGAGAGGGTTGTATGCCACTGCGTTGCCCACAGAACACGCACGCTAGCGCGCAGACGATAATCCGGAATTGAAATAAATGGTGCCGTGACCAGGATCATCGTAATCTAGTGTTGCGAAGCACATATCCCTGAGTGACATCACAATTTCATGGCCAAGGTTTGAATAAATCTAGCGTTACCGATTTAGTACGCGGAAGTGCTGCCAGCCACGACTACACGACTTCTCGTCGTCCTGCAAGCAACGCGAGAACTGCGACTGTTGTTAACACGTGCGCAGCCAGCAGAGCCACGCGAGATCTCTCAATTCTCGTTGCACCCGCAGATGGAGACGACGAGAGCTGTTCATACAGGTCAACTTCATACTCGGTAGACTTCACAATGAGAATGGATCCAGTCTTCATCGCCCATAGCCACGAAAAAAACAAACTCGCTTCCTTGATAGGCGGGCCTAGCACTGCGTCTGAACACCCCACCCCTACCACTACCCTCTTCTCCTATCCTATCCCCTATCGCATGGAGCCGCCCCCTTCCACTGCCTCCTCGTGCGCTCTCTCCTTTGCATACCCCCTCCCTCCCCGCTACAAACATACGTCACGCTGCCTGAATCAAACCAGACCGCGCCGGTGAAGGAAAGAACATCGCCGCGAAACCAGTTGCCGATGACGCAAGCAAGTGAAGCAAAAACACTCAGAGGAGGGCAGGCACTCTCTGCTTTCGACTCACTCCGCTAGGGCTCCATTATATCTCTGTTGTCACCTACGTCCTGAATGCATTTTCACACTTGCTCCCCAGGGCGGCGCTGTGCAAATCGATAGGAAAAATGCGTCGCGCAGTTCTACAAATTAGTGCTTGGACCCAGCCTAAGCCTTATAACACATAAAATCAGGTGATGAAAAGAAAGAGTTCTGTCACAATTATAACTTTTTCGAAAGGGTATATGATGTATTTTGCTGTATTAAATACACAAAGCACGTTATTTTTAAGTTTAATTCTTTAAAACTATAATGTTGCAAGAAATTACAGCTGATGTGACCGTTTTTCAAGAATCTTGAAATTTGGCCCCGGCCGACAGCAGCGGTAAAAGTTAGCTTGCGTAGCGCCACCGTGCGGGGAGCTTGGAGGGCAGGAAGCAGGCTTGATAGTGTGAGCGATAATACGAGTCAGATACCGAGCGCTGTCTGTGAATTCCCATACTTGTTTTTTTAATCACATTAGTGCAGAATCCATTCTCCTTAGTTTTTGAGACGTGGAGGTCGAACCGGTCCATAAAGATCCTTGGCCAAGTTCCATGATACCCTGAGCAACCAGTTCTGCTATTTATGGCCTCATCTATATTTTTTAATAATGATATCTTTTTATATAACAAAGGTGACCGAAGGCAACACTTCAGTGAATCCATCCATCATGCACATCTGAGCGTGCGAATGCCATTGGCTGCCCTACAACAGCTAGAACTTTGCCCCGAAGACCTGTACTAAATTATTGACACCCCGAAAAATCGTGGTTTCGGCAGACAATGACATCAAACAGTATAGACACGCCTCAAGTCTCTCGCCCTCTTAGTTACCAGCGTTTCACAACTCTCTCCCTCTTGGTTCCCAGCCGTTCACAACTCTCTCCCTCTTGGTTCCCAGCCGTTCACAACTCTCTCCCTCTTGGTTCCCAGCCGTTCACAACTCTCTCCCTCTTGGTTCCCAGCCTTTCACAACTGTCTCCCTCATGGTTCCCAGCCGTTCACAACTCTCTCCCTCTTGGTTCCCAGCCGTTCACAACTGTCTCCCTCTTGGTTCCCATCCGTTCACAACTGTCTCCCTCTTGGTTCCCAGCCGTTCACAACTCTCTCCCTCCTGGTTCCCAGCCGTTCACAACTCTCTCCCTCTTGGTTCCCAGCCGTTCACAAGTCTTTCCCTCTTGGTTCCCATCCGTTCACAACTCTCTCTCTCTTGGTTCTCATCCGTTCACAACTCTCTCCCTCTTGGTTCCCAGCCGTTCACAAGTCTCTCCCTCTTGGTTCCCAGCCGTTCACAATTCTCTCCCTCTTGGTTCCCAGCCGTTCACAAGTCTCTCCCTCTTGGTTCCCAGCCGTTCACAAGTCTCTCCCTCTTGGTTCCCAGCCGTTCACAACTCACTCCCTATTGGTTCCCATCCGCTCACAATTCTCTCCGTCTTGGTTCCCAGCCGTTCACAACTCTCTCCCTATCTCAGCGAAGGAAACGCACGGACTCGGTCAGGTCACGTGACTACCCGGTGGACATTCTCTCAAGTACAATACGCGTGTGATCGTCGCCATGGTAACCAGTCAATAAAGAGTCGGTTTGTTTAGATAGGACTTTGAGACCATAAGGTCGATGAAAGAGGAAGGGGTGGGGGAAGGGGTGGTGAAGGGGCGGGGAATGGGTGGGGAGATGGGATGAGAAGGAGTGGGGGAAGGGGTGGGGGACGGGCTGGGCAGGGGTGGGGGATGGGGTGGGGGAAGGGGTGGGGGAAAGGGTGGGCAGGGGATGATGTATTCTAGTCGAGAACAAACGACTGATTAGATGACCTGCCATTAACAGATCAAACCCTCAGGTAGTCGAGAGTGCCATAAGGTCGTTGAACTGCGTTGAATCTCCCCTTAACGACAACGACACTAGTTCCTATGTAATATATATATATATTGACATATAACATAGGATATCAACCTAATATATATATATATAATCGCAGGTATTTATATTTAGTAAATATATATATTTTTTTCTTTTAAAGCTATTTTCGTACGTACGCGTTCGTTTGTAGAGCATGGAATGCTATCTTTCATTGGTTCATTTGCGAAGGACACTTTACTTTAACCCATGAAGGACATATCTCGTCAACGAGGAAGACCAGGGCTAGAACGGATCCACGTGGTGTGGGGGTAACCCCCGATGGGGTCCGATAGGTCAGCGATAGCTTCCCGAGGACATGATATCCTCATTCTTCACGCACATGGATATTCTATGCACAGTGGGTCGCGAACCTACAGACTCCGGTACGACGGCTGGCCTGGTAGAACTGCCGGGCCTGCTAACCACTAGACCAGCCGGGTAGCCCCTGACAGGCCTGGCAGAGCTTCCAAGGCAATACCGGGCGCGCTAACCACTAGACCATCCGGGTAGCCACTGGCAGGCCTGGCAGAGCTCCCAATGTAATACTGGGCGCACTAACCACTAGACCAGCCGGGTAGCCCCTGACAGGCCTGGCAGAGCTTCCAAGGCAGTACCGGGCGCACTAACCACTAGACCAGCCGGGTAGCCCCTGACAGGCCTGGCAGAGCTTCCAAGGCAGTACCGGGCGCACTAACCACTAGACCAGCCGGGTAGCCTCTGACAGGCCTGGCAGAGCTCCCAATGTAATACCGGGCGCACTAACTACTAGACCAGCCGGGTAGCCCCTGACAGGCCTGGCACAGCTCCCAATGTAACATCGGGCGCGCTAACCACTAGACCAGCCGGGTAGCCCCTGACAGGCCTGGCAGAGCTCCCAATGTAATACCGGGCGCACTAACCACTAGACCAGCCGGGTAGCCCCTGACAGACCTGGCAGAACTTCCAAGGCAGTACCGGGCGCACTAACCACTAGACCAGCCGGGTAGCCACTGGCAGGCCTGGCAGAGCTTCCAATGTAATACTGGGCGCACTAACCACTAGACCAGCCGGGTAGCCCCTGACAGACCTGGCAGAGCTTCCAAGGCAGTACCGGGCGCACTAACCACTAGACCAGCCGGGTAGCCACTGGCAGGCCTGGCAGAGCTTCCAATGTAATATCGGGCGCACTAACCACTAGACCATCCGGGTGGCCCCTGACAGACCTGGCAGAGCTTCCAAGGCAGTACCGGGCGCACTAACCACTAGACCAGCCGGGTAGCCCCTGACAGACCTGGCAGAGCTTCCAAGGCAGTACCGGGCGCACTAACCACTAGACCAGGCGGGTAGCCCCTGACAGGCCTGGCAGAGCTTCCAAGGCAGTACCGGGCGCACTAACCACTAGACCAGGCGGGTAGCCCCTGACAGGCCTGGCAGAGCTCCCAATGTAATACTGGGCGCGCTAACCACTAGACCAGCCGGGTAGCCCCTGACAGGCCTGGCAGAGCTTCCAAGGCAGTACCGGGCGCACTAACCACTAGACCAGCCGGGTAGCCCCTGGCAGGCCTGGCAGAGCTCCCAATGTAATATCGGGCGCACTAACCACTAGACCAGCCGGGTAGCCCCTGACAGGCCTGGCAGAGCTTCCAAGGCAGCACCGGGCGCACTAACCACTAGACCATCCGGGTAGCCCCTGGCAGGCCTGGCACAGCTCCCAATGTAATATCGGGCGCACTAACCACTAGACCAGCCGGGTAGCCCCTGACAGGCCTGGCAGAGCTTCCAAGGCAGTACCGGGCGCACTAACCACTAGACCAGCCGGGTAGCTCCTGGCAGGCTTGGCACAGCTCCCAATGTAATACTGGGCGCAATAACCACTAGACCAGCCGGGTAGCCCCTGACAGGCCTGGCAGAGCTTCCAAGGCAGTACCGGGCGCACTAACCACTAGACCAGCCGGGTAGCTCCTGACAGGCCTGGCAGAGCTCCCAATGTAATACCGGGCGCACTAACCACTAGACCAGCCGGGTAGCCCCTGACAGGCCTGGCAGAGCTTCCAAGGCAGCACCGGGCGCACTAACCACTAGACCAGCCGGGTAGCCCCTGACAGGCCTGGCAGAGCTCCCAATGTAATATCGGGCGCACTAACCACTAGACCAGCCGGGTAGCCCCTGACAGGCCTGGCAGAGCTTCCAAGGCAGTACCGGGCGCACTAACCACTAGACCATCCGGGTAGCCACTGGCAGGCCTGGCAGAGCTTCCAATGTAATACCGGGCGCACTAACCACTAGACCAGCCGGGTAGCCCCTGACAGGCCTGGCAGAGCTTCCAATGCAGTACCGGGCGCACTAACCACTAGACCAGGCGGGTAGCCCCTGACAGGCCTGGCAGAGCTTCCAGGGCAGCACCGGGCGCACTAACCACTAGACCAGCCGGGTAGCCACTGGCAGGTCTGGCACAGCTCCCAATGTAATACCGGGCGCGCTAACCACTAGACCAGCCGGGTAGCCCCTGACAGGCCTGGCAGAGCTTCCAAGGCAGTACCGGGCGCACTAACCACTAGACCAGCCGGGTAGCCCCTGGCAGGCTTGGCAGAGCTTCCAAGGCAGTGCCGGGCGCACTAACCACTAGACCAGCCGGGTAGCCCCTGGCAGGCCTGGCAGAGCTTCCAAGGCAGTACCGGGCGCGCTAACCACTAGACCAGCCGGGTAGCCCCTGACAGGCCTGGCAGAGCTCCCAATGTAATATCGGGCGCACTAACCACTAGACCAGCCGGGTAGCCCCTGACAGGCTTGGCAGCGCTTCCAAGGCAGTACCGGGCGCACTAACCACTAGACCAGCCGGGTAGCCCCTGACAGACCTGGCAGAGCTTCCAAGGCAGTACCGGGCGCACTAACCACTAGACCAGCCGGGTAGCCCCTGACAGGCCTGGCAGAGCTCCCAATGTAATATCCGGCGCACTAACCACTAGACCAGCCGGGTAGCCCCTGACAGGCCTGGCAGAGCTTCCAATGTAACATCGGGCGCACTTACCACTAGACCAGCCGGGTAGCCCCTGACAGGCCTGGCAGAGCTTCCAAGGCAGTACCGGGCGCACTAACCACTAGACCAGCCGGGTAGCCCCTGACAGGCCTGGCAGAGCTTCCAAGGCAGTACCGGGCGCACTAACCACTAGACCAGCCGGGTAGCCCCTGACAGGCCTGGCAGAGCTCCCAATGTAACATCGGGCGCACTAACCACTAGACCAGCCGGGTAGCCCCTGACAGGCCTGGCAGAGCTCCCAATGTAATACCGGGCGCACTAACCACTAGACCAGCCGGGTAGCCCCTGACAGGCCTGGCAGAGCTTCCAAGGCAGCCCCTGGCGCACTAACCACTAGACCAGCCGGGTAGCCCCTGGCAGGCTTGGCACAGCTCCCAATGTAACATCGGGCGCACTAACCACTAGACCAGCCGGGTAGCCACTGGCAGGCCTGGCAGAGCTCCCAATGTAACATCGGGCGCACTAACCACTAGACCAGCCGGGTAGCCCCTGGCAGGCCTGGCAGAGCTTCCAAGGCAGTACCGGGCGCACTAACCACTAGACCAGCCGGGTAGCCCCTGGCAGGCCTGGCAGAGCTCCCAATGTAATATCGGGCGCACTAACCACTAGACCAGCCGGGTAGCCCCTGACAGGCCTGGCAGAGCTTCCAAGGCAGCACCGGGCGCACTAACCACTAGACCATCCGGGTAGCCCCTGGCAGGCCTGGCACAGCTCCCAATGTAATATCGGGCGCACTAACCACTAGACCAGCCGGGTAGCCCCTGACAGGCCTGGCAGAGCTTCCAAGGCAGTACCGGGCGCACTAACCACTAGACCAGCCGGGTAGCTCCTGGCAGGCTTGGCACAGCTCCCAATGTAATACTGGGCGCACTAACCACTAGACCAGCCGGGTAGCCCCTGACAGGCCTGGCAGAGCTTCCAAGGCAGCACCGGGCGCACTAACCACTAGACCAGCCGGGTAGCCCCTGACAGGCCTGGCAGAGCTCCCAATGTAATATCGGGCGCACTAACCACTAGACCAGCCGGGTAGCCCCTGACAGGCCTGGCAGAGCTTCCAAGGCAGTACCGGGCGCACTAACCACTAGACCATCCGGGTAGCCACTGGCAGGCCTGGCAGAGCTTCCAATGTAATACCGGGCGCACTAACCACTAGACCAGCCGGGTAGCCCCTGACAGGCCTGGCAGAGCTTCCAATGCAGTACCGGGCGCACTAACCACTAGACCAGGCGGGTAGCCCCTGACAGGCCTGGCAGAGCTTCCATGGCAGCACCGGGCGCACTAACCACTAGACCAGCCGGGTAGCCACTGGCAGGCCTGGCACAGCTCCCAATGTAATACCGGGCGCGCTAACCACTAGACCAGCCGGGTAGCCCCTGACAGGCCTGGCACAGCTCCCAATGTAATACCGGGCGCGCTAACCACTAGACCAGCCGGGTAGCCCCTGACAGGCCTGGCACAGCTCCCAATGTAATACCGGGCGCGCTAACCACTAGACCAGCCGGGTAGCCCCTGACAGGCCTGGCAGAGCTTCCAAGGCAGTACCGGGCGCACTAACCACTAGACCAGCCGGGTAGCCCCTGGTAGGCTTGGCAGAGCTTCCAAGGCAGTACCGGGCGCACTAACCACTAGACCAGCCGGGTAGCCCCTGGCAGGCCTGGCAGAGCTTCCAAGGCAGTACCGGGCGCGCTAACCACTAGACCAGCCGGGTAGCCCCTGACAGACCTGGCAGAGCTTCCAAGGCAGTACCGGGCGCACTAACCACTAGACCAGCCGGGTAGCCCCTGACAGGCCTGGCAGAGCTCCCAATGTAATATCCGGCGCACTAACCACTAGACCAGCCGGGTAGCCCCTGACAGGCCTGGCAGAGCTTCCAATGTAACATCGGGCGCACTAACCACTAGACCAGCCGGGTAGCCCCTGACAGGCCTGGCAGAGCTTCCAAGGCAGTACCGGGCGCACTAACCACTAGACCAGCCGGGTAGCCCCTGACAGGCCTGGCAGAGCTTCCAAGGCAGTACCGGGCGCACTAACCACTAGACCAGCCGGGTAGCCCCTGACAGGCCTGGCAGAGCTCCCAATGTAACATCGGGCGCACTAACCACTAGACCAGCCGGGTAGCCCCTGACAGGCCTGGCAGAGCTCCCAATGTAATACCGGGCGCACTAACCACTAGACCAGCCGGGTAGCCCCTGACAGGCCTGGCAGAGCTTCCAAGGCAGCCCCTGGCGCACTAACCACTAGACCAGCCGGGTAGCCCCTGGCAGGCTTGGCACAGCTCCCAATGTAACACCGGGCGCACTAACCACTAGACCAGCCGGGTAGCCACTGGCAGGCCTGGCAGAGCTCCCAATGTAACATCGGGCGCACTAACCACTAGACCAGCCGGGTAGCCCCTGGCAGACCTGGCAGAGCTTCCAAGGCAGTACCGGGCGCACTAACCACTAGACCAGCCGGGTAGCCCCTGACAGACCTGGCAGAGCTTCCAAGGTAGTACCGGGCGCACTAACCACTAGACCAGCCGGGTAGCCCCTGACAGACCTGGCAGAGCTTCCAAGGCAGCACCGGGCGCACTAACCACTAGACCAGCCGGGTAGCCCCTGACAGGCCTGGCAGAGATTCCAAGGCAGTACCGGGCGTACTAACCACTAGACCAGCCGGGTAGCCCCTGACAGGCCTGGCAGAGCTCCCAATGTAACATCGGGCGCACTAACCACTAGACCAGCCGGGTAGCCCCTGACAGACCTGGCAGAGCTTCCAATGTAACATCGGGCGCACTAACCACTAGACCAGCCGGGTAGCCCCTGACAGGCCTGGCAGAGCTTCCAAAGTAATACCGGGCGCGCCACCCAGCTCCCTCGGCTAAGCCGGACGCGCTGCCCATTCGGGTGTACTTTGATATCGTTGAAGATATTCATACGATTTTTTTTTCTCGACAGACACTAATGTTCATGTTAGACAACAGCTGCTGCTTCTCGCTTAGTTTTGTGATATAACAGGCTGGCATTATGTTAACCACAATGCACTGATAATGATATGCCCGACATCTCCCCAGCTGTCCCTTGCCTCACCACACACACATGTCCGCTGGTAGAATAAATACATTTAAACATATCGCAGAACCCAGGTATGAGCAAAGAAATAGAGAAAAATAGCGAAAAACTATAGCAGTTAGTTAAGTGTCTGAATACAATCCGGGGCGTGCGTTAGCAGGCTGCCGTGGGGCAGAGAGAGAAGCGGGGACGAGCACGGGGGGGGGGGGGGGGGCTAGCAGAGGACGAGGAAGGGCGTAAAAATGTTGCCATGGATAACTACTGAGCGCCAGGAAAGCAACCGAGCAATGCGCACGACGCGGATGAAGACGCTGTGACGTCAGAGGCACGCGCTGCGGAGGGGTAAAGTAGGGCACCGGCGTGTGTTCTTCTCCTCACATTACCACTCGCTATTGTTATAGATACCTGGCGACGGGGCGGGCGACGGGTGTGTGTGTGTGGGGGGGGGGGGGCGTACCCACTCACATTCACACACCTGTATATCCCCGGTATACCAAAGAAAATCACGCCATCTATTTCTGGACATCGGCTCGGCTAACAGACACATGAGGAAACCCCCGACACGGCCGCCGCAAAACAATCACTATGTTCGATAACTCAATTATATTATGGGTCGTATTGATGGAGCAAAGGTTGGGAGCCTGACAGAGTGTGAGTGTATAGCGTGTTTGCACGGCAGCGAGATACAACACTGTTCGGTAACCGCTGGCAACCGCTCCCATATTAAACAGACAGGTATGCATGTTGATTAACATGCTTAAATGTCCCGTGCCCACTAATCTTCAGAGCAATCTTCCGCTGTCAAGATGATTTAATCAGCTTCCTAACATTTAGAAACGTCCTAAATTATACAAGATTATGGCGAGGACGAATGGATCCGACAAGTTCGGCAGATCCGGTAAGTTCGGCATATCCGGCAGATCCGGCAAGTTCGGCAGATCCGACAAGTTCGGCAGATCCGGCAAGTTCGGTCGCACAACGTTTCGAGATTAGCTATTAGTGCTTCTATCAAGTGAGGCGCAGGTTGGGCCACTTTTTTTCGATGCTTGTCTCCTTGTTAACCTTTAGTCTGGCCACATTTTAAGGCTTTTTTTGTATTTGACCTACGACGTCCTCGTTGTGTGATACCGCCGCCCTTGGGTATAAGAAGTAGAGTACAGTATCTAGATTGCTAATAAGTTATCTGGCCTGAAGCCCTCCAGTGGTAATAGCCCCACCCTCCACCTCTGTCCACGCCCAACACAATAGTTGCTGACGTATTCACTTTAGTAAACCCGAGGACCCGTCGATCTGAAGCCCAGCGCCCTACCACTCAGCCGTAGAACGTGAGATCCGTCGATCTGAAACCCAGCGCCCTACCACTCAGCCGTAGAACGTGGGATCCGCCGATCTGAAGCCCAGCGCCCTACCACTCAGCCGTAGAACGTGGGATCCGTCCATCTGAAGCCCAGCGCCCTACCACTCAACCGTAGAACGTGGGATCCGTCGATCTGAAGCCCAGCGCCCTACCACTCAACCGTAGAACATGGGATCCGTCGATCTGAAGCCCAGCGCCCTACCACTCAACCGTAGAACGTGCGATCCGTCGATCTGAAGCCCAGCGCTCTACCACTCAACCGTAGAACATGGGATCCGTCGATCTGAAGCCCAGCGCCCTGCCACTCAACCGTAGAACATGGGATCCGTCGATCTGAAGCCCAGCGCCCTACCACTCAACCGTAGAACGTGAGATCCGTCGATCTGAAGCCCAGCGCTCTACCACTCAGCCGTAGAACATAGGATCCGTCGATCCGAATCCCAGCGCCCTACCACTCAGCCGTAGAACGTGAGATCCGTCGATCTGAAGCCCAGCGCCCTACCACTCAGCCGTAGAACGTGGGATCCGTCGATCTGAAGCCCAGCGCCCTACCACTCAGCCGTAGAACGTGGGATCCGTCGATCTGAAGCCCAGCGCCCTACCACTCAGCCGTAGAACGTGGGATCCGTCGATCTGAAGCCCAGCGCCCTACCACTCAGCCGTGGGACCCGTCGATCTGAAGCCCAGCGCCCTACCACTCAGCCGTGGGACCCGTCGATCTGAAGCCCAGCGCCCTACCACTCAGCCGTGGGACCCGTCG
This sequence comes from Arenicola marina, assembly GCA_964019135.1. Taxonomy (NCBI): domain Eukaryota; kingdom Metazoa; phylum Annelida; class Polychaeta; family Arenicolidae; genus Arenicola; species Arenicola marina. The sequence goes on from OZ025265.1 coordinate 31,931,019, forward strand.
ATCTGAAGCCCAGCGCCCTACCACTCAGCCGTGGGATCTGTCGATCTGAAGCCCAGCGCCCCACCACTCAGCCGTGGGACCCGTCGATCTGAAGCCCAGCGCCCTACCACTCAGCCGTGGGACCCGTCGATCTGAAGCCCAGCGCCCTACCACTCAGCCGTGGGATCCGTCGATCTGAAGCCCAGCGCCCTACCACTCAGCCGTGGGACCCGTCGATCTGAAGCCCAGCGCCCTACCACTCAGCCGTGGGACCCGTCGATCTGAAGCCCAGCGCCCTACCACTCAGCCGTGGGATCTGTCGATCTGAAGCCCAGCGCCCTACCACTCAGCCGTGGGACCCGTCGATCTGAAGCCCAGCGCCCTACCACTCAGCCGTGGGACCCGTCGATCTGAAGCCCAGCGCCCTACCACTCAGCCGTGGGATCCGTCGATCTGAAGCCCAGCGCCCTACCACTCAGCCGTGGGACCCGTCGATCTGAAGCCCAGTGCCCTACCACTCAGCCGTGGGACCCGTCGATCTGAAGCCCAGCGCCCTACCACTCAGCCGTGGGATCCGTCGATCTGAAGCCCAGCGCCCTACCACTCAGCCGTGGGACCCGTCGATCTGAAGCCCAGCGCCCTACCACTCAGCCGTGGGACCCGTCGATCTGAAGCCCAGCGCTCTACCACTCAGCCGTGGGATCCGTCGATCTGAAGCCCAGCGCCCTACCACTCAGCCGTAGAACGTGGGATCCGTCGATCTGAAGCTCAGTGCCCTACCACTCAGCCGTGGGACCCGTCGATCTGAAGCCCAGCGCCCTACCACTCAGCCGTGGGACCCGTCGATCTGAAGCCCAGTGCCCTACCACTCAGCCGTGGGATCCGTCGATCTGAAGCCCAGCGCCCTACCACTCAGCCGTGGGATCCGTCGATCTGAAGCCCAGCGCCCTACCACTCAGCCGTGGGACCCGTCGATCTGAAGCCCAGCGCTCTACCACTCAGCCGTGGGATCCGTCGATCTGAAGCCCAGCGCCCTACCACTCAGCCGTGGGATCCGTCGATCTGAAGCCCAGCGCCCTACCACTCAGCCGTGGGATCCGTCGATCTGAAGCCCAGCGCCCTACCACTCAGCCGTGGGACCCGTCGATCTGAAGCCCAGCGCTCTACCACTCAGCCGTGGGATCCGTCGATCTGAAGCCCAGCGCCCTACCACTCAGCCGTGGGATCCGTCGATCTGAAGCCCAGCGCCCTACCACTCAGCCGTGGGACCCGTCGATCTGAAGCCCAGCGCCCTACCACTCAGCCGTGGGACCCGTCGATCTGAAGCCCAGCGCCCTACCACTCAGCCGTGGGACCCGTCGATATGAAGCCCAGCGCCCTACCACTCAGCCGTAGAACAAGACTCAGCGCCCACCGCGGGGCCACGCATGCTACTCCCCAGCCCAATCAATGGAGTAGGTTACAACGTGCCACAACACGTATTTGCTGTACCAAAGCAAAGAGACTTATGAGTCAAAACGTGTCGACCGGGCTTGTCGGTTGCTATCCCAATGGCAATTAATCCATCAGGTCTCCAGCAGTGTGACTGGTGGCAGGTGTCTATATTCCCCCCAAGTCCACAGGCTTTAATTCGTCTCCAAGTTATAAATCTTTTGGTTAATCATTGCAAATCTTTGCTTTTTGATAACGTCCGTGAGCGTAACTAAACATCCCCCTCCCACCCTATGGACCCCACATACACACACTCCTGCCCCCCCCCCCCCTTCCCTCATACCGACCCCATACGCAGCCCCCCCCCCCTCCTCCCGTCCACACAGCTGACTATTTCCCGGTTACCATATCACACAAACCACGCCAATACATTTTTTGTATGACTATCTAAAACATCACAGTCTGCGACATTTCCATCTTCTGCTAAATCCCCACCTAGTAATTGACCGTCACGTGACCTTTACACCGAGACGCTGCCTTGGATGAAGTCACGTGACAGCTGAATGCACAGCGCCTCACGCCCGGCCTCGCGGTTGCCATGGTGATATCATGAAATGTACACACACCCATACAGTTTAACTCCTGTGCGGTTTCACACGTTAACCCAGAGTGTATAGAGTCGAATATTTTCATCAGCAAGCTAAATTCCACAGGAAGCCCAAGGTTGTGGGTTCCTGGCGTTCAAGATCACATTAGAGATATAAAAGATGCAGGTGCAAGTAGTATATAAACAGGATTTTCTAAAACAAAACGGAATGCTTCCTTCGGATTGTACTTGACACGTACGTTATGGAATAAATACTGCAATATCCCGATAAATCTGATCTGTAATGATTCACGATAGGATCAAAGTGTACAGCCAATCGCCCGCTTGTTCTCTAGTATCAGATATAACGTCAAAACCGACATCAAGAGGAAAACTTGCACATATCATTCCATCATAACGTCTCCAGACAACGACACCCAGCGTGTTGCGTTTGTAATGACTATAAGACCCGTTAGAGGGCGCCACTTTCGCCACTGTGGGAGAGCCGGCGAATCACATTCGCACTTATGTCGATTCGTTCCGACTAGTTTTAATGCCATTAGAAGAGGTTTTTTTCAGTTCAGTCAACAGTTGAACATTTATTTTCTACGGGGCAAGTTACCCGACCTGAAGCAATAATCTATCTCGCCTGCAAAAACAACTTGAACTAAAGTACAAACATCCCAGACGTTGTGAATTCTTTGATCAGGCAACAACACAGAGGGTGTTTAATGTGAGGCCACACGGCGATATCACTTTAAGCAGATCCTTTTAGTCCCACAGAAAGTAACATTTCAAACTAAACTAATTTTATAAAACGCCATTGACCTGAGAACTTCAGGAGATTTGCTTCCTTACATTTTGAGCCTTGGAGTTATCAGTGACCCTAGTAAAATCTTCACTGAAATAGCGATGTCAAATTGCTTGTCTGGAGGGGACATTTGTTCAACAAGAAACAACCAATTTTGTTTCAAGGGGCAAAAGTGCATGGTCCTTCATATGATTTCCATGCTTCTATGCTATTGATCAGATCTTAATGCACAATTTTGCAGTATAAGGTACATCTTAATAAACAAATACGGGTTCTTTCAAGTTAACGATTGGGCAACGAGTGAGCAACGAGTTTCTTCACGAAGTCGTACGCCTCTCAGAGTAATAATATACCCTTTGATGAAGCACCATTCAAAGGTACAAACAAGTCATACTTCATCTTCCATCTTTGTGACCGAAAGCTGAAATCAATGCTATACGTAATACGTGAGCTATACTAAAACAATAACCACGGACGAAGTACGCACTTAAAGTTACTTTTTCAACAAAAAGTAAACATTGGATGGGCGGGCCCGCGTACGTTTGGCGAGAAAGGTCTCGTGAGGCCACAAAAAAGACACATTTTAAACGCCACCAGTCGGTATGAGGCCCGGATAGCTCAATCGGTGGCACATCAGACGTTTTGGTCATATCCCGTGCGTTCAATTCCCGATAAAGGCCAGTTTTTTTCTCTCTTTTTTTTACATTTAATGATGGCAAAAGGACCCCTATCTTCTCTACAGAATGTGGTCCTATCTTCTCTACAGAATGTGGTCCTATCTTCTCTACAGAATTTGGTCCTATCTTCTCTACAGAATGTGGTCCTATCTTCTCTACAGAATGTGGTCCTATCTTCTCCTCAGAATGTGGTCCTATCTTCTCCTCAGAATGTGGTCCTATCTTCTCTACAGAATTTGGTCCTATCTTCTCTACAGAATGTGGTCCTATCTTCTCTACAGAATGTGGTCCTACCTTCTCCTCAGAATGTGGTCCTATCTTCTCTACAGAATGTGGTCCTATCTTCTCTACAGAATGTGGTCCTATCTTCTCTACAGAATGTGGTCCTATCTTCTCCTCAGAATGTGGTCCTATCTTCTCCTCAGAATGTGGTCCTATCTTCTCTACAGAATGTGGTCCTATCTTCTCTACAGAATGTGGTCCTATCTTCTCCTCAGAATGTGGTCCTATCTTCTCCTCAGAATGTGGTCCTATCTTCTCTACAGAATTTGGTCCTATCTTCTCTACAGAATGTGGTCCTATCTTCTCTACAGAATGTGGTCCTACCTTCTCCTCAGAATGTGGTCCTATCTTCTCTACAGAATGTGGTCCTATCTTCTCTACAGAATGTGGTCCTATCTTCTCTACAGAACGTGGTCCTATCTTCTTTACAGAACGTGGTCCTATCTTCTCTACAGAATGTGGGCCTATCTTCTCTACAGAATGTGGGCCTATCTTCGCTACAGAATGTGGGCCTATCTTCGCTACAGAATGTGGTCCTATCTTCTCTGCAGAATGTGGTCCTATCTTCTCTACAGAGTGTGGTCCTATCTTCTCTACAGAATGTGGTCCTATCTTCGCTACAGAATGTGGTCCTATCTTCTCTACAGAATGTGGTCCTATCTTCTTTACAGAATGTGGTCCTATCTTCTCTACAGAATGTGGTCCTATCTTCTTTACAGAACGTGGTCCTATCTTCTCTACAGAATGTGGTCCTACCTTCTCTACAGAATGTGGTCCTATCTTCTCTACAGAATGTGGTCCTATCTTCTCTACAGAATGTGATCCTATCTTCTCTACAGAATGTGGTCCTATCTTCTGTACAGAACGTGGTCCTATCTTCTCTACAGAATGTGGTCCTATCTTCTCTACAGAATGTGGTCCTATCTTCTCTACAGAGTGTGGTCCTTCCCACGGTCCTAACTTGTCAAGAACAAAATATATTTGAAGACATATGGAAATATATAGTTCAGGCGGCCGCACCGGTGCGCTTAAGAGTTTACTTTCTGTTGAAATAGTAACTTTAGCAATCAGAATCAGCGTAACAATAAACAATAAATAAATAAAATTACTCACTAAAATATTTAAGTGTCTCCCCGGTCAGTTCCGGAGAGAGGTCAAGGTCGATGTCGGGAGAGAGTGCTGGGGACTTGATGTAGAAATCCTCATGTCCGTATCCCGAGAAGTCCGTGAGTGTGTCCGCCCGGAGCACGTAGCGAGGTAGTTTCTCCTCCACCAAGCTGATCAGGTCAACCTCGGCGAGCTCTCCGGTGTAACACAGTTCTGGGGTGAGAGGGGAGAGAGAATAGGTTGTATATTCAGGACGCTTCAACCACTTCTGGTCATATCGCGTCAATGGGAGAAGGAAGGCGAGAGCGGAGCCATGTCCCCGTGGGTAACGCCCTACTCAATGCGAAGAAGGAGATGGGATCTTTATCCTGCGACCACACAGACATGGCCACAGCGGTGTTCGAACCACGGATCCACGTGCTGTTAGGCTTTCAGGTGGCCAGAGCGGTGAATGCGAGCGCTCTAAATCCCCGAGCTACTGGGTCGGCCCCAGAGGGAGAGAGGGCATGGCATGGCATGAGTGGAACACATCTTTGAGGGTGGGAGGGAGGGCATGGCATGGCATGAGTGTAACACAGCTCTGGGGGAGGGAGGGAGGACATGGCATGAGTGTAACACAGCTCTGGGGGTGGGAGGGAGGGCATGGCATGAGTGTAACACAGCTCTGGGGGTGCGACGGAGGGCATGGCATGAGTGTAACACAGCTCTGGGGGTGGGAGGGAGGGCATGGCATGAGTGTAACACAGCTCTGGGGGTGCGACGGAGGGCATGGCATGAGTGTAACACAGCTCTGGGGGTGGGAGGGAGGGCATGGCATGAGTGTAACACAGCTCTGGGGGTGGGAGGGAGGGAAGCATGAGTGTAACACAGCTCTGGGGGTGGAAGGGAGGGAGGGCATGGCATGAGTGTAACACAGCTCTGGGGGAGGGAGGAAGGGAGGGCATGGCGTGAGTGTAACACAGCTCTGGGGGAGGGAGGGAGGGCATGGCGTGAGTGTAACACAGCTCTGGGGGAGGGAGGGAGGGAGGGCGTGGCATGAGTGTAACACAGCTCTGGGGGTGGGAGAGAGGGCGGGCATGGCATGAGTGTAACACAGCTCTGGGGGTGGGAGGGAGGGCATGGCATGAGTGTAACACAGTTCTGGGGGTGGGAGGGTGGGTGGTATGGCATGAGTGTACCACAGCTCTGGGGGTGGAAGGGAGGGTATGGCATGAGTGCAACACAGCTTTGGGGGTGGGAGGGAGGGCATGGCATGAGTGTAACAGCTCTGGGGGTGGGAGGGAGGGAGGGCATGGCATGAGTGTAACAGCTTTGGGGTTAGGAGGGAGGGAGGGCATGGCATGAGTGTAACAGCTTTGGGAGTAGGAGGGAGGGAATGGCATGAGTGTAACAGCTTTGGGGGTAGGAGGGAGGGTTCGTGCATAGCACGTACATTGTTAACACGGGCCAAGCTATGGGCGTAGTACAACGTACATTGTTAACACGGACCAAGATATGGGCGTAGTACAACATACATTTTAACACGGGCCAAGCTATGGGTGTAGTACAACATACATTGTTAACACGGGCCAAGCTATGGGTGTAGTACAACATACATTGTTAACACGGGTCAAGCTATGGGCGTAGTACAACATACATTGTTAACACGGGCCAAGCTATGGGTGTAGTACAACATACATTGTTAACACGGGCCAAGCTATGGGTGTAGTACAACGTACATTGTTAACACGGACCAAGCTATGGGCGTAGTACAACATACATTTTAACACGGACCAAGCTATGGGTGTAGTACAACGCACATTGTTAACACGGGCCAAGCTATGGGCGTAGTACAACATACATTTTAACACGGACCAAGCTATGGGTGTAGTACAACGCACATTGTTAACACGGGCCAAGCTATGGGCGTAGTACAACATACATTTTAACACGGACCAAGCTATGGGTGTAGTACAAAATACATTGTTAACACGGGCCAAACTACGGGCTTAGTACAACGCACATTGTTAACACGGGCCAAGCTATGGGCGTAGTACAACGCACATTGTTAACACGGGCTACACTACGGGCGTAGTACAACGCACATTGTTAACACGAGCCAAACTATGGGCGTAGTACAACGCACATTGTTAACACGGGCCAAGCTATGGGCGTAGTACAACGCACATTGTTAACACGGGCGAAGCTCTGGGCGTAGTACAACATACATTGTTAACACGGACCAAGCTATGGGCGTAGTACCTGTTAACGTTCCGATCTCGCGAACTTTTCCGCCTGTCGCGTTGTCATGGTAACTCGACGAGGCTATATCCTCGAAGACGTCCTCCCCGGACGCTGTCAGTCCGCCGGGGGAAGTCGGTGTCCTTCCGGGAGACGCGGCGTCTCCCGCCTTAGCAACGGGACTCTCGGGCCAGTATGTGAGGTCACGCGTTACTTGACTTAACGCGCTGCTGATGCCGGAATCCGACACGAAGTCACTTCCGGTTTGCGACGAGAGCCCGAGGGGCGAGCGTTCTGATTGTTGCGCGCTTTGGTTAGAGCAGATGTCTGAGTACGAGATACATTCGTCCGTCAGAGGCGACAAGGTTTCCCTGAGGTTGAGATCACATTCGCTTGTAGAACTCCCGTCATACGCTAGAAGTCTGCTTTTGTCTTCGCCGCTCGTCAGTTCCTTTGACGATATCGCGTCGCTTAGGCTACCGAGACCTGCGTCTGGAGAAATTAGGTCATCCTTTAGTGACGTCACACCTGTAACGTCCGGTTCCGGTTTCGAAGCCGTCGCCACCGCCGCCGCCGCCGAGGTCTGACCTTTGACCTCCAGGCCACCCAGTCGCTCCCAGCCCGCGGGAGCCGCCTCCCCCGCCCCGACCAATCGCCGCTCAGCCTCCCGATCACGTGACTCTACGAGAGGGGTCGTCTGGAGTTCAAGGTCATTGAGCTCTGTCCCCCGCTCCAGGGTGGACGCTGACGGCGCTTCCCGGAAGTCACCCGCCGCCCAGCTGCAACATCAAGGGCACGTGTAAGGTCATAATTTATACGAAACTAAAACAGGAGTAACTGTTCATCATTCAGTGTTAGGACTAGGTATAATATGCATTCAACACAAAAAATGAAACAGATATCGAACACAAACATTCGAGCACATTACGTATTAGATAACGGTGGGTGAAGAGAACAATAATCCAACTCCCGACTGGATTGTTCGAGTGAATCCACAGTGTCCGTTAATTATCTTTAAACAGTAAGTATTTAAACAGTAGTGGCTTCCAGAACTCACGCTGGCGGTATGTTCGTGGCAATATTTCCCAGCACAACTGACAGAGCGATATAAAATTACGGTTCAATTCGGCCTACGTGCCGAAAAGTCATATGGTATGAGCGTTGCTTTTACAACCAATATAATAGCAGGTCAAACACGTATGTAAGAAACAAATTCACATTTTATGCGGGATCATTCATACCATGTCGTGTGCGCCCCACACAATAAGACATGGGCATGACATACGGGCACTTACATATAAGAAGCCAGGCAATGCCTGTAGCGACAACCTGACGCCTACACAATGCTGGCCATTTAATGCCGTGTTAACGACCTAACCTCAAACCATTAAATGGCATCCAAATTTAATTCCCTATCCATTAAAACGTCTTACAATAATAACACGGACTTTAGTAGCTCTTACCGTGGCGTAGTTTAACGACATAGGCCTACACCCCACCGTACGCCCCGGCCAGTGGAGACACACTGACAGTGGCGGACGAGGAGACTGACATGTTCCGTGTCTGATTGACATGTTTGAGAAGATCCTCTGAATCGACCTTCAGCGAGTAATCCCCAAGGATAAGAGCCTCTTGATGCCCGTATCACCACCGCAGCGGAAACCTTATTATAGCTGCTTAAGACCTGGATCGAGCGGTCACTTTCGCTTTTTCAATGCCACAAGCACCTATAGCAACGTGGGTGGGTTGGGTCAGAAAATAGGACGCCTTAATGATATAACAATAGAAGAGAATGGAATACAACGAGAAGAGATAATAAAGAATGCAGCCATGTTCCCGGCGGTATATATCACAGGTACAATGTTCGCGAGGTCCGTAACTGTATAATGGGTCAGCGCAAAGATGCCATTACAACAAAATGTAAACATGAAAGCCAACGGAGGTTGCCATCCGCAAAAGTCGAAAAGAAAATGTTCGGGAATTGAACGACCCAAAGATCATAAGTACGACGCTCAAGCGATAGCGGTTATCGAGCTTATTGGTTAACATTTGTTAAAATGGCACCTATATTTTTTACTCGGGTGTTGCTTATATGTGGTGGACGGGTTATTCCAGTACCCGGCGGTTTATCGAGTAAATACGGTAGATGCTGGGATAGGTTATTCTAGCACGCGGGCGGTTTATGGAGTGAATACGGTAGACCCTGGGATAGGTTATTCCAGCATCCGGCGGTTTATCGAGTGAATACGGTAGATGCTGGGATAGGTTATTCCAGCACCCGGCGGTTTATCGAGTAAATACGGTAGATGCTGGAATAGGTTATCCCAGCACCCGGCGGTTTATCGAGTGAATACGGTAGACACTGGGATAGGTTATTGTAGCACCTGGGCGGTTTATCGAGTGAATACGGTAGACGCTGGGATAGGTTATTCCAACACCCGGCGGTTTATCGAGTGAATACGGTAGATGCTGGGATAGGTTATTCCAGCACCCGGCGGTTTATCGAGTGAATACGGTAGATGCTGGAATAGGTTATCCCAGCACCCGGCGGTTTATCGAGTGAATACGGTAGACACTGGGATAGGTTATTGTAGCACCTGGGCGGTTTATCGAGTGAATACGGTAGACGCTGGGATAGGTTATTCCAGCATCCGGCGGTTTATCGAGTGAATACGGTAGATGCTGGGATAGGTTATTCCAGCACCCGGCGGTTTATCAAGTGAATACGGTAGATGCTGGAATAGGTTATCCCAGCACCCGGCGGTTTATCGAGTGAATACGGTAGACACTGGGATAGGTTATTGTAGCACCTGGGCGGTTTATCGAGTGAATACGGTAGACACTGGGATAGGTTATTCCAACACCCGGCGATTTATCGAGTGAATACGATAGACGCTCGGATAGGTTATTCCAGCACCCGGCGGTTTATCGAGTGAATACGGTTGATGCTGGAATAGGTTATTCCAGCACCTGGGCGGTTTATCGAGTGAATACGGTAGACACGGATAAGTTATTCCAGCACCCGGGCGGTTTACCGAGTGAATACGGTAGACGCTGGGATAGTTGGGGGTCTTACCGAAAGTGTGGCTGAGGTGAACGAGAGATGAACGCGTTACGTACTGACTCAGGGGCTGAGCGTGCCAAGTCCAGTACGCTACCAACCAGTCTAGATGGTGAACCGTACACTGGTAGGCTATAGTATACAGCAGAGTGGTGACACAAAACAAACATGCAGAAAAATCCCAATATTATCTTACAGCTTAGTCTGTACTTTACGCCTTTGCCTTTGTGGGGGGTGGGGGAGGGACATTATTATATACATCTGGTGGTGGGAGGTCCCTGATCGCCCAGTAATGCCTGGGAGAGCGGTCATTTCTTACGCAAAATATACCCCTATAGAGCGCATATTTGATATAAAAACGATATCAATGCAGACTTAATATTCATAATAGGCCTATAACGTTTACCCATAGAACTGATATTTCCATTGTAAACGGCAACACTAAATTGATTAGAGCACGACTGAGAAGTTCAGGCTACATCCTGGCTGCGAAGAGCGAGTTTTTGCAGGAAAGAAGAAATAAACCAAGCCGACCTGCATAGAAAGGCGACGTAGAGAGGGTCAATGGCACAATGATACCCTTTCCGAGCGGACTTCAGGGTGAAAAAATGAGGAACGGTGGGAGGAGGGGGGGGGATGGGGGCTGCTCAGCAGAACACTCACACACCCAGCCATGCATTAAGCACTCCCCCTGAATTATTTTCTATTATATTTTGAACCCGATAATCGCTCGACAAATGTTCCACAAGTAGATTTGCGTGTGGTTTATGAATACCGCCACTCAACCCGGAAGCAATCAATATACCTATCCGAAAGCTGTAAAGCCTATGGCAAGTTACTTCGTCACGAGTGAAATGGCCGATGCCCTCTGAGATAAAGAGTTCTTACAAGCCAACGTTTTTAGATGCGTTTTATTCCGATTTTGGACAAAGCCTTCTGCAGAGGGCATAAATTTTATTTGTCTTTTTACTCAGTTTCGTTATTGCGTGTATGATTAAAATTATCTATCATGTGGCTCCAATGCTAACGGCCCTGTATGGCCTTAATTGGAGTCCTGCATTATTGTTGATTACATATGATTAATTTTCTCATTATGGCCATTATTGGGACTTGAATTGCCACTATTATCAGGATGATGTTTTTTCGAATTATAAGCATAGTTATGTATATATATCTTTATTCACCCATGTATCACTAGTTATATGTTACTCAATTTCATATCGACTAGAACCTGATAGTGGATGTGATTATTCGTGACCTCGCTGCCATAATGCAAAGGTACATAGCGAAAATAAATGCTTTTTGACTGGGGAAACACCAGGAAGACCGGGGGGGGGGGTGCCCTCTGGCGCTCAGTGCCATGTCGGCCCCAGCTCAGCGGGACATCCACAGGGAGACCAGTCTGGGTTCCATAGTACAGGGGTGAGAGCGATACGTGAGCGATTATCTCTTCCGACCCACCCATCTCGCTGTACGTACGGAGCAGGGGTCTCACTCTTCGTCCAGTGTAATAGGCTACGTAAGAAAATAGGATTGTCGTGGACAGCGATACAAATTGGTTGATTTAAGTAGAACGCATTAACCTTTAAGGTCACATCGTAACAATGGTTAAAGTTGGGAGGAGAGAGGAATGTCCTGGTTGAATATGTTCTAGTGTCGACCTGGGGCCGGCGCGATAGCTCAGTGGGCTAGAGCGCCCGCATTGAGTGCTCTGGTCACCTGAGAGCCTAACGGCATGTGGGTCGGTGGTTCGAGCCCTGCTGTGGCCACGTCTGTGTGGTCGCAGGATAAAGATCCCACGTCTTTCTTCGTAAAGAGTAGGGGGTTACCCCCGGTGACATGGCTCCACTCTCCCTTCCTTCTCCCATTGACGCGATATGACCAAAAGTGGTTAAAGCGTCCTGAATAACCAACCAACCAATCTAGTGTCGACCGGACAAATGGGCTACACTTAGAGTTGAGCAGATTTGCGTAGCCTAAGTATCGTTTATGAACACCGGCTCAAGTATAGAAACGACGATGGACAATCTTTTTGTGCACATGAAGACCAAAGTGGGACCCCCCCCCCCCCGGTCCCCATGCAGTGAGGTTGGTTGTATATTCAGGACGCTTTAACCACTTTTGGTCATCGCGTCAATGGAATACGGAAGGGAGAGTGGAGCCATGTCCCCGGCGGCAACCCCATACTCTTTGCGAAGAAGAGCCGTTTGGCTCTCAGGTGGCCAGAGCACTGAAGGCGAACGCTGTAACCTACTGAGCTATCGAGCCTCCACCCCAGGCAGTGAGGTCATAACATGGGAACTACATGTAATATTTTACATTCACTGCCTCCCTGTGAAACAGGCTTCATATATATCCAGGAGGTGCATATAAAGTAGGTGTCAGAGAGATTCCCTGTGTGTGAAAGAATTGTCTCTATATTTATATAGCCATGAACGCATGGCAATGTTTGAAGAATCATAGCCATGTTACATTCTGTAGACAAAAATCAACTTTATATGACAAGTTAGACTGTTTAACTATAGCTTTCACTACTAGTTTCAATAGGTTTATTAAGTTAAAATTACTGACGTATTAACTGTTCCAAAGTCGTTAAAGACTTCATAATGAGCCATAATTGCCTACTGGCATAAAGACACCATGCCACCATTTTACAGGAAGAAGTTGATCAATGCACATGATCACATAAGCCATGCTAATTTCATTGATTACTTCCTGTTCAGAGACCCAGTGATTGGGTCAGTGAGAGCATATTTTTTCATACGAATTTCTAGTGACAGACTGGACTATTTTTGCCTTTAAAAAAAGTGTACTTTTACTTATGTGATTAGTCATTACTTATCCAAAAGAAATAGAAAAAGGATTAAGATTTGTTTCTGTTTTAAAGCTTTGCCTGCACAAACATGAGAATCAGTTACAATTGGTCAAAGCCAAACAACGCTCAAATAGGGTTGTTCCAAACCCAAATTTACTATAGAATGCGACTAGGCTGTGTCTCAGCCCACACACAGTCTAGGGTACTGGGCTAATATCTATATATTAACGTAATGAGTAGCACAATCGCAAGCAGCCATGGCGGTTTGTGCAAGACCATGTAACCAGTATAAAGATAATATGGCTGTTGTGTTCAGAAGTAATAGAACAAGGATTAAAGTTTGTTTCTGTTATAAAGCGTTGCCTGCACAAACAAGAGAATGAGTTACAGTTGGGCAAACCTGGGGTCGTTCCAGACCCAAAGAATGCGACAAGGCAGTGTCTCAGCCCTCAGCCCACACACAGCCTAGGGTTTCTCGGCTAATATTTATATATCAACGTAATGGGTAGCCCAATCGCCAGCAGCCATGGCGCTTTGTGCAAGACACTGTAATCAGTATAAAGATTATATGGTTGTTGTTATAAGTAAGACGCTTTAACCTCTGAAGGTCATATTGCGACAAAGAGCATGTTCAAGGGGGAGAGGAGCCATATCTCTGATAGTAACCGCCTACTCTTGGCGACGAAAAACATGGGGAGCTGGGGATCGTTTCACTAAGAGTTATGAGCTCGTAACCGTATCTTTGACATGCTAATTTAACGACGGATCCGAATTTTACGAGCAACAGAAGTAAGCGTTATACTGCAATGACTGGTGTGCAGCCATATTCATGAAATATATTTTCTGCTGATATTATTCAAAAACGTGCTTTCCATGTATTGATGCTAAATATAACATTTTTCATTTATTTTCGGGTGAGCAATACAAGTTTGAAATTTTACGAGCAAAAATACGAGATCTTAGTGAAATGACACCCTGTATCTTGCACAACCACATGCACAGGTGGGATTCGAACCACATACCGGCCGCTTGGGAAGGACTATTCTACGGGAGCACATATTCCGTCAAGGGGAAGGGCTTAGGTTAATCTAAAGTCACAAATCTTCATGGGGTAAACCCCCTACTCCGTTCCAAAGAGGCCATGGGATCTTCATTCTGCAACAAGGTGGTTCGAGCCCCGCTGTCGCCATGTCTGTTTGGTCGCAGGATAAAGATCCCATGTTCTTCTTCACAAAGAGTAGGGGGTTACCCAAGGGGACATGGCTCCACTGTCCCTCTCTTCTACTATTGACGGGATAGGACCAAAAGTGGATAAAGCGTCCTGAATATACAGCCAACCAACCATCCTGCAACAAAATATGGATTGCTCCAACTCGGCTCGAACCCCTAACTCCAATCAAATAATATATCATAATAACCAGCGTGCAACACTGCTACACGAACTCACCGTTTACTCGCGTTATCCATTTGTCAAACCACACAAAAACACCCCTTTAAAATCGACCAGCCGCCTGGTAGCTACATGCTGTCACAGCCAGCACGGTATCCACGTAAGTCACACAGTCCTTCCGCCCAGTATTTAACAGTTTGCAGCACTGAGATAAATCAACCCAAGGCATTATTATGCGAGCGAATAAAAAATTAACACCCAGAACGCCTCTTGTAGTACTGGCGATGTCAAAGTCCTATCCTCTCACAGTGTGTCAGGTGTATCCCCAGCCATTGGTAAGTTAACAGCTATCACCATTTCCTCTTATCAGCGGTCAGTAAAGCGGCGATATATAGGAACAGAGTCGTGCAGCTGATGATGATGATAGCGACTGGGGCGCCCTCTATTGTGGGACGAACATTCGTATACTCCATATTGACGAGTGGCGGAGTGATATCAGTCACATCGGCGCGACGCTCACGTAGGCCAACACCTACCGCCAGAGGTCTCGTGAGCCGGCGCGGCGACAAATGGTTAACTCTCGCCACTTCACTTGCCCTGGCCTGCGACACCATTAACAGTTATAACCCCTGTCTCTCCCCCGGGGGGCGGGCGGTGGGGGGGGGGGGGGCAGATCAAGACGACCTCCAAGTGCGGGCGTCTGTCACTGAAACGACCTCTGGCAGTGAGTGTGTGAGACGCGGGTGGAGGAGTCACTGGCCGCGTCCCGGGACGCCAAGGTTATGGTGACAAGAGGGAAGGAAGGAGGGGGAGGAGGGGAGGAAGGAGGGGGAGGAGGGCGTCGGTCGCCGTGCCGTTCACCCTGCCAATCGAGTTCCCGCAACGCACACCCCTACATGGACAAGTCTTACATGGCTGTCATATCGACAGACAGCCAACACGTACGCACGCTCATGACGCCACGGTAGCTGTACTCCCCCCCCCCCCCCGCCACCCCCAAAGTCGCGCCACCTAGCGCTTCTACCTACCCAAACACTCAAATACAAATACAGGGCCTACACGGGGTGTACCCATATACATACACATATATATACAACCTATAACACCCCACTTGACAACGACTGGGAGCTTCCTAATCAACACCCAGGTGAAAATCCGATCTTACCAATCGAAGTTGAAAGTCTGAAGTCTGAAGGCAATTTTTTATGATTTGTACCCCAAAAATATTGGTCCATAGTTCGGCTATTGAAGCGCGGGCATGAAGGCTGGAGTGAGAATGGAGGGCGGAGTGAGGCGGGGCGGAATGGGGGTGGTGGTGGGGGAGGGGGGGGGGAGGGGTTGGACGCACTGTACCAGGCGGTATTGGAGGCGACGAGTGTGTGGATGTGATGAGCAGCACGTTCATCATACGTTCACCTCCCCGCGTGCACGATTGTCAGACACTACAATCGACGTTACGACAGACTGGTCTACCTGTTCAAACCGACACCCAACCCCCTCCCTCCCCTCACACACTCATTCACACAGACACCGCTACACTTCCTCTCTACCTCCTAACGCCCCGCCCCCACATCCACCCCATTTTTCTCTCAGTACCCCATCCGGCTTGGATAAATATACTCTTGCACACACACGGTTTAAACACCAGAGGGCAAATAACACCACTTCCCGGGGGATCTGAGTTATATCAAAAATCACCATCGAACCAGGAAACGACAGCGAATAGCAGAGACCACCGCCAGCCATCGCCCCATGTGACGTTGTTGGTTTCACGCAACAACATGTCTGAAATGGCACTACGCCAGCCTGGGAGAAGGGCGCAGACACTCTCGTGAAGACAGCCAGCGCGTGGCATTGTTACCATCATTAGAAAGCGTCACAACAGACCAAGACTGAGCAGTGAGCGGCTCAGTACAAAGGGAGTAGACAAGTCCTATTGGTATCTCGGCAGTACGGACACCTATCTCCCTGAAACTGACACGGGACACTCTTTCTTCGTTTAACACAAGCTCAAAGCAGCACAACTTTGAAGACCCGAATCCGTTGTTTCCGTGGCCGGACACCGTTGCTAAGTTACGCTCGTACGTGCGTGCTATCAACGCGCTCACGTGTAGGAAATTGACCTCTAAGGCGTTCAGGGTTAAAATCACGGATGTGTGTGTCCCATATCAACATGGCCAGAGTCTAACGCAATGGTTGGCTGTGGTACTGAAACAGTTGTTGACTGGAGAGTGACCCTATACTAAAACCCGACATGCATGATGTTATTGTCCGAGCAAAGAGTCATATAGACATGGTAAGTTTGTTTTGGACACATTTTGTCACAAGATACAATTTGACATGCCAGACATGGTAATTTCCCCGGGGGGGGGGGTCCTTAATACATTGCTGTGGGCGAGCGGGTTCCGTGGTAGAGCCCCCGCCCCCCCTTTTCAGCGCCGCCACCCCCCCCCCCCCCCCCCCGGGTAATTTCATTTTTCAGAATTAGAATGGTAAGAATAGTAAAGTTGTGTTTGTGAACATTTTAGGAGACAAAAATAATCGTCGTGGTAACTTTGTGTCTGGTTTGTTTAAGCAAGAATGAAATGGCGTGGTGAGCTTCTTTTTGGGTCATATGGTAAGTCTGTTGGGCGCTAGTGACATTTCTTTATAGACAAATATTGATCAACATGTTACTTTTCTGTTGTTAAACGAAATAAATCGGCAAGAAAGTACACCGTCAATTCGTTTTGTGCACAGGAACCCTAAGCTGGATCCAAAACCTCATAGAGGGGGCCTCCCTGGTGTAGTGGTTAGCGCACTAGACCGCAGATCAATAGGTCCTGGGTTCGAATCCGGGCTCGGGCACCTAATCTGGGGCATGTTTCATTCCTTCATCCTTCATCGTCTCGGGAGGTTCCTTGGCCCAATTTAGCCTGTATGTGCACAAAAGTGGCCTAAAACACCAACATTCCATTCCAAAACCTCATAGTTCCCAGCTCATGAAGTCTTTTTCTGGACATTTTTGTTCGATGCGCCAGGTTTACATCGATGCCAAACAACGAACTACTTTGGTAATTCCAGACACAATAATTAATTACTTCAGACCGATGAATAAATTAATTCAGGCACAGTAAATAATCGATCCAGACACAGTAATTAATTGATCCAGACACATTAATTAATGTTGACAGTAATTAATGTTGACACAGTAATTAATGTTGACACAGTAATTAATGTTGACAGTAATTATTGTTGAAACAGTAATTAAAAAAATGGCACCGTAATTAATTCTGACACATCAATTAATTAATTCTGACACATTAATCAATTAATTCTGACATCGGCGGCCACGGAAGCTCCCAGACAGTCTAACACTCTACCACTGCGGCCACAGAGGCTCCCAGACAGCCTAACACTCTACCACTGCGGCCACAGAGGCTCCAAGACAGTCTAACACTCTACAAAAACTCGGTACACCAAAAGCGAATCTTTCAGCTTGCCAAACAAACCAGAATCCCCACGCAAACCACTCCACCATGCTTTTGCATAAGATTACATGAACCCGTTGAGTGCACAGAAAGGCCGGTGCCAGCAAACAAAAATACCCAAAAAAATCTATCCCTATATTGGATCGCACTACCAATGAGAAGGCCCTTCTGTGCGTTACCTGCGGCTGATTTGGTTGTTTTCGGTTATTCGTCGACTTGACAAATGACCTTGCCACCAACATCCCGATAATAAAGTCATACACAGAAACCGATTAAAAAAGCGTTCTCAAGCCTTGGCCACAAGAAGACAATAGAATTACCTAAGTAGACAATAGAATCATATAAGCATACAATACAATCACCTAAGCAAACAATCATATCACGTGAACGGCAGAAAGAAGGCATTAAGCTTATTACCAATGCGTATACATGGTAAGACCCTACCTAAGGGAGATGACCATCGTCGGCCAATGAACTGGCGGTTCTCACGAACCCCTCAGCACAGTCAGTGCTGTACCGTATTCCACATGACGAAGAGCCACAGCGACCGCAATATGACGATCAACCCCCCAAACGAACACCATTAGAAATCTCAGCCCCACAGCGAACCGTAGTACTTCACGCTAGGGCGATAAGCCGGCGCGCTTACCGCTGTCCCTGGTACACCGCGCGGTCAAACAAAGCATCCCCCAGGCCCAGGCAAATAGTTTCCATGGTGACGAGGGGGGTGGGGGCGGTGATTCCTGATTTGAGCCATCAGGGTTCACAAATGCGATTATTGTAGCAAAACTGTGAAGCAATGGCGTGTGTAAACATATAGCATGCTGGCATGTACAGACTATTGTCATATCTTGCTGTTTACTGTGTATAATAAGACAACCTTGATTCGCATGGATAGACTTCCCGCGGCGTATGAACCTCTGTAGAAACCATGGATGGATTGGTGTTTTGGGCCATTTTTTTTCACACTTGGTCTAAAGCGGGTCAATAAGAGGCATGATATGTACACCGAAATTAGCACTACGTGAAGCTTTTTTAGCGTTGGACACTGTTAGAGTGGAACGTTTCAGGTCCTGTTTTCCACGAGTCACCAACGAGTCGAACCATTCGCTGGTCTAACGCTCAGTACTACCAACGGATTTATGGAGGTTAGAGACGAACACAAATCACTTGAAATCCCACATATCTGCCGCTCAGCGTTTAGATTCGAAATTTTCTTGTGCTACATTGGTTTTGAAATCCACGGCGTACAACGGAGGCAAGTTGGGGTTACATTCTGGCAGGGCAACTTGAGAAGGAAGATATTCATCTTCTATGAGACGTCAATGTTAAGATCATAAATTAAAAGGAGCAGACCACAAAGGACCACCACCGAACGCACTTAGTACAGAATGTTTTTCCGTCGACGAGGCTCCGTGACCTAATTTAACCTTCACATGCACAAAAGGCGGCCTATACGCCAACATTTCGTTTAAGCGGGTGGATAAAGCGCCACCTGACGAGTAAAAAAAACTTTAGTTCTATACATAAAACAGAAAAACAGAGCGTATGTACCTCTAGAAACGATCTCGTACGTTCATGACGTTTTCTATCATTTCCTTGGGATAACTTGCATCAGTCTTCATGGAGTGCAGTTTATTCAAGAACGCGGAATTCGAGATACATGAATATTGGGATATTCTACAACCACGTCTCTACCTATAGCATCTCGAAAATTTAACAAAAAGGACTAGGCTCATATTATAGACTACGGCTAGATGGAAGTATATATAGGAACATCTTAGTGCACATTAGCAAGGGTGGATCCCGTATTTTGACATTTTGGTGTACACTATCAAGGGTGGATCCTGTTTCTACATTTTGTTGTACACTATCAAGGGTGGATCCTGTATTTTGACATTTGGGTGTACACTATCAAGGGTGGATCCTGTACTTTTACATTTTGGTGTACACTATCAAGGGTGGATCCTGTATTTTGACATTTTGGTGTACACTATCAAGGGTGGATCCTGTATTTTGACATTTTGGTGTACACTATCAAGGGTGGATTCTGTATTTCTACATTTAGGTGTACACTACCAAGGGTGGATCCTGTACTTTTACATTTTGATATACATTATCAAGGGTGGATGCCGCAGTTTGACATATTGTCTCACCATCTTCTAATCATCCTTTAGGGGCGATTTGATCTGAGCTGGACCAAAAACTGCTTCTATGGTGCTCATCTCAGATCTTAACATTATCCATAGGATGCCTCTGCCCCATATAGGATGCCTATGCATATATATCTATATATAAATAAATGTGTGGGAAATATATTTGGCAAGAAGTCAAGAAACCGTTCAGTAAAGCTTTCGCAATCGGACATCGACAAGCACTTAACTCCCAGTCACTTGAGCCTTAATATAGCTTCCTGCATTGCTAAGTTACCAAGATAGTGGCCACTTCACGACATCGCTACATTGTGGCAAGTAAACCAATTGTGTCTACAGATCATGTTTAATTTGATAAATAAATCGTCAAAATTATTGAGGGTAGCAGACAACAACATAGATACAGGCACAAAAGAGACCTTTAAATTATATTCCCTAAGCTTTTCCTGAGAAAAATAAATTAACACACCATCCCATGATATGACTCCTTAATTCTCCTTAAGAGATAACAAGACATACACATCTGAAAATCTCCGCATGAGTTCCTGTACTAATAGTGTGACTCTTTAAAAACAATGAGATATATCTCTGCATGCTACAAACAGCAGTACCAATAACATCAAAAGTTTAATAGCAACACTTTCTGGTGTATGACTTTTTTCATCTACCAGCTTGGCCTGTGCATGGATAAACAAAGTCAGTAATTTTTTTTTCATGAATATGAGAATGAGAGACTTATTATGCAGATAGTATTCAGAAAAATTGGAATATGTGATTGAAGGCAGTATATCATCCACCTTATGTTACATGATTACCAGCTCTTCCTGAGGTGTGGTCAGGAAAATTGTCACTGTTACCTTCATCCGTCCTATACCCTGATCTGATTATGTGCAACATTAGTGATCAATATGTAGGGCAGGTTGGTGGATAAGGCTGGCGACAGATCGAAACTCACAAATGCTTTAACACCCTGTGAAAAACAGGAAAATAATATATAAACTTACCGGTAAATGGAAATAGAATGTTTAACAATTAGCGATATATTACAATAATATTGTTGATCATTATAGTTATCATATTAGGATATATACACCAATACAGTTCAATTACTGTATCTGGTAATAAGCTAGGCAAGCGTTTGAGTTTAAATTAATCATAAGTCCATTGATGATAACAAATAAATATCGGGCACAATACATAATTATAAACCCGAATTACAATGTGAACCTCATGGTCACTACTAACCACAGTGTCCTCTGCTGGTGTTAATTAGTGTCAGCGGTCTGCTGTAAAACACAATTATGAATCCTCATATAAATAAGACAATTTAAATTTCATTGCAACAGTCACCAACAATAAGAAAGGGGGTTTTAACCAGTCGGCGCCTGACATTCCCTAAATTAGTGATGATTACAAATCTTAGTAAACTACTGTTGTTTATAAACAGTCATTCCACATATATAAACTACAACTCCCAGTGAACTTATACACTGCCACAGAGCGACATTTAAACACAGGTAGGTCTCTGAAGGTTCACAGTTTCAAAGTGCCAACATAATTATGAATACTGTTAACAGTCATAGAAACAATTATTAAGAAAATATATCCTACAAACTGCTGAATATTGACGGAGACGATTTGCTTTTTCAAACTGGTTGTGAAACACAAATGAAATAAATTGAAAGACCTACTACAGAACCAGGTGGGATTTGAACCCTAAACCTTACAGTCTGCAGTTGAGCACTCCACTAAGCCATAACAACGGCGCTACCTGAACACAAACTAGTAGGCCTATGCCGCTACACTTCATGTGAATATAAAACTCTCAAATTAATACTTAATCTTGTCTAGCTGACTAGCTTTAGTGATCTATGATACTAATTATATACTCCAACAGCACAATTAAAGTTCAGGCCATATCGCGAAACACAGGAGCCGGCTTTGTTGAAGGCCTAACATCTAACTTCTTATAACATTAAAATCACTTACTATAATAATGATATCACCCATAATTTATCTACACAGTAGTCATATACACAACAATCGATCAAATAAGTATTAAAACTAAGCTAGTAGATCTATTAAACATAATTATACCAACCTTAGAATGTTAAATTCCCTGCATGATAGATATGTCTTGTTTCTCGGACCAAGTCAATGTTATCTGTTCAGAAGACAGGCTGCCCAGGTGAAAGTTAAATTGGACGCCGACTAATTCTACATTTTTATTGGCTGTTGCTAATGACGCATTAGTATTCAATGGATAGATGGCGCTCGCCACAGAAGAACCAAAATATGGCTATGACAAGCCAAAAGAAATAAGCAAGTAATTAATTCACACACATTCGACAACCTTGTAATTCACGAAATATGGCAAGCCAAATCGCATAAATAAATAAATAATTGACATTATCACAAATAGCAACTCATATGTGAATATTTCATGAAAGTTGGCCAGTGACACTTGTACACCAGCAATATTTATAGCCTAGATATTACTGCATACAAATAAACTACACATGTACACATGATCTGTACCAGTCTGTTAAAAATCTTAACAAACTATTCAATTTATTGCATATATCTGTAACTCACAAGGAATTTCTTTAAAAACTTTATTTTATACTTTAAAAGGCTCAGTCAGAGTACTAAGTCCCTTTGCATTGGCTCAGTGCGACTGGTGAATATGGCTCTGTTCAGATTAATGCTGTATTGATCTGGTATGACACTGCATTATTGACAGTAGTGAAAATCATCAGTGGAATGGCTGCAGCCATTAAGCAGATTTGCACATACAAGTACAGAGGCCTATTGCCATGTATCAGGGTATGAGCCAGCCTATTGATCAAAATGTATAGAGAAAAATCATAGTGCTCACAATTTCAGAAATGAGAACAAGAACTACTGCTGTTTATTGAATTGTAAATTTGATAGCCAGGGAGACCCATTCTGTAACCTCTGTAGTCTTCCGGGACTACGCCAACAACAGCAGCAGCACTTCCAGCAGCATCAGTGATATTGATCAGTGACAGTGTCGATGTTGGTTGGTGACTTTTGGTCATATCATTTTGAATGGGAGAAGGATAGGAGAGTGGAGCCATGTCTCTGGGGTAACCCCCTACTCTTTGCAAAGAAGGACATGAGATCCTTATGCTGCAACCACACAGATATAGCTACCGCTGGGCTTGAACCGCTGATCCATGTGCAGTTAATCTCTCAGCTGGGGTGAGCAATGGAGAAACCTCAGCTCAGCGACATTAGCTCCAGAGCTGGATACCTGCTAGCCCTGGTACATGCCTCTCTGACCACGCCCGTAAATGGAGTAAGGTTGAGAGCCATGTCGCTCACCAGGCCTAAAATTAGAAATCGTGGACCCGTGGCTCAAGTTGAAAGTTCTTACAGAATAAATATGCAGTGCCTACCCACCAATGTGCTCAACTATGTTCCTGAAGCTTTTATGACTTTCATCGGATACTCATTTCTTTGGTCGGTAGTATATTTTCTTGTAATACAGGCGATTTTTGTCACCTCTCACTTCGTTTTCAATGCTCTGCCATTCGCCGGACGTCAGCAAACGCCACCTGGCAGCGAGGGCTCACGCTAAGTTTGTTTACTTCCGGCGAGTGGCAGAGTTTTGAAAACGAAGCGAGAGAGGACACAAATCGCCCGGATTACACAAAAATACACTACCGACCAAAGAAATGACTGACAAAAGTTATAAAAGCTTCAGGAAACTAATGGAGCAACTTGATGGGTAGGCACTACATATTTATTCTGTAACAACTTTCAACTTGAGCCACCGGTCCGCGATTTCTAATTTTAGGCCTGGTGAGCGGCATGGCACAGCTCTCACCCTTGCTTCGTTTACAGGCATGGTCAGAGAGGCATGTACCAGGGCTAGATACCTGCTAGCCTGAAAGTTCAGACGTTACAGTCCTGACACTTGTCCTGCTTGAAGTAGCGAGACAGGGTCCCATTCCATGGCACAGCCCTTCCCCTCCACACTTCCCCAGTAAAATCATCCAGCAGTCAAAATGGACAGCGGTCAAAGTGGCCCTACACTGGCTAGGCCCACACTACACTTTACAGTACAGTACTAGTACAGCCTAACCTGCTAACTAAGGACAGTAAGCAGGTAAGGCAGAACTTGGAATTGGAAAGACCCATTTCATATGACCATTTGGCCTGACTTTACTATCCCCCACCATTTTTGGCTGTTTTCTATGTTTCAGCCTACTGTCTTTACCACCGTTTTCATGTATCAGCCAACTGTCTTAAACCACCGCTTTACCAGCCTTTTCGTGGTTAATGGAATGTTACTCACCTATCTTTACAATGAGGGAACAAACCAACGAACATGTACAAGTTTAGGTCACTGCTTGGTCTAGAACCGGGTACCTTACGCACGCCAGCCCGCATGCTTAACCAATGCGCCATAGTGACTTGCACAAAAGACAATGTTTGGAACTTTGACTGTATGAACAAATGAATCATTCTCTCATAGATGTCGCTACTTGTCTTTTAATAACTCGCTAGATGGCGCCACTTGTATCATAATCAATCGCCAGATGTCGCTGCCCTATTTCAGCACGTGCCATTTCGAGGAAATTTTCATTTGTCACTTGTGCTGTCTTCATCACCTCGGACATGCTATACGTGAATCCAGACATGACATAGATAACACAAAAACAATGTAGCCAAAGAAACCAACCTACTAACTTTAGTCGAATAATAGAAATATATAGCAATATTTTTAAAGAATATTATACTAGTTTTTTAAGAATTTTAAACTACTTTTACAGGAATATTGTATTACTTTTAAGGAATAATTAGACTACTTTTAAGGAATATTATAAGTACTTACTACCTTTTCAAGGAATATTATACTACTTTTTAAGAAATATTATACTAACTTTTTAACGAATTCTAGACTAGTTTTACAGGAATATTGTAATATTATACTAGTTTTTAAAGAATATTGTACTATTTTTAAGAAATACTAGTTTTTAAGGTATTACTCCCTACTATTCAATACAGCATCGAGTGTTTATAGCACGTTCTCACACATTGACACGAGGCGAGCGTGCGACAGTATTCGCCATGCTCCTGGCATCCAAGGCGTCACTTTTGCATTCAAATGGTGACCGACAACAACATTGCATCAATCGCTAAGTCACTATGTTTTGCCAGTTTTTTTTACAGGCGATTTTTCAATTTTTGTGGGGGGTTGTAAAGGAAACCTTGTAAAGACTAAAGTTGGTCCGAATTTTTTTTCATTTTGGCATGTTTTAATGTTCTGGCAGAGCAATATTTTGGGATCAAACACTTACTTGACGACGACGAGAGGTTGGCGGGTCCTAGACTTATATCTTGTCGTTCATACTCAGGGATTCAGACACCGGAGATTCAAATTCTTGACATTTGCAAAAAAACACTGCGAACAGTCACTGGTCACCACGAACATAAACAGCCTTGACCTTCGAAAAAACGGAAATTGGTAACAATCTCCGCCGCAAGGTGTCTTGTTAAGCTGCTTTATGACATTCCCCCATATTCCAACGGCCTGCAAAGCTAATGCCCCCAAGTCGTCGAAGGCTCCTTTTCTGTTAAACCCGAGATACATGCATAAAAACGCCTGGAAACCCCAAAGCACCTGATCAGCTACTAATTCTGAGCTAGAAGTCCAAATGTATATACTAAAGCACGTATTTACTATCGACATTCAGTAAAATACTTGTCGTCACACCGTGTAATTGACGTATGATCGGCAACACACTCTGCATCTGGGAGGCGCAGTCTCTTCTAGTCAGTGGCGGACTCAAGTGGGGTTAGGTGGTTAACCTAAGCTACTCCTCGAACTCTGCACCGCTCCACAATCTCTGCATCGCCTCACAAACTGTAAGCCACTGCACAAACTCTTCACCGCTCCACAAACTCTGCACCGCTCCACAAATTAACCCTGCACAACTTCACTAGCTTTGGCCTGCTTCATAAACTGTGAGCCGATCCACAAACTCTGCATCGCTCTACTATTTATGAAGGCGCCCCACAAACTCTACACAAATCCACAACCCGCTTCACAAAATATGAGCCGCTCCACGAAATCTGTGCCCTTTACGTACTCTAAGCCATCCCACATGTGCCGCTCCACAAACTGGGAGCTGCTCCCCAGACTGTGAGCCACTCCACAAACTCTGCGTAGCATCCTCAAACTCTGAGCCGCTCCACAAACTCTGAGCCACGTCACAAACTCTTATCCGTCCCACATGTGCCACTCCACAAGTTGGGAGCTGCTCCACAAGCCCTGATCAAGCCGCGCTACAAACTCCGAGCCGCGCTATAAACTCTGAGCCGCTCTATGAGCTCTACGATCGACGCGTCACAAACTCTGAGCCACTCCACAAAGTCTGAGCCGCTCTACAAGCTCTACGATCGACGCGCCACAAACTCCGAGCCCTTCTACGAGCTCTCCGATCGACGCGCCACAAATTCTGAGCCACTCCACAAACTCTGAGCCGCTCTACGAGCTCTCCGATCGACGCGCCACAAACTCTGAGCCACTCCACAAACTCTGAGCCCTTCTACGAGCTCTCCGATCGACGCGCTACAAACTCTGAGCCCTTCTACGAGCTCCCCGATCGACGCGCCACAAACTCTGAGCCCTTCTACGAGCTCTCCGATCGACGCGCCACAAACTCTGAGCCCTTCTACGAGCTCTCCGATCGACGCGCTACAAACTGAGCCACTCCACAAACTCTGAGCCCTTCTACGAGCTCTCCGATCGACGCGCTACAAACTCTGAGCCCTTCTACGAGCTCTCCGATCGACGCGCCACAAACTCTGAGCCCTTCTACGAGCTCTCCGATCGACGCGCTACAAACTCTGAGCCCTTCTACGAGCTCTCCGATCGACGCGCTACAAACTGAGCCACTCCACAAACTCTGAGCCCTTCTACGAGCTCTCCGATCGACGCGCTACAAACTCTGAGCCCTTCTACGAGCTCTCCGATCGACGCGCTACAAACTGAGCCACTCCACAAACTCTGAGCCCTTCTACGAGCTCTCCGATCGACGCGCCACAAACTCTGAGCCTCTCTACGAGCTCTCCGATCGACGCGCCACACATTCTGAGCCACTCCACAAAATCTGAGCCGCTCTACGAGCTCTACGATCGACGCGCCACAAACTCTGAGCCCTTCTACGAGCTCTCCGATCGACGCGCCACAAACTCTGAGCCCTTCTACGAGCTCTCCGATCGACGCGCTACAAACTGAGCCACTCCACAAACTCTGAGCCGCTCTACGAGCTCTACGATCGACGCGCCACAAACTCTGAGCCCTTCTACGAGCTCTCCGATCGACGCGCCACAAACTCTGAGCCCTTCTACGAGCTCTCCGATCGACGCGCTACAAACTGAGCCACTCCACAAACTCTGAGCCGCTCTACGAGCTCTCCGATCGACGCGCCACAAACTCTGAGCCACTCCACAAAATCTGAGCCGCTCTACGAGCTCTACGATCGACGCGCCACAAACTCTGAGCCCTTCTACGAGCTCTCCGATCGACGCGCCACAAACTCTGAGCTCTTCTACGAGCTCTACGATCGACGCGCCACAAACTCTGAGCCCTTCTACGAGCTCTCCGATCGACGCGCCACAAACTGAGCCACTCCACAAACTCTGAGCTCTTCTACGAGCTCTCCGATCGACGCGCTACAAACTGAGCCACTCCACAAACTCTGAGCTCTTCTACGAGCTCTACGATCGACGCGCCACAAACTCTGAGCCCTTCTACGAGCTCTACGATCGACGCGCTACAAACTGAGCCACTCCACAAACTCTGAGCTCTTCTACGAGCTCTCCGATCGACGCGCTACAAACTGAGCCACTCCACAAACTCTGAGCTCTTCTACGAGCTCTACGATCGACGCGCCACAAACTCTGAGCCGCTCTACGAGCTCTCCGATCGACGCGCCACAAACTCTGAGCCACTCTATGAGCTCTACGATCCACTCGTCACAAACTCTGCGCTGCGTCACAACTTGATCTGTGTCTTAACAGACTCTGCGCTGCTCTACGAACTCTGATCGAGTCGTTCTACGAGCTCTACGATCGACGAGTCACAAACACTCCACAACACGGCACCCCGCCAGGTATGTTGTCCCAAAGGGCTCCCTAGACAACCTTTAGTCCATCGATGCAAAGAGCTTCCCATACAGTCTTTAGTCCATCGATGCAAAGAGCTCCCTTGACAATCTTTAGTTCATCGGTGCAAAGAGTTCTCCAGACAATCCTTAGTCTATTGGTACAAAGAGTTCTCCAGACAATCCTTAGTCTATTGGTACAAAGAGCTATCTTGACAATCTTTAGTCCATCGGTGCAAAGAGCTCCCTTTGACCATCTTTAGTCCATCGGTGCAAAGAGCTCCCCATACAATCTTTAGTCCATCGGTGCAAAGAGCTCCCTTGACAATCTTTAGTCCATCGATGCAAAGAGCTCCCTTGACAATCTTTAGTCCATCGGTGCAAAGAGCCGCCTTGACAATCTTTAGTCCATCGGTGCAAAGAGCTACCTTTGACCATCTTTAGTCCATCGGTGCAAAGAGCCGCCTTGACCATCTTTAGTCCATCGGTGCAAAGAGCTCCCCATACAATCTTTAGTCCATCGGTGCAAAGAGCTCCCCATACAATCTTTAGTCCATCGATGCAAATAGCTCCCCATACAGTCTTTAGTCCATCGATGCAAAAAGCTTCCTTGACAATCTTTAGTCCATCGGTGCAAAAAATTCTCCAGACAATCCTTAGTCCATTGGTACAAAGAGTTCTCTTGACAATCTTTAGTCCATTGGTGCAAAGAGCTCTTGACAATCTTTAGTTCATCGGTGCAAAGAGCCGCCTTGACCATCTTTAGTCCATCGGTGCAAAGAGCTCCCCATACAATCTTTAGTCCATCGGTGCAAAGAGCTCCCCATACAATCTTTAGTCCATCGATGCAAATAGCTCCCCATACAGTCTTTAGTCCATCGATGCAAAAAGCTTCCTTGACAATCTTTAGTCCATCGGTGCAAAAAATTCTCCAGACAATCCTTAGTCCATTGGTACAAAGAGTTCTCTTGACAATCTTTAGTCCATTGGTGCAAAGAGCTCTTGACAATCTTTAGTTCATCGGTGCAAAGAGCTCCCTTGACAATCTTTAGTCCGTCGGTACAAAGAGCTCCCTTGACAATCTTTAGTCTATCGGTGCACCAAAAAATCCTCCATTGCCTGACCGGCCATGTTTGTGTTCGTGACTGTGAGGCATTTCACAATTTCGGGGCCCATCAAGAACTTCACTTTTGCCCCAAGCGGATTGTTTGTAAGTTGCTACCCTTCAGAATTTTGTCGCCAATCATATTCTTCCCTTACTCATTTGCCCGCCTCTGTCAAATCATTACTCATAAGAATCGTAAGGTTGAGTGATTTATTTTGTCTTGATTGTATTTACAAACCTAAATGTTTCCTTTGATGTGGAGAATAGACCTTTTTTCTACGGCTTCCTTCTATTATCGCCCAAAGCCGATTCCCTCATGACCTAAGACATAACTTCATGCCTGGCAATTTACCAGGCCTGCCTCTAAGCAGGTCGAAGACGACCCTCGATCGAGGGTTATCTCTAGATCGAGGGTTAACCCTAAAGGGAGGGAAAACGGAAGTTGACATGTACCGTCACATGCAAGGTTTTAGCACGGTGTATGCCCACTTGGGCTGCTGGATCGTTTGGCCACTGGACATTTCGGCCACTAGGGAGGGGCTGACGGTAGGGGGGGGGGGGGTTGCGTTGGTGCTGGGGGTATGGTGTGGGGGGTTTGGTAGTCATGTTTGAAGGGGTGGAGGCATGCCCAGGTCATATGGAGATTACAATAGACGACGGCTGGGTGTTAATCACTGAGCCGCTGGGCATTGAGATAGCTGGTTATTATTCGTTAATCGCTTCTGAGGGTTGGGGCCGTTATGAATGGATTGCAATATACCTTATGGTGTGAACGATGGTACAGCGTGTTTAAATATGTTTGCACCCGGTATATATACGAAAAATACGATCGGTTCGCCCCTCAGCCTCTGATTAATCCCTAATCCCCTCTGCCTAATACCACCCCCCCTTCCCCCCGCCCCCCTACCCTCCGCTCCTCCCTAGCGGCTGAAATGTCCCGCGGCTGAAACATCCAGCGGCCCAGGTGAGCGTAAACCTTCAGCACAATACAACCACGTGTGAGGGCTTGCCGTGCCAGGATTTATGTTGTATGAAAAGCCATATATATCATTATTTTTCTTTGGAAAACTGAACACATACACACCAAAAGCTATCGACGTTAATAAAATATATGAACTAGTTTAATTGCTGTTACATCACAGTTGTCAAGAACTAAACAATAAGTACAATATAATTACGCCACCTGAAATCAGATCATTACGCATCGTTCTAGGGATATCTCTCGATCGAGGATCGTCTTCTACCTGCTAAGTAGCATGTGTGCAATTGGAGCCAGGCAGAATTTGCTGTCTGTGCGGTTTTGCAGCGCATATCATTGCGGATAGAGCATACAGTTTTTTTTAACTATCCGATAAAATATGTATCTTTCGAGAATTCTTATATAATTTACTGACCTGGCAGAAAGAAAATACTTTGTCTTTGATTTAAGGCACTTAACTTGCAATGTCAGGGCTTTTTCTGGCCAGATTTATTTTATCAGCGCCTGCCGCGCTAATATGCGCTGCAACATTGCAAATGCTGGCTGGTTCTAACAGTACCTAGTGATAAGTTAGAGACAGGCCTGGTAATTAAGCCTTACATAAGCCAAAACTGGCTCTGTTTTTTGCTAAACAGAGCTAACTTACACGAAATGGAGTCGTTTGCAAAGTGCAATTTGATTGATTGTTTTAGTATGTGATGATTTATTGTTCGTTCAGTACATACTAAAAATCTAGCACATTTATAATCTGAATGAAAAATATTTACCTGAATTTGTTGTAATCACAATCTTCTTGTCAAAAGAAGTTACATCATGCCAAAAGATATCAGTTTCACGCTAAAGAAGCAGATAAGTTTTGCTATAGCCATTGCTATGTTTATCTTATCATCTATTAAGTCTAGGCGATAGTATTGCTGGTATTTTGGGGAAGGGAGTTAATTATATCCTGTAACTTGACTTATATTCGTTTCTTATATCTGTCATATACACATTGAATTTAGAAACTCATTGCTTACTATCTTTCTGACTTTCGTCAAACTTTTACTTTGGGAAGCTAAACTGACTAATAGTATATATGGAATTTGTATGGACAAATTTTACTGTGTCCTCTTTACTTATTCCTAATATTAGACTCTTTTTCATTGGCCTACTGCTTTTAACCAATGAAAATGTAGTAATATGACCTTCACCTTATGACACCATAAAAATACGGCTGTCAATACACATAGTATTCATTTGATGTTTGAGATGGTTCATCATAGCATGATATCATGTCCTCCATGTCCTCCAAAAACTTCATCATAGCCCTGCATGATGTTGTTAATGGATATGGCAGACTGTCTATACTGCCAATGCATCAGTGACCAAAAATGGTGAGAAATCCTCTTTCCAAGTTGTTGGAGGAGACAATACAAAATGCTTGACCTCTAATTCTTAGTTATTTCACTTCCAGAACATTATCTTCTAGGAGGATCCAAGTAAAATAACTTTACTTATAATATAAATATAAATAATATTTGTGCAACTCTTTTATATTGCAGTCTTGTGTAGCTGTCTGCTGTTTTTTCATCCTAAATGACCACTAGGTGTCACCTGCTAATTCTGATAAACCCCCTCTAGTGAGATGGCTGCCTATTCCCAAGCTTTTTTTCCGACCCTGTCTTAGATGGCTATTGACAAACAGAAAGGGTCAGAACCAGGTCATCTGTTCCGAGGCTGTAGTCTTGAAGCAGGCCAACATCTGCAGCTGGCGAGTGCCTGCTTTGGGAAACCTATGAGGCTCAACTCCCAACCACTACCATGGAATGTGTTCATGACCGCCTCATACAGTGACCAGTGATATCTCAACTCCCAACCACTACCATGGAATGTGTTCATGACTGCCTCATACAGTGACCAGTGATATCTCAACTCCCAACCACTACCATGGAATGTGTTCATGACCGCCTCATACAGTGGCCAGTGATATCTTGCAAATTTGAGTTTTCTGGAAATCGAAACCATATGGACTGGGGGATGGAGGTGGGGCCTGCAGTAACCCTGCTCCAAATTTCGAGATAAATAATAATTATGGTATTTCTTTCCTGTAGCCTGATTGCTATAGGATAAAGAAATAATGGCTTTACCATGTTTGCTTCTACATCAAGCCAAATTTAATATATGGTTTTAGTGATGTGGGAGGGATTGAACAAATGCAGGCTGTAAAGTTAACTCACTGGCCTGTTCGTATTATTATTGTTATTAATCTGCATATTGCTAAGACTACTGTACTTGGTTTTTAACTTGGCTGCAATAGTTACAATGATTAATTGCTGTTCATTATTTTCAGATAGTGAAATATTATGGAAAACTTTGTGCTGTATGAAGAAGTTGGAAGAGGTGACCATACAGTTGTATATAAAGGTCGCCGCAAGGGCACAATCAACTTTGTGGCGATACACTGTATCGATAAATGTAAACGGCCTCAAATCACAAACTTGGTAAGTGTTGTCTGCATCTCTGTTGTTTATTCTGGTTCTGGTGTTGCGACTTGAAAAGATCTGTTATCCAATTATGTGCTTCACTATTATTGCTTTTAGACTTTTTATCTACCAAAATTTGTGCCTCAGCATTTTTAACTTTAGAGTAAAAAGAGTGGCATAATACTGGAAAGATTATTAATCAATTCAGGCCCATGTTCCAGACTGCATCAGATGCAACAGAATATGATAAATCTATGTTTCTGTGACCTGAAGTAACAATAGTGCAGTTGAGTAAGAGAAGAAGAGGGAGATATGCTAGGGAGAGTGGTTGGTTTGCTTTGGATGCAAATCGCTATACCTAAGTGACTATGTGACAATTGTTTGTCTATATAACATAAGGAAAGAAAATAAAGCCTTAAGAGAAGGTCGATCTTGATGCATGATTATTTACTTGCAGGTTCGCTTGACCCATGAAATCGACCATGCAAACGTGGTGAAATTCTTTGAGTGGTATGAAACCAGCAATCACCTATGGCTTGTGGTGGAGCTGTGCACAGGTAAACACACATATCACATTTGTTGTGTAACATAGATGTGAGACCAGCAATTCATTCATGTTGGAACTTCCCACTTTGCTATTGATATATCAGTTGTATAGAACTTCCACCTCTTATTGTCTTGATAACAGTGTTTTTTTACAGTCCGCAGTTCTGGGTTTGTGATTCAGAGCTTTTAACTTTTAATTCTAAATTAAATACTATGTAGTCTTTATTTGTACTGGGCAGAAGGAACAGACGTCACTTTCTTTCAATGACGCATTTTGAAATAATTATATATGGCAGAGGTGGTAAATCTTGGATAAGTGTTTCTTTTGAAAACGTTTATTAGGGATTAAAGGTGATAGATTCTGTCTGTAAAACAAATTTTGCGGGGAAGGATTTCGTGAGTTCAGATGTTAGTTGTTGCAATAGAATCTTTGGAAATTGTCCCACTCGAGATAATAAACCGGTGAAGGATACCACAGTGAACCCCTCTTATATCTGTTACCTACTTCTCTCCTCAGGTGGCAGCCTGGAAACGGTCATCTCTCAAGACGACCACTTGCCGGAAAGTTCTGTCAGGAAGTTTGGAATCGACATGGTGACCGGGCTCCACCACATTCACTCCCTGGGCATCTTATTCTGTGACATAAAGCCGTCCAAGGTATGTATACATACATATAGCAGGCTGGCTACACTTGTCATGTCACGCATTCTATAAAGGAATAATAGTTTATTGAAGTACTTTAGGTACAACGCCCATGGTATATAGACCCCGGAATACTGTTTGCAAATAAATGCATGAGTCACAAGTTTTCCAAAGCTGCGAATCTCTGGGCGCTGGCTCCATAGATAAATTTGGCTGGGTTTTTAATTATAATTTGATCATATTCTATAGTCTATTACCGTAAACTGCCTCTTTGAAGCCGCATAAAATATTAGAAGCCGCACCCCGACCTTTGTCTCCAAACCGGGTCGGCATGCGCCCAGAACTATTTCAGGAAAACTACATATAAGCCCGCGCCTCGGTCTCTAGCTCTCACCCCCCCCCCCCCCCCTCCTCCCTGCTACCTCCTCCTCTTCCTGCTACCCAGCTTAGGTACTAAGCCTTTTGACTGGCGCATTATCTATGTGGTAGCCCCGTATTGGGGCCGCCCCGATAGCTCAGTGGGTTAGAGTGCTCGCATGGAGCGCTCTGGCCACCTGAGAGCCTAACGGCACGTGGATCGGTGGTCCGAGCCCCGCGGTGGCCATAACTATGTGGATGAATATCCCATGTTCTGTTTGGCCAAAAAGTAGGGGGTTACCTCGAGAATATGGCACCACTCTCCTTTTCTTCTCCCATTGAGGTGATATGACCCAAATTCTCCGAATTAACGCGCGTAACGATAATGAGAACCATCAATAAAAATCTATAACTTTTTCGCGGGATTCCCCAGATCATTCTGATCCTACGATACAGACTACCGTGATAATAAGTCTTTCACTCCCGTGATAATAAGTCTTTCACTCCCGTGATGATAAGTCTTTCACTCCCGTGATGATAAGTCTTTCACTCCCGTGATAATAAGTCTTTCACTCCCGTGATAATAAGTCTTTCACTCCCGTGATAATAAGTCTTTCACTCCCGTGATGATAAGTCTTTCACTCCCGTGATAATAAGTCTTTCACTCCCGTGATAATAAGTCTTTCACTCCCGTGATGATAAGTCTTTCACTCCCGTGATGATAAGTATTTCACACCCGTGATGATAAGTCTTTCACTCCCGTGATAATAAGTCTTTCGCTCCCGTGATAATAAGTCTTTCACTCCCGTGATGATAAGTCTTTCATTCCCGTGATAATAAGTCTTTCACTCCCGTGATAATAAGTCTTTCACTCCCGTGATGATAAGTCTTTCACTCCCGTGATGATAAGTATTTCACACCCGTGATGATAAGTCTTTCACTCCCGTGATAATAAGTCTTTCGCTCCCGTGATGATAAGTCTTTCACTCCCGTGATAATAAGTCTTTCACTCCCGTGATAATAAGTCTTTCACTCCCGTGATAATAAGTCTTTCACTCCCGTGATAATAAGTCTTTCACTCCCTTGATAATAAGTCTTTCACTCCCTTGATAATAAGTCTTTCACTCCCGTGATAATAAGACTTTTACTCCCGTGATAATAAGTCTTTCACTCCCGTGATAATAAGTCTTTCGCTCCCGTGATAATAAGTCTTTCACTCCCGTGATAATAAGTCTTTCTCTCCCGTGATAATAAGACTTTTACTCCCGTGATAATAAGTCTTTCACTCCCGTGATAATAAGTCCGTATCACATTCAGATTCTTCTGGACGGCCCTGGGGTGATGAAGTATGCGGACTTTGGGCTGAGTCGAGTGGAAGGAGAAAACCTGGATGAACTGTTCGACCAATTTGCGGATATGGGTGAGAAAATGAAATTAGCAATGTCAGTGTTAGTCTGATAAATGTTGTAGCCCATTTTTATTATGTAAGTTTTAACTAGGAGACTAATTGTTCACATACTAATGACTTACTAGGGACGTGCATGTTTGATTTGATTTGGGTAGGGCTCAATGGCACTTTCAGCCAATAAGGCTATGTCGTGCGGGTTATGTTCAGTCCAGGGACGTAATGAGCATGTCGCATAATTAATATCAAAGGAAGTGTTATTAAAGGCGGGAGAAACTATATCTGCAAAGGTGCATGATGTGTTACTTAAAATATATGCATCAGATTGAAATTAATGTAGTTGTGTTGGCAATAAGATTTGTATAAAAATGATGCATCACATTTTAATATATATACATGTATATCATAATACTTCGTGGTCAATGGACGACATTCTTCCACGGCCTTTGCTCAGTTGGTAAGCGTCTAGGCTGAGCTGCACATCCACGGGTCGTATGTCCACGCCCTGATACCTTAACGTGGGGCAAGTTCCATCAACCTCATTTCATTGCCCCGGGATGTTTTTAGCCCAGTCCATTTGAGCATTCATGTGCACGAAAGTGGCCTAAAACCCCGATATTTACTTTCCAGCGGAGGGGTGGAATGGGAACACTGAGGCCGTCGACCTCACTGACGGAGAAACCGGTCCAACATTGAAAACCATGGGTGAGGCAAAGAGATATCTCATGGCCACAAAGTGGTATAGACGCGAAAACAACAATGTTTCAGCATCTATGGGGTTGTATTTCATATTCAACGATCTTTTAACATCTAGAAGGGTTAAACTTTATATCAATAGGACCCAAGTGCTTGGTAATGTAGGTGAAAACAACGGTCTTTTAGTATCTAGAAGGGTTGTACTTCGTATGGATAGTACACAAGTGATTGGTAATATATAGGTAAAACAACGATCTTTTGGCATCTGCAAGAGTTGTGCTATAGGTGAAAACAACGACGTCCTGAGTTCGACTCCCGCTGGGGACCAACCCGGAGTCAGATGCGGAAATGCCCCCCTCCCCATGCAGAGATCCATCTGATCGTACGGTGCCATTATGATAGATACAGGGGCCGGGGGGGGGGGGGCGGTGGGGGCATCTCCGCATGGGGAGCATTTCCACATGGGACACCGGCCCCCGCTTTTAATCAGTTTGACTCACTGTTAGGTATATAAATACCGGAATCGCTACGTTACAGACGAGTCGTCGAACAAAGGGACCAATGTGTCATGTAAGGGATGTTCCACGTGTCTTTTCCCCCTCAGGCAGCGCCACCTATGTGGCCCCTGAGGTATTACAGAACAGAGAATATGCCTTCGTCAGCGATCTGTGGGCCCTGGGGTGTGTTCTCTATGAGATGTACACAGGTAAAGAAACTTCTCTTTTCTATTAATGCGAGGCATAAATGTACAAAATAATGTATTGGCCTTGTTTAAAAGACAGAGTTAAAGCTAGATACTTATCATTTGAGAAATGACTTTCGTGTTCCGAATTTGATCGAGACGGTTTTCCATACGGTAAACATAATATTCAATGTCTTAGCTGAAACTTATACCGGTGTATAAACAGGTAAGTACTTGTCCTTGAGTCAGAATCAGAATCAGAATCATTGTTGTTTAATAATATACACAAGGAAATAATATACACAAGGAATTTTTTTTATATGCACCAAGAATCATTTTGAACTTAACTTTTTTTCATGAAATATTCCTGTGACTGGATGATTGCGTTTATCATTTTTTCCTCCGTGGCGTAATTCTTCCTGTTTTAATTTTGTATTATATGTAGTTTAGTACGTCTTAGACATGCCATCTTAGACTTTTATCTCACCTTGTTTTTGCAGGTCACCCTCCGTTCCTGGCAGAGAGTTTTCAGCAGTTGGCTGATAAAATCATACACAAAGAAGTGGCGCCACCTAGGGTCAAAGGTAAGGTCACAATGGGACGATAATATTAATTCTCCTGGTGTTTGTTTTTTCCATGCTGGATTTAGATGTTCGGTTTTAAATGCCCTCATGTTCTTATCAGTCAGTCCAAGGCAATTCATGTGCTTTTATGTACTGTATTTCCATTGGTTCTGTGACCTTTTAAGGCCACAGTGAGATAACCAATTTCCTTCTCGCGGTATAATCTGTATTCACACGCCATTGCCAATTTTTTTCTGATAGAAAGATCTGTGGCATATGGAGTGATTTAAATGAACAATTTGAAAAAAGGCCCTACCCCTGAAAGATGTTACATGTACATAAAATGAAATGCTGATCAAATATTTCCATATAATTAAATACATGTAGATGTGTAAAATTACATGAACCAGTGTTCTCATAGTGTCTGTGGCCTGGTGTTCTTCAGGATCCAGAGTGAGCGGTAAGGCATCCCCGGAGTTCCAGGACCTGTTACAGCAGCTCCTGGTCAAAGATCCAGAGATGAGGTCAGTTAGAGGTCAAATGTCAAAATCTTAAGTCATATGAGAAAAGATCGATAGAACAAATGTATCCCTGTCTTTACAGAGAACACCCCCGCCCCCTCTTCTTCCCATAATTGTCGTCGAAGAAAATTGTGAGATCTGTGTCCTGTTGTAACATAAATATATATCAATATTAAGATGAATGTTATAAATATTTCGCATAATGACACTGATGTTTCGGGGCCGCCCAGTTCAACCAGTATTACGTTTCTAATAACCTTATGCGTTCTTGTTGTAAAATACTACCTTTGGCTAAAGCTTTTACCACCTTTGTCTTTGGAGGCCGGCCCGGTAGCTCCTTTTTCCATTGACACGATATGACCAAAAGTGGTTAAAAGGGTCCTGAATATACAACCAACCTTTGCCTTTGCCTTTGCTCAGGCTGGGCTGGGCCGGGCTGGTCACGCACCCGTTCTGGCAGGGTGACCTTCAGCACCTGGCCAAGGACATCGACATGGCGTCCACCGAGGAGGTCAGACGCAGCGTCCGACAGAGCATCGCCAACTTCTCCACCCAGGCCAGCGTGACGTCAGAGCTGCCCAAGGGTAACTCCGTGCTGGGCCACGTGCGTGATGTCGACACGCTGGATGGTGACGTCAGCATGAGGCAGGATGACGTCATCACCGAGGAGTATAGCACTATGACCGCGACAGAACGGCCAGGTTGGTCCCATTGCTTTGTAAGAAGAAGCGTTACTGAAGTAGGAGTGACACTTAAACACATTGATGATAATTATTATCCTTATTATTACTGTGACTTTATTACCATTACTAATATTATTATTACTATTATTATTGTTATTGTTATTATTATTATTGTTATTATTATTGTTATTATTATTATTACTGTTATTATTATTATTACTGTTATTATTACTGTTATTATTATTACTGTTAATACTTGTATTATTACTTGTTCTGTTATTACTTTTATTATTACATGTACTGTTATTACATTATTTCGAGTATTATTATTATGCTTATTATCACTATTGTTATCACTGTTGTTATTATTAGTAGTAGTAGTGATATTGTCATACTATATTGTTGTTATTACCTCCCGCCAGACTCGACGCTTAGCATGCGTCCCCGCACGGCCCCGGGGTCGGGGGACGCTGTGGCCTTCACCATCACCTCCCGACCCCCCACCGCCACCACCGGCGACCCCGCCGACGACGAGCACCTGACGGCCACGTCACCACAGAAAATGATGACGCAATCACCGACCAACGTCAAGGAGGTGATCCAGAAGGCCAGACGTTATGAGGACGCCAGTGACGTTTCACAGCTCATCTACCACACCAGCGACTTCACCGTGACCCCCATTGTGGACAACTCTAAGGTGGGTTGTGGTATATACCACACCAGCGACTTCACCGTCACGCCCATTGTGGACAACTCTAAGGTGGGTTGTGGTATATACCACACCAGTGACGTCTCCGTCACGCCCATTGTGGACAACTCTAAGGTGGGTTGTGGTATATACCACACCAGCGACTTCACCGTGACCCCCATTGTGGACAACTCTAAGGTGGGTTGTGGTATATACCACACCAGCGACTTCACCGTCACGCCCATTGTGGACAACTCTAAGGTGGGTTGTGGTATATACCACACCAGTGACGTCTCCGTCACGCCCATTGTAGACAACTCTAAGGTGGGTTGTGGTATATACCACACCAGCGACTTCACCGTGACCCCCATTGTGGACAACTCTAAGGTGGGTTGTGGTATATACCACACCAGCGACTTCACCGTCACGCCCATTGTGGACAACTCTAAGGTGGGTTGTGGTATATACCACACCAGTGACGTCACCGTCACGCCCATTGTGGACAACTCTAAGGTGGGTTGTGGTATATACCACACCAGCGACTTCACCGTCACGCCCATTGTGGACAACTCTAAGGTGGGTTGTGGTATATACCACACCAGTGACGTCACCGTCACGCCCATTGTGGACAACTCTAAGGTGGGTTGTGGTACATACCACACCAGTGACGTCACCGTCACGCCCATTGTGGACAACTCTAAGGTGGGTTGTGGTATATACCACACCAGCGACTTCACCGTCACGCCCATTGTGGACAAATCTAAGGTGGGTTGTGATATATACCACACCAGTGACGTCACCGTCACGCCCATTGTGGACAACTCTAAGGTGGGTTGTGGTATTTACCACACCAGTGACGTCACCGTCACGCCCATTGTGGGCAGCTCTAAGGTGGGTTGTGATATATGCCACACCAGCGACTTCACCGTCACGCCCATTGTGGACAACTCTAAGGTGGGTTGTGGTATATACCACACCAGCGACTTCACCGTCACGCCCATTGTGGACAACTATAAGGTGGGTTGTGATATATACCACACCAGTGACGTCACCGTCACGCCCATTGTGGACAACTCTAAGGTGGGTTGTGGTATATACCACACCAGCGACTTCACTGTCACGCCCATTGTGGACAACTCTAAGGTGGGTTGTGGTATATACCACACCAGTGACTTCACCGTCACGCCCATTGTGGACAACTCTAAGGTGGGTTGTGGTATATACCACACCAGTGACTTCACCGTGACCCCCATTGTGGGCAACTCTAAGGTGGGTTGTGATATATACCACACCAGTGACGTCACCGTCACGCCCATTGTGGACAACTCTAAGGTGGGTTGTGGTATATACCACACCAGCGACTTCACCGTCACGCCCATTGTGGACAACTCTAAGGTGGGTTGTGATATATACCACACCAGCGACTTCACCGTCACGCCCATTGTGGACAACTCTAAGGTGGGTTGTGATATATACCACACCAGCGACTTCACCGTCACGCCCATTGCGGACAACTCTACGGTGGGTTGTGATATATACCACACCAGTGACGTCACCGTCACGCCCATTGTGGACAACTCTAAGGTGGGTTGTGATATATACCACACCAGTGACGTCACCGTCACGCCCATTGTGGACAACTCTAAGGTGGGTTGTGATATATACCACACCAGCGACTTCACCGTCACGCCCATTGTGGACAACTCTAAGGTGGGTTGTGGTATATACCACACCAGTGACTTCTCCGTCACGCCCATTGTGGACAACTCTAAGGTGGGTTGTGATATATACCACACCAGCGACTTCACCGTGACCCCCATTGTGGACAACTCTAAGGTGGGTTGTGGTATATACCACATCAGTGACTTCACAATGACAATTCTAAACGTTCACCAATGCTTGTACGAATCACCTGTCATATCTGTCGTTTTGATCCCATTTTGATATTCTGTAGCAAATAACAACTTCTATCTATGAGCTTACCAGCGTCCGTCAAACTGTTACGCGCAGAATATTTCAATACAATGACGATATTTGGTAATTCTTACTTCCCAGCTAACACACAACGTTCACACACGTTGGTTTTTGGTTGTAATCACGTCATCTCAAAGTTAACATCAGGGCAACGTTTTCGCAACGTTCGTCGCAAACATGAATTCATATTTTCTAGCCTTTATCCCATAAAAATAAAACCTTTGCCATATGTAGTGACTAATAAAACTTGGCTGCGTGTAGCAGTTGTTATAAATACAAACTTGTGAGAAGTCAAGGGTGAACGTTTTCCCAACGTTCGGACAACGTTACCTGAAAAATTAGACATCATGAAAACAATATGTAATTGATTGTATTTGGCAATCATGCTTCTAATTAATTCATCATATACGCAGTTGTTTCTCACAGAAAGCGCAATTTGTCGGACAACGTTATCTGAAAAAGTTCGGGCAACGTAAAAAAACCCATACATTTTCACGTTATCTCAACCAAAACCAAACCCGAAAAAAACGTTGTCATGACGTTAACTTGTTTGCTGGGTTGAAACTTTTCTTTATGACGCGTTTCAGTAATGCAACATTATTTTGAGTATGTTCGTATATATTGAATGAGATTGAATATTCTACTGTAATTGCCTAATAACTGTCTAATATTCTGTGTTACAGAAGTCTGCGTCTTTGAAGTATGACTCCAAGACGTTGCCGGTTCCTCCCTTCTCAGGTGAGATACATTACCACATTGCACTAAAATGGTACATGTCTTACAACGTTGCACTAAAATGGTACATGTCTTACAACATTGCACTAAAATGGTACATGTCTTACAACATTGCACTAAAATGGTACATGTCTTACAACATTGCACTAAAATGGTACATGTCTTACAGCATTGCGCTAAAATGGTACATGTCTTACAACATTGCACTAAAATGGTACATGTCTTACAACATTGCACTAAAATGGTACATGTCTTACAACATTGCACTAAAATGGTACATGTCTTACAACATTGCACTAAAATGGTACATGTCTTACAACATTGCACTAAAATGGTACATGTCTTACAACATTGCGCTAAAATGGTACATGTCTTACAGCATTGCGCTAAAATGGTACATGTCTTACAACATTGCACTAAAATGGTACATGTCTTACAACATTGCACTAAAATGGTACATGTCTTACAACATTGCACTAAAATGGTACATGTCTTACAACATTGCACTAAAATGGTACACGTCTTACAACATTGCACTAAAATGGTACATGTCTTACAACATTGCACTAAAATGGTACATGTCTTACAACATTGCACTAAAATGGTACATGTCTTACAGCATTGCGCTAAAATGGTACATGTCTTACAGCATTGCGCTAAAATGGTACATGTCTTACAGCATTGCGCTAAAATGGTACATGTCTTACAACATTGCACTAAAATGGTACACGTCTTACAGCATTGCGCTAAAATGGTACATGTCTTACAACATTGCACTAAAATGGTACATGTCTTACAACATTGCACTAAAATGGTACATGTCTTACAACATTGCACTAAAATGGTACATGTCTTACAACATTGCACTAAAATGGTACACGTCTTACAACATTGCACTAAAATGGTACATGTCTTACAACATTGCGCTAAAATGGTACATGTCTTACAACATTGCACTAAAATGGTACATGTCTTACAGCATTGCGCTAAAATGGTACATGTCTTACAGCATTGCGCTAAAATGGTACATGTCTTACAGCATTGCGCTAAAATGGTACATGTCTTACAACATTGCACTAAAATGGTACACGTCTTACAGCATTGCGCTAAAATGGTACATGTCTTACAACATTGCACTAAAATGGTACATGTCTTACAACATTG
The DNA here is from genome assembly GCA_964019135.1 of Arenicola marina. Taxonomy (NCBI): domain Eukaryota; kingdom Metazoa; phylum Annelida; class Polychaeta; family Arenicolidae; genus Arenicola; species Arenicola marina. The sequence goes on from OZ025265.1 coordinate 31,974,344, forward strand.
CACTAAAATGGTACATGTCTTACAACATTGCACTAAAATGGTACACGTCTTACAACATTGCACTAAAATGGTACACGTCTTACAACATTGCACTAAAATGGTACATGTCTTACAACATTGCGCTAAAATGGTACATGTCTTACAACATTGCACTAAAATGGTACATGTCTTACAACATTGCACTAAAATGGTACACGTCTTACAACATTGCACTAAAATGGTACATGTCTTACAACATTGCGCTAAAATGGTACACGTCTTACAACATTGCACTAAAATGGTACATGTCTTACAACATTGCACTAAAATGGTACATGTCTTACAGCATTGCGCTAAAATGGTACACGTCTTACAACATTGCACTAAAATGGTACATGTCTTACAGCATTGCGCTAAAATGGTACATGTCTTACAACATTGCACTAAAATGGTACATGTCTTACAACATTGCACTAAAATGGTACATGTCTTACAACATTGCACTAAAATGGTACATGTCTTACAACATTGCACTAAAATGGTACACATCTTACAACATTGCACTAAAATGGTACATGTCTTACAACATTGCGCTAAAATGGTACACGTCTTACAACATTGCACTAAAATGGTACATGTCTTACAACATTGCACTAAAATGGTACATGTCTTACAACATTGCACTAAAATGGTACATGTCTTACAACATTGCACTAAAATGGTACATGTCTTACAACATTGCACTAAAATGGTACATGTCTTACAGCATTGCACTAAAATGGTGCATGTCTTACAACATTGCACTAAAATGGTACATGTCTTACAGCATTGCGCTAAAATGGTACATGTCTTACAGCATTGCGCTAAAATGGTACACGTCTTACAACATTGCACTAAAATGGTACATGTCTTACAACATTGCACTAATATGGTACATGTCTTACAACATTGCACTAAAATGGTACATGTCTTACAGCATTGCGCTAAAATGGTACACGTCTTACAACATTGCACTAAAATGGTACATGTCTTACAGCATTGCACTAAAATGGTACACGTCTTACAACATTGCACTAAAATGGTACATGTCTTACAGCATTGCGCTAAAATGGTACATGTCTTACAACATTGCACTAAAATGGTACATGTCTTACAACATTGCACTAAAATGGTACACGTCTTACAACATTGCGCTAAAATGGTACATGTCTTACAACATTGCACTAAAATGGTACACGTCTTACAACATTGCACTAAAATATGTCTTACAGCATTGCGCTAAAATGGTACATGTCTTACAACATTGCGCTAAAATGGTACATGTCTTACAGCATTGCGCTAAAATGGTACACGTCTTACAACATTGCACTAAAATGGTACATGTCTTACAGCATTGCGCTAAAATGGTACATGTCTTACAACATTGCACTAAAATGGTACACGTCTTACAACATTGCACTAAAATATGTCTTACAGCATTGCGCTAAAATGGTACATGTCTTACAACATTGCGCTAAAATGGTACATGTCTTACAGCATTGCGCTAAAATGGTACACGTCTTACAACATTGCACTAAAATATGTCTTACAGCATTGCGCTAAAATGGTACATGTCTTACAACATTGCACTAAAATGGTACACGTCTTACAGCATTGCGCTAAAATGGTACATGTCTTACAACATTGCACTAAAATGGTACATGTCTTACAGCATTGCGCTAAAATGGTACACGTCTTACAACATTGCACTAAAATGGTACATGTCTTACAACATTGCACTAAAATATGTCTTACAGCATTGCGCTAAAATGGTACACGTCTTACAACATTGCACTAAAATGGTACATGTCTTACAACATTGCACTAAAATGGTACATGTCTTACAACATTGCACTAAAATGGTACATGTCTTACAACATTGCACTAAAATGGTACATGTCTTACAACATTGCACTAAAATGGTACATGTCTTACAACATTGCGCTAAAATGGTACACGTCTTACAACATTGCACTAAAATGGTACATGTCTTACAGCATTGCGCTAAAATGGTACATGTCTTACAACATTGCACTAAAATGGTACACGTCTTACAACATTGCACTAAAATGGTACATGTCTTACAACATTGCACTAAAATGGTACATGTCTTACAACATTGCACTAAAATGGTACATGTCTTACAACATTGCACTAAAATGGTACATGTCTTACAACATTGCCCTAAAATGGTACATGTCTTACAACATTGCACTAAAATGGTACATGTCTTACAGCATTGCGCTAAAATGGTACATGTCTTACAACATTGCACTAAAATGGTACACGTCTTACAACATTGCACTAAAATGGTACATGTCTTACAACATTGCACTAAAATGGTACATGTCTTACAACATTGCGCTAAAATGGTACACGTCTTACAACATTGCACTAAAATGGTACATGTCTTACAGCATTGCGCTAAAATGGTACATGTCTTACAACATTGCGCTAAAATGGTACATGTCTTACAACATTGCGCTAAAAGTTCCGAGTTCTCTAGTGCGATCTTTGGAGGGCCGCCCAATAGCTCCATGGGTTACAGTCCGCGTTGAACGCTCTGGCCGCCTGAGAGCCTAAAGGCACGTGGATCGGTGGTTCGAGCACCGCTGTGGCCAGGGGCCTATTTCACGAACACGGTTTAGTGGGCTAAAATCGCCCATCATTTACATGGTAACTTTAGTCGAGTAAGCCTGTTGTTCGGAAGTAAGTGGCAATAACACGTTTTATTTTATTTTAGAAACTACATGTATGTTGAAAGATGGCGAATGGTTGTTTTGGCCATTTAATTAAAAAATCCGTCAGAACAGAAAGTTTCATACTTATCCCCCTCTGTTTTTTTCACATCCTGTTTTCACCCTCCAACCCCTCTCTCCATCCCCCCTCTCTTCCTCCTCTAACCCCTCTCCAACCCCGTCTTTCCATCCTCTCCCCTTTCTCCACCCCTCCTCCCTGCACTTACCCCTCTCTCCACCCTTCCTCCTGTCTCCACCCTCCCCCCTCTCTCCACCCCATCCTCTCTCCCCGTCCTCTCACCCCTCTCTCCACCCTCCCCCCTCTCTCCACCCCCACCCTCTCACCCCTCTCTCCACCCTCCCCCTCTCTCCACCCCCACCCTCTCTCCACCCCATCCTCTCTCCCCGCCCTCTCACCCCTCTCTCCACCCTCCCCCTCTCTCCACCCCCACCCTCTCTCCACCCCATCCTCTCTCCCCGCCCTCTCACCCCTCTCTCCACCCTCCCCCCTCTCTCCACCCCATCCTCTCTCCCCGCCCTCTCACCCCGCTCTCCACCCTCCCCCCTCTCTCCACCCCCTCCTCTCCCCGCCCTCTCACCCCTCTCTCCACCCTCCCCCCTCTCTCCACCCCCTCCTCTCCCCGCCCTCTCACCCCTCTCTCCACCCTTTCCCCTCTCTTCACCCTCCCTCCTCTCCCCCACCCTATAACCCCACTCTCCACCCCACCCCTCCTCTCCCCCACCCGCTATACCCCTCTCTCCACCCCACCCCTTCTCTCCCCAACCCACTATACCCCCCCCCCCCCCCCCTGTCCCCACCCGCAGTCGACAAGCTGCTGAGCCTCCCGCCCGCGGACCAGGACAAGCACATGGCGGCTGTGGTGGAGTGCGTGGGTGCCCCCGAGAAGGGCCCCCCCACCCAGCGCCGGGTCCAGCTGCTGAACTACGTGTCCACCCTGGCCACCCACCCCCTCCTGGCCGCCAGACTCGTGGCCCAAGGGGCTCTGGCTGCCCTCGCCAGACAGGTCAAGGACGCGTCTCAGGTCGACATGTGAGTTGTCACGTAGACCAAATTCTATATTTCAAATATGCTATAGACCGCAGATCAATAGCTCATGTGGTCTATTTCACGAACGGCTACGGGGCTTAGTCGGCTAAATTCGCCCATCATTTACATGGTAACTTTAGCCGACTAAGCCCCTTAAGCTAAACTACGTTCGAGAAATCCGCCACTGGGTTCGAATGCGGGTCTGGTCACCTAATCTGGGGCATGTTTCATCCTAGCTAGTTTCATTCATCCATCCACCGTTCCTTGGCTCAATATTTGCACAAACACGACTTAAACACCAATTCACTTAATTTCCACTATGCAGATGATTTTAATTTATTGTATTTAACAGTAATCTGACACCTATACTATTATCATGATTACCATTGCTAAGAATATAAGGTAAATATATTAACGTTTTGTTACTTTGTAAATAGCAGTAAACTGTGCTGTAAATCTTTGCAACCCATTTCCGTATTTCATTGCGAAGAATAAGGTATATTTATATAGTTCTAATACTTTGACCTGATCGTTGTCAAATCGACCATATTCTGCGTGAAATGCTTATTGGGTGGACATTTGGGTGCCTAATTTTGCATTTGACGGAGCAAGAGATCGATGCTAATGTTATGATACTGACGCGTTTGTAAGGTACTTATTGTGATGTCACGTGACGTGATATATCACGTGATAACGAACTTCCTGCTCCTGAATCACGTGTTCTCCACAGGAAAGGGAAGATCTGCCGCATCATTGGAATAGCGGCTAACAGCACGAGCGAATTGGACACGTTGACCAGCTTACAGGAGGTATAAGTTTTGGATCTTAAAAGATAAATAGACATCACCCACGAGATGTATATATATTTACATGTATATAATTAGACAATAGAGAAGATCTACCACAAATCGGTTGCTGTAGATGTTGAGTGAAGCTTATTATTAAATATTAATTAAATAAATAAATGTGAACCCGGTCTATGGCAAACATGGATTTTGAGTAATATTGGTGGAAAATAAATTGCACGAAGATGGCTGCACCCCAATAATCGCTGTATAGAGCTTATTTCCGTTAATCGTAAAATTACGATCTGTCATTAAATTAGCCTGTAAAAGATCCGGTTACGAGCTCGTAACTCTGTGAAACGATCCCCTGTACTACTAAATTAAACTCTTCTACTGTATAAATCTTCCTATTTGTTATCTATATACTCTTCGGGTGTCAGGAGATCCTTGTATAATACCCCCTTGTGGTATGGATCTTATGGATATATCTGATTTGAAAATGAATCTTTATTCTTCCCAGCCCGCCAGCATTTTGACCGAAGTCCTCAGAGACAACTTCAGAAACTCCAAGGTCAAGGCCGCGGTGCTTCCGGCTGTCGGCGAAATAATGTTTCTGGCGGCTATGCAGGTGTGGGGGCAATAGCAAGCTATCTATTTAATTCTTCGTCTTGTTTTATCTTTTGTCTAAAGCGTAACTCATATATGATGTCCGGTTCGTAATTTCTACTCCAGCTGTTTGTCACAGTATCACACTCGAGTATGACAGGTGTGTCAGTGTCTTTGGAGCAGGGATTGAAAGATTATATATCTATATGTGAATATCAGAAGTAAGGACGTCGGTATATTTGTTGAATAGGAGTCAGTAGGGTCTGGTTTTGTGTCCTTCAGGTTTTAGTTTAACGCGAGAACGAGACGTTCTCAGATACTGAGTTCACCTTGTACCAACATTATCTTTGATTCGTCAGCCAAATCATTGAACTGTGATGTGTCACGTGTCAGTAATGTTGTGACGTCATTCAGGAGGAGATTAAAGGTCATACAGTGGACGCCTGGACCATACCGTCAATGACCTTCACCTTGGTTATTCGCTGTCTCCGAGAAGGGGTTAGTCCCATGTTATAGGTCCACAAGTTAACTTATCTCTCATGTATATCTATCATTTTGGTTTAGACCTAATTACTTTGATATTTTTCGCTTCCACTTTTCACTAATATAATTATTAGTTTTAACAAACATCGTCTTGAATGTGACATTTGTTGTTTGACTCGAGTTTGACATCTTCATCTTGATGCTGTTGATTCTCCAATTTTCAACCCATATTAAGTAAATAAATATATGCCCGGGTTAGTGTGGGGAAAAGCCAACGTTAAGTTACGCGCCCTACAACCGGGGTCTTGTACACGTATATCTGTTTGCTCTCACCGCAGGAGGAACCCATTGTCAACCACTTCGCCGCTAAGATCCTGGAAAACATAGCCACAACCAAAGGTCAACAGTCACAGGTCAGAGACGCCGGCCAAAAATAGTCCTTTCTCAGCAGCAGCTGGAGAATGTTTAGAACTGTTCTGTAGATAGATAGTTTATTGTTTTCGCGGCCATCAGCCCTACAAAACATGTACGCTTGTCACTTACAACATGGTAACATTAGTGGAAGTAAAAACGCGTTGACTTTATTTTAGTGGGTAAAATAAGTGCTGGGTTTAACGTATTCAGTTCGGTTATGTAAAGCTTTCCAGGTATAGATTGATAAATTCTGTACGGTCATTTTCTCTTGCGATGACATTGATTTCATAAACTGTTCATACGGATGGATGGATCCAATACATCGAGATTAAATTTAATCCTCTTAATTCTATATACAAGACTAATAAGTAGTGGAGCTAACCCTCTCACTGTTCTGGACATAGCAGCTGTTGTTTCTATGTTTTAATATTATTTTCGTCTCTAGAATCTATGGTTTTAAGTACGCCGCATTCATGCAAGCAGTTTTAGTAGCATTTGAATTTGAATGATATAATTGATTTGTGGTGTCTATATTTTGAGATCTGTGACTCGCCATGTATATCCTGATGTTGGACACTTTCAGAAGCTGGCCGTGAACGAAGTGGGTCAGCTTCTGTGGTACACCTTCAGCCACGCGACGGGGGACGCCCTCCGCGTGGTGGCGCTCACGGTCAGTACTAGTCTAATATATAGGGGTGGGGGGAGGGGGGGCAAGGGTCAGTTCTTCTGGTAGATGTAGGTGTCACAGTTTGTAAAGTAAGCACCATCTTTCGAGAACGGTGAATCTTGCATTAATCACTTTGAGGCGATATGTCCTGATGGCGCCACCTGGGAGCTATTCTTATGGACATGGGGCCGCGTGCGTCATAGACATATAAGTAGGTGGCGCTGCGGGCAAATACATTCTGTATTACTTGATCCCTCTGGCCGTTACCTGATTACATTACCTGATAACTCTGAGCTTGACCTGTATAACCATAATCTCTGACCTTGGCCTTGATTAGTCTGACCTTGATCTATGTGACGCTGACCTTGACCTATATGACCCTGATAATTGACCTTAACCTGTATAAACCTGATCGCTCTGACCTTGATATTGACCAATATGACCTGATCACTAACCTTTGCCTATTTGATCCAGCCCACTCTAACCTTGACCTATATGACCCTGATCGCTGACCTTGATATGACCCCGCCCATTCTGACCTTGACCTATATGACCCCACACAGGCGCTGTCGCGGCTGGCCAGACTCAACATTGGCATGTTCCTGAACATCATCGAGAAGGTGGGGCTGCCCAAGGTACTGAGCACCATGGCGCTACCCATCAACAGGATCCAGCAGGCAGTCGTCACCATGTTCGCCTCGCTCATCAAGTCCGAGGCCAGACTGACGCGGATACTGCAGGAGAAGGTAACCTGCGGCCACGTGGCCGGGGGTGTGGGGGGGGGGGCGGTTAGGCCCCGTCTTGTGCGCACCACGGGTGAGGATGGCTGTCGACCGTGTGACCGGGGGTGGTGGGGAGTGGGGAGTGGGGAGTTCCGCCCATCTTGTGCACACCATACGACATATTAGGACGTGAACTTGGCGGATTGGTCAAGGACGCAAACTGTTGGAAACGGGAAGTGGGGTATCGGTCGCGGCGAGCGAGAGCAGTCCAGCATCATAGTATCAAGCTCTGAGGTAAGTGGGGCGTATTGGTGGGTAATAATGATCCCTCTTTCCAAATACGTTACACTATTTAGTTTGCGCTACTATTCCCGAACTATGGTTAATTATTTGGTGGATATGCCCACGAGCGCTCGAATCATAGGTACGAGCGTACTGATTCCAGTGCTCGTGTATATGCCCGCAACAGATGTCCTGTGGCATTGTGGGAAGGAAAAGAGTTCGACCGATGTCGTTCCATAGCGAGCTCAGTCTGACCGAAAGGGGGTTTGTGCGCGGCGGTCGCCCGTGATGCGGAACTCGACCCCGGGCTTAATTAGGGCAACTCCTATAGTGTAAACGAACCATAAATATACCACAGAAAAGGTCGATTCGCTCCTTTTGATTTTAAAGTTCATGTTTGGTCCATTATCATTTGCGCTTTTCTTTGATTCTACCTTTGATGAGCCTTACTCTTACTCATTGACGTCATGTAAATAAAGTCCTGTTTTTAATTTTACTAATATTATTTTTATGATTGTTGTTAGTATTATTATCAGCATTATATTATTAAATGTTTGCGTGTCTAGCGGGAGTTTGTTTTTGGTGAAATTGTGCATTCCACTTTGACCTAAACATAATAGCAACAATATCTTTAGTTTTTCAATAGCTTAGCTAACTTAACTCAGGGTCGAGTCGTCATAACGATTATCCGACATGTTCTAAAGTTGCATCTTCAATAACACAGCTGCTCTGGTAGGCCCGACTTGCCTATCAGCGCCACCTGGCGAGTGCGCCCTTTCAATAACACAGCTGCTCTGGTAGGCCCGACTTGCCTATCAGCGCCGCCTGGCGAGTGCTCCCTTTCAATAACAGCTGCTCTGGTAGGCCCGATTTGCCTATCAGCGCCACCTGGCGAGTGCGCCCTTTTTATAACAGCTGCTCTGGTAGGCCCGACTTGCCTATCAGCGCCACCTGGCGAGTGCGCCTTCAACTTTCCCCATTGCAATATGAACTGATTTGTTATAGCGTTTGTTGGTTTCTACTTGTCCAGGAGTTCGCGCAGCACATTATGAGGCTGTTGGAGAGCCCCTCGGTGGTCATCAGGGGAAAGGCGTATCTCGTCATACTGGAGGTCATCAAAAACAACCAGGAAATGGCCGTAGTGTGCTGTCAGAGCAGGTAACAGCGCTAGATACTTACTAGATACTAGATACTATATCTTTTGTCTGATCTTGTTAACGTAACTCGTTAACTGCTATTGGATTAAATACAAGTTTACCTTAGTGTTACATAGCAAAACATGGCAACAATACCCACATTTTAATGACGTAGTACACGAGAACGCCATACTTTTCCTCGCTAGTGAGGCAAAAAAAGGGGGAACACTTAGAGCGGCGACAACCAGCCATTTAATTTGTTTCTTACCATATATTTTATTTATGTAATCACAAACCAAATACATCGTTTTTAAGTAAAAGTTTGTAACCCGTATGTAGTACAGCCGATATGACCATTGGGTCGTCATTCAAGGTGTTAAAGCAATATATTCCGTAATTTTTTGTATTACCAACCTCTTCTCCATGTCAAATAAGTATATACTGTGTTGAATTTAAATCCTGAAAGCCTGTGGGCTATCCGGAGAGAAGCAATTTGGTCACCGGAGCAGAAGTTGGTGGCCGGCTTTATATCCCTGCGCGCCTGTTCGCCGTTCGGTATTTTGTGTGTGATGTCGACCGCGGCTCGCTTTCACGTCCGCGCGCGATAAAAATAAACCGCGCAGTTATCTGTTGAAATGTTTGTTTTACAGACTCAAAGAGATATAAAACATATGCATCATAATTTTTGAGATACTTTTAGTCTTGATTCTAAAATGTAAAAAATCTAAGATGGCGCATGTAAGTATATTGCTTTAATAACTTTGAAACCGGGTGACAGAATCGTTTCAGCATCATTACTTTGGAAAATGGCTGCCACAGCCCTCACGTTACAAATCCACGATGACCTTATAGCGAAAAAACATTTTCAGGACATACAGGAACAGGACATATCCTTACGGTGTGGAGAATATGTTGCTTGTCTCACAAAATGTGCAATTCCTTCAAATATTTCACATATCAGCCGGACTGTAACTTCATTGATTCGTCCGTAGGTTGGTGATGTACATTGAGCGGGATAACCGACGTCAGGCGGTTGGCAAAGTGGAGAACGCCGGGCAAGTGGAGTACCTCAACAGGTGTCTGGACCTCCTGGTCACGGCCATGGGGGAGCTGGTGCCCGTCATCTGCAGTAAGTGTGGGGGACCTGGTGCCCGTCATCTGTAGTACGTGTGGGGGACCTGTTGCCCGTCATCTGTAGTAAGTGCGGGGACCTGGTGCCCGTCATATGTAGTAAGTGTGGGGGAGCTGGTGCCCGTCATCTGTAGTAAGTGTGGGGGAGCTGGTGCCCGTCATCTGTAGTAAGTGTGGGGGAGCTAGTGCCCGTCATCTGTAGTAAGTGTGGGGGACCTGGTGCCCCGCCCTCTGTAGTAAGTGTGGGGGAGCTGGTGCCCGTCATCTGTAGTAAGTGTGAGGGACCTGGTGCCCGTCATCTGTAGTAGGTGTGGGCGACCTGGTGCCCGTCATCTGTAGTAAGTGTGAGGGACCTGGTGCCCGTCATCTGTAGTAAGTATGTGGGACCTGGTGCCCGTCATCTGTAGTAAGGGTGGAGGACCTGGTGCCAGTCATCTGTAGTAAGTGTGGGGGAGATGGTGCCCAGAAGAAAAATAATGATATGGAATTACAGAGGGGATTTCCATATATATAACGTGGATGAGTGCTTTGCGCCCCGCTGTGGCCATGTCTGTGTGGTCTCAGGATAAAGATCCCATGTCCTTCTTCGCAAAGAGTAGGGGGTTACCCGGGGGACATGGCTCCACTCCTCCTTCCTTCTCCCATTGACGCGATAATACAGGAAGTGGCTAAAGCATCCTAAATATACCACCAACCAACTATCCAACCTAATTTGTTGATTGCAGGAGACATTCTGGCCACGTTGGACGCGGTCTCTGGCCGTAAACACCCGTCCACCATCCAGGTGAAGCAACTCAAGATCTCCCTTCCCATGATGCCTGTCGTCCTTCACCTTTGTAGCAGCCAGGTACGCGTCCTACGAGCCTCACTAACCGCCATTTTTGTCTTCATGTTGAAGCAAATTCTCGTGTAATTAGCAACCGCATAACAATTAAAATGAGGTTTTGTTTGGGAGTCTTCTATTGTTGCCGAGGTCCAAGATATTTGAGCTTAAACTTGCAATTTACGGGGCTTGAATAAGAAAGAAAGAAAGAAAGTGACCAAGGTTATAACCGAATCTGTGAAGTATGTACGTGAAGCCAACTCGGTCGCTGTCCTGCAGAAACCGAGTTCACACTTTCGAACTGCTCTTAGCTCGCATGAGTTTGTACCGGTCATTCTCAGGTAAACTACCTCGCTGTCGAAGTAAGTGTCAAGTGGGTAATACCGCTACAGCGACAGCTGTGCACCGTCTGATGGCGCCATCTAGCGAATGTAAAAAAAAGTACCTTTGACTTTGTGATTATGGATATTCCGCGTGGCGAACCATGGTTTCAGGTGTTGACTCCCGCTTACCATGTCCTCTAATAATCCGTTTCGTGAGCTTTAACATGGAAGAATATGGATTTCAGATTTTCCGTCCGCGCGTGGTGAGCGAGAAGTTCGTGAAGAACTTGAGTCTGTTGCTGAACCACGTGAAGGCCATAGAATGCGGATCCACGCAGATACAGGGGGCCACAGGTCGGTACCGCCCACCGCTGCCACACGGCACCAGTCAACCGCCCGCATATTGTACAGCGTGGTGGTTTGTAGGCGTCGGTCGGGGCGAGCTGAATCTGTAACCGTAGAACCGCCGCTGCGTGATTATGCGGTGTGCAGTTGGAGGCCCCCGCCGGAGTACCGTAGAACCGCCGTTGCGTGGTGTGCAGTGACACGTTTTAACACGCGCTGACGGTTCTACGGTGCTACACATAGCAAGCCCACGGGCCCTCCGGGTCTTGCACAGCACGTCGCTTGATGACGTGACAGCGGTTCTACGGAAGTTCAAGCATTGCCGATTAAAGGTTATTACTAAAGCTCTCGTCACTAAAATATTACTATCCGCGTGCCTAATTACCATGCGTGAATTCACCCAAATAGTGTATTAAATGACTCCATGGAATGAACTCATACATAACAGTTACAGCTTTCTATGAGGATAAAATATATAAGTGTTTAGATAAGTTTTCGATGTATAAGTTTATAAAGTGTGTATTGATTGTGACGTAGTAGTCATGTTATAAGTGTAGATACACGTAGTTTACAAAAACACAACTAATGCGTTGCATAGTTTAGTTCATTTGCATATGCATATTTAATTATTTTAACTCACGCGACGTAATATGACTCACACATGGCGTGGCGTTCTCTGATTGGATAATAGCGGCCAAGGTCATAGGTATTGATTGTGTTGATGTTGTTCTGAAGCCTCCCGTGTGTTGTTCGCTTGACCTCATGCAACCTGAAGCAATCTTCCGCCAAGTGTCGCTCCGTACTTTGGAATCCACGGAATGGCGTATTTTGTATGAATTAGTTGTGGTCAACGAAATGCTGGATTATTGTTGTGCTGTGCTGTTAAGTGTATCAAGCCTTTGGTAACCCCGTAGTTATCTTGAGGCGGGGGTGGGGGGGCACTACATGTAGTTACGTATATACATCTGTGCCGCCCAAATACTCGCTCTTTTTTCACCTTTTCTCTCCCAATCCCGGAACAGAAATCTGCAATTTCTCTTGATGTGCCGACTGACATTTTTTTCTCTCCAAAATTGCAGATTTCTGTTGATATCGAAAGTGTTTAAATAATGAATTAACCTCCATATACTTTGCCATGACTGTCATAATGTCTATTTTGGATGCCATTTTTACCCCAAAAGTTCTCTCTCAATGACCACCAAATCTTGCATTTGTCTCTCGCTCTCCGTATGCCCTCTATGGCGTGGGCGGCACACCCCTGTAGTAATGTAGTGCCCCCCACGCCTGGGGGTAGTTAGTTTTATGTACGGTCAGTCAATGGCCAGTGAATATCTGCCTCAGTTCTGCATGTATTTGGAAGTATTCTCCGCAAGCCACAGTGGGGGGCGGTGTAGATTCGCATACATTGTCGCGTCTCCTCTCTCACCCTCTTCTATCTCTGCCCCCCCCCCCCCCCCCTCTCCACTCCCCTCGTGTCCCCCTTCCACTCCCCTCCTCCACCCAGTTCATGTGGCATGCACTGCAGCTCCCACCCCTTTGCCACAAAGCTCATACACTACAGCTCGACTGTTCCCACCATGATGTCAATTGCATGTTTATTTCGTAAAACTGATAATGGGGCTTGGGTCAAAACTGTGCCAATGCCTAAGCTTGTAAGGATCCTGTTTTCTTGTACAGGTCATATGCCTGCCGCCGCTACCCGTCGCAAACTATCTTTATGGAGAAGGAAAATATATAGCACTGTGGCAGAATGAGTGATAAAATATCCACACTAACATCAATTGCCTGTTAATTGTGCATGACGGTTGTAAATGTTTTCTAACGGAAACAATTTATGAATTACATGTATATTAATTATATAAAGAAACAAAATTACTTCTGAATAGATGTGATGACACTTATGTTTCTTCCTCCTTTTCCTTCGTTTCTGATATAAAATTAGTTCAAGTCATTGCCCAATCCCCGGAACTGCTGTACTTATGTGTCCGATTTGACTTTTCCCTTGTAAAATAATTTAACTTTCTTGACAAGTTAAGGTCGTACCTACAATTTCACCCACCCGATTTTCATTCTTTTTTTTCCTGATATACAATGATTTCAAATAACTCCCCGAATACCCGCAACAGTCCTACTAACCAGACAATTTTAGTTTTGACCTTGACCTTGTACAATATTTACCCCGACTTGAAGGTCAAGGTCGTGCCGACGAGTTCACGCACACGGTGTTCGCCGTGGTGGAGACCCTGGCTCAGCACGCCTCCCTCCTCACGGAGCACCACGCCGTCATCATCGACAAGATTCTCCCCCCGCTCGCCCTCCTCGTTTCCGGTTGTCATGGCGACACCAGGGTGCTGGCGCTGCGCCTCATCTCTGAGATGGCCTGCGTCTACCTCAACCAGGAGCAGTTTGACGGGACGCTGCAGCAGAGCGAGAGCCGCAAGCTGCAGCAGACGGTGGTGGAGCACCTCCTGCCCCAGTAAGTGTTTGTCTACCGCTACCGGCCATGGCACTATAACAATAGCGCGAGTGAGCGAGCCGTTAGGCAATGTTATTGGCTCGACATCAAGCAGCCCGCCAATTTTCGGTATCCGCCCGAGGCCGCGAAATGATAGCAAAGTCTATAACCAAAATTTGTTTGTGCGTGACGTCATGTTTCATTGTTCTACGCAATGTCGCTATGGCAACGATTGACTGTTGAAGGGGCCGTAGGGCGGTTTGGTTTAAATAGCATTCATTGCTGGTTGGGGCATTCCCTTCAAGTAATTCTTATGCTTCTCTAAGTCTTTACTTAATATCTTCGTGTGGCCACAGGTACGAGCAGATCCTTCTGGAGCCAGACCCCCTGCCACTGTACTGCCTCAAGCTGCTCCTGGCTCTCCTGGAGCAGAACTCCGGACTGATCCAGGACGTGGAGAGACTGGGACTCGTCCCCGTCGTCTTCCAAGTCCTCATCGTGAGTGACGTCACGGTCGCACTCTCTCTCGCTAGGCGGCGCTGCTGGCGTGAACTATTTAGGCTAAAATCGGATTGTAGTCGGATTTTACCTAACCAGGTGGCAACACGCTGTATATTTTAAATAAATATTGACGTCATCGCGTAACTGTATTTTTAGAGTAAGATATCTTTGAATGCAACACGATTTGTGAAATCAAGGTTTTAATAACATAAAAATTACCTGCTCAATCTGGATCAATGACCCAAGTGGCTGGTAATTTTTCAGGATCACCAGACGAGTCCTGTGAGCGGTACGATGCAGCAGGTGGCTGGAGTCATCAACTGCCTCGTCACCAGGAAGGAAACCAACCTCAGAGACCTCTACGACCAAGGTACAGCAACCCGCAATATTCCGTTTTTACGTCGTAAAAAAATAACGACCAACACACAATATTCCATTTTCAAGTGGTAAACAAGAACGAGCAACATACAATATTCCGTTTTCAAGTCGTAAAAAAGAACGACCAACATACAATATTCCGTTTTCAAGTTGTAAAAAAGAACGAGCAACATACAATATTCCGTATTCAAGTCGTAAAAAAGAACGACCAACATACAATATTCCGTTTTCAAGTCGTAAAAAAGAACGACCAACATACAATATTCCGTTTTCAAGTCGTAAAAAAGAACGAGCAACATACAATATTCCGTTTTCAAGTCGTAAAAAAGAACGACCAACATACAATATTCCGTTTTCAAGTCGTAAAAAAGAACGACCAACATACAATATTCCGTTTTCAAGTCGTAAAAAAGAACGACCAACATGCAATATTCCGTTTCCAAGTCGTAAAAAAGAACGACCAACACACAGTATTCCGTTTCCAAGTCGAAAAACGACCAGGGTATACCAGCCCACCATATTGCGCTGTCCAGTGTTAACCGAAAGTAAAAAAAAATGTGTCATTTAAATTTCAGGTGTTTTTTTCTTGTTATGGTAGCTCGAAATGTTGCTTCCGTATAGCTCACGTATTACACACGCGATGCGTTTAAGTTCCGCCGTGTGCAATAACACAGAAAACATCAACATCAAATAGCAGAACATTTGTTGTAAAGTGTTGTATATTTAACCTCCATATATATATCTCTTGAGATATTACAATAACTCATCTGCCGAACGTCTGCAATATTTGTTGAATGTGTAATCACGGAATCTCTGCCACTCTGTTATTGACACTCTCTTATTTGTTGTGACCATAAGGTTTGGTGGATCACGTGACTGCGCTATTCGTGGAGGTGGCGGCCGTGTGTATGACGTCACAAGATGGCGGCGACCTGAAGGCGCCTGGTTCCCTGCTTCTGTCGCTGCTCGACACCATCCACAGCGCTCTCAAGTTTGTCTCCGACGTAGTCCGCAAGGCGCTGCAGGTGTGTGACACAAAACCGTGCGTGTGGTGGAGAGGGGTGGGAGCATCACTGGCTCAGTTGGTAGGCTCAGTGTGAGCTGCAGATAACCAGGTTGTGGGTTCGCCCCCTGACTCCTACATCTGGAGCGTGTTTCATCCTTTCATCTTAGTGGATTGAGTTAGCCTATGCGTGCACAAAGGTGGCATAGAACACACTCATATATCGTATTGTATGCGACGACACAAAATTCGGTTTGAAAGAGTGTGAAATGATTTCTTGTTTTCATATTGTATTCTGGAACTACGTTGCGATAATATACATGTTGGCGTTTCACGGCTCAGTTACATTGTAGCTACGTCAGCAGATGTTGCCTTTAGCAACCGCAAGCATCTTTATTTAACTTAGCCCAGACAAACCGACTGTGTGCTAATGTGGCCGACCGATACCTGGGGTCAACGATAAAAACTTGATATTCGGAGAGGAAGCACGTTCCGTAGAGGACTCACTTTGAAAGTATGCAAGCTGCAGATTAACAGGTCGTGGGTTCGAACCCTGGTACCTGCAAGTTTCATCCATCCACATAATTATCTTTGTCCCGGGAGGTTTCCTGGCCCACTTGAGCCTTAATTAATGTGCACAAAGCGGCCTAACTCAGCAACATTTTATATAATTGTTTTTTCTTGTTCTTTTTGCTCAGGCCAAGAAGGGTGGTGGGGACAGTCGGGAGGCGGAGCAAGCGGAGTCCCTGCTACTGGCAAACAAACCCTTCACGGAGGTGATGTCCCTGCTCACACAACTGGTAATTCCTGTCAAGTGTATCTCCATATCTCTTAAGTGTTTCTCCTTGTCTCTCACAGCCGTTAAGGCTCTAGTAATGTAATCTGTTGATATATATTATCTGTAACATCTCTCTGTACGTATGTGTGGAACGGGAAAAAAAACGCCCAATATATTTCTGCTTATGAATACACATACTGCAAATAGAGAAAAGAAACTGATAGATAGTGGCCAAAAAATATGAAATATGCATGGCTGAAAATGCCCATTAAACCCCAGTCAAGTCTTACAAAATATGACCTATTACCAAAGTGGAGGTCAAGTAGTAACTGTTAAAGAAACTATTTTATTTTACTCCTGCAGCTTGTACTGGTATAAGCTGTCTGCAGCTGTGTGCATTTTTATGGAGCTAGTTCGCAAAAGTTGCTAAACTTCCAGCTGAATTACAAAGAAACGCCGCACGTTAGACGTAAAAAATCAACGAAAACCAACCTACGAAGTTTGGATATAATGTTTGACTGTGGTCTACAGTTGGTGAGGTTTCCTTAAGAACGTTGAGACAACATCCCTCCATTTCATTATCCCGTCGCCTCGCAGTCCTATTTACATTTGTCGTTCTCTTGGCTTTTGAAAACTGTTTCTTCACATATATTTTTTATATATATTAAATTTGCTATTGTTTTTGATATTATGATTATCTGTTTATGTTTTGGATCATTGATATAGACAATGTTTGGACTTGGCTAATGATTATTGACTCTGCTATTTGAACTTTATATTGGTAATAATTAACGTATATCTTGTTCATCTAGAAATTCACAGGGCGATTTTCAATATCCCTGTCAAATTGTTGCCATTTAAATTGCAAACAAAATAGTAAATAACTACAAACATGCGATTGAGAAGAGTCTCTATTGTGTATCGCCGCATAACTATTTGTTTCGCTTGTCAAGTCGGACTCGCTTTGGCTAAGCAATTGTAACTTTATTTTAATATAACACAAATAGGAGTGCATTTAATTGCGTATTTTAATCTACGCATCTAAATTGCGCTTGTTACAGGATACATGCAACCTGTCTATTTTTTGATCGCTAACTTTGTGTTTGATTTACCCTGGTATGTTATGCAAAATGTAGGATATTTAGCTATTGCCCTTGAACACGCCCGCATGATTTATCGTTTATTTTATTTATTTTCCGACGCAGTTGGTGCATGAGGACACTGACATCTCTGAACTGAGCCTCAAATGTCTCTCTCTCCTCGTCCAACTCTTCGGTGGCGAGCACGGCGACGCCATGTCACGTGACAACATGGTCAGTTTATAGTTGCTACGGCAACGCCTAACAATGGCACGACGAACCGTGTTTCTATGGTTACTTTACGTAGTTACATATGCGCATGAGACGGCTTCGCAAATCGTAGTTCAGATTATCCCGCTGTGGGGCGCCACTGATTACGCAATGCATCCTGGGTATTATTTTAGTTTTCATACGCAATGCCAAGATGGTCTGATCACATGGAAATATATTCTGTAGACAATTTTTTTTTATTCGGTCGTCTATGTAAATGAAAACATATATCTAGAGGATGTTATTTATACCAGCTGATTCATTTTAGGCCATTACCTTAAAATATTGTCTTTATCTTCGTAGAACAATTAAACATAACAGAATTAAAATCCTATGCTTGTGTCTTTAAAACTGACAACATTAATGTTTCCTTTTGTGGGCCTTGCTGTCAAGTAACAAACATCATATCCCTTCAAGACCACAGTCGACATAAGCTGATGTTAACTTGTACGTTACCTTGTGTGTTGCAGATTTGCTACAGCGAAGCTCTAAAGCAATCGGATGCTAAGAAACAGAAAGTCATTCTGCGGATCATCAAACGGATGGTTAGTGGCGCCACCTAGCGAACACAAAACTGTATATGCTACGGGTATAATTTACTTCACTTCAAGTCCATGTTAATGCTTTGATGTGACGAACTGTACTGTAATATACTGGAAGCCGGATACCCCCTATTGCCATAAAGTGTTACGCCAAGAAAATAACCCCATATTTAGAAGACTACCGTATACTGTAGAGTTATAGGCATAACGTTAGATGGTATAAAATATATCATAGCATTATACTATGTAAGCTATCCAATGGCACGATGAAAGGTCGTAAACTGAGAATGTCGTCTGCTGTTGCAGGCATTCGCCACGTGTTGGCCGGATGTAGGTGGCGCTCTGTTATCCCTGCGTCGTCTGAGTAATAATCGCCAGGTGGCGCTCTGTTATCCATGCGTGTCCTGAGTAATAATCGCCAGGTGGCGCTCTGTTATCCATGCATCGTTTGTCTGATAATCGCCAGGTGGCGCTCTTATCCATGCGTCGTTTGAGTGATAAGCGCCAGGTGGCGCTCTGTTATTCATCCGTAGTTTGAGTGGTAATCGCCAGGTGGCGCTGACGTGCACGTTTCCCTTGCAGTTGACCACTGAGAAGAGCCACTGTGAGGGGATGCGACAGGGCGGAAAGGTCCTGATAGACACCATAAAGGGTCTGGTGCACACCGCCAGGTATAGCAGGGTTACCACTAAAGCACAGATAATATCTAACACTGTTTTAATAGCTCACGTATTACTCGCCACATCTGTCTTTCATGTAAATTTAAATGTGACTATCCCCTCCCCTCTCCCAGCGCTGTTTTAATAGCTCACGAATTACTCGCAACAAGGCGTAGAGGCTAACACGGTAGATGGAGCCACACCTTTCTTCCGTATAAATAAAAATTAAAATGTTACCATCACCTGCCCTCCCATCCCCCTGTAAACATATTGGCGCCAGAGAGCGATTTCTATTAATTACAACGTTCTGTTTATTTTGTTGTTTTAGTTCCCAGGCCGAAGTTGCTATCTCCTCCATAGCCGCCGAGATACTCAAGGCCATTGGTCACTACCCCTAGATCACCTGACAGCTGGAGGGAAGGGTGGGGTGAAAGTGTGTAAGTGGTGGGTGGGGGGTGGGGGGGTCTCATATTGCCAATGACCAGGCTTTCCAGAGTAACCGCACCGGCGGTGAGCTTTTGTACAGAAAATATATTGAAAGACAATAGTGTTTCATTGTTTAAATGATGTTTCTTGAAGCGATAACGTCATGTTGACGTCACGTGAAAACGTAAATAGTACCTAAAATGCATTACGCATGCAGGGGCGCCTCCCAGTGGAATAATCTGAACTACCACACCTGAGAGTCTAACGGCACGTGGATCGGTGGTTCGTGCCTCGCTGTGGCCATGTCTGTTTGGTCGCAGTATACAGATCCCATGTCTTTCTTTGCAAAGAGTAGGGGGTTACCCCGGGGGACATGGCACCACTCTCCCTTCCTTCTTCCATTGACGCGAAATGACAATGGTTAAAGCTAACTGAATATACAACCAACCAACCATCTGAACTACCATTTGAGAAGTCGTCTATTGGAAGTGTTACAGAGGGCGCCAAGAGACGCCATCTTTAACATGTATCGCTTCGACATTCCCGCAACAACAGTCGCTGTAGATATGGATTATATACTGCCAGAGAAAGAAATAAGTGAAACAAAAAACTAAACAGGAATGTTCTATCGCTAATATATTTGAGCATATTGTGTGTTAGAAGGGTCAGACATTGTTCATACATCCTGTATATAAAGATATTTATACAACGTTGAATTCTCCACTGAACGAACAACGCATTGTACCTTCCACTGATGTGCTAAATATTCCTCATTTTATGATTGGTCGCATAGTTAAAAATAGTTGATAATTTTTTTATTTTTATATTTTAGTGTGCATTGAGAAGAGATTGTTCTGTGATTATATAACGTGTATGCAGTTTGATAACTATTTGCGCGATTTCAAGCAATGTTCATTAAGGGACCAATGAGATGTTTCACGCTGATTTGTTGTGGTCGACGCTAGATCTGATAGCATTGTGATGTCATACACTGCCGAGCGAATTTAGCTGCTGGAGTTTATCCCAAGGCAGGATATCTCCGCATAAGTCCATGATATCCGTCGTTAGTTACGTGTAACTTGTCTGTATGTTGAGCTGTTTGTTAAGCTTGTTTAACAAACATGTGTGTACACAAAACCATTTTTTGTGTATTTTTGCCCCAAAGTCAGTTTATCATTAAAATCCGTCCACTTCAATACTTTTTTCTTACGTTCTTGTTTGTTATATTTGTGAAATTCCTGTTTCGAACCCTCTGAAGCAGACACGCAACTGTTGGGGTCCAATATATGTGTATATTAGTGTGACGTCACCACTTGTCACGTAGCCAACGTCAACTATATCAATACTGAGTACAGACAGTTGATAATATGAAACACTCACTGACAGAATGAAACTGTCCACGATTTATTAATTGTCCAGTATACACACGCGTTGTCGGGTTTCTTGGTTCATCTTCTTTGTTAGAACCCACGAAATGTTTGTTCTGTAAGTGGCAGGCGCGAGTTCATCCTAACATGGACGAACGACCGGTTCCACGCGGAGTAGTTCTTCTTGGTTTGCAGGCGCCTGATTAGCCTGAAAACAAAACGTAGTAGTTTATAGTTGGGAAAGGCACGACATCTTACGGTTGTTCTTCCATGTAAGGGCGAACCATTGTGTCGGCATAGCTCACGTATTACTCACGCCTGACGTTTACTGCAATAATACATTTCGTTGGTTCTTGCATGGAAGATGGACCGTCTTACGACTAACCTTTTGTCCTTCCCGGGAGGTACCTTGGCCCCGATTTCTTTCTTTGTTTAACTCTGCCAGACCAGCCATCATGTGGTGGGGAGGGGGGGTTCTCGCCTGTCCTCCTTCGAAAAGAGAAGGCTCTATTCTACTCGGCCTTATCTAACTCAAAGTAACAAACGATAAACTACACACTAGTAATCGAGACACCAGCGGCCGATTTCTCGAACGCAGTTTAGCTGACTACGGGGCTTAGTCGACTGAAGTTACCGTGTAAATGATGGGCGATTTTAGCCGACTAAACTGCGTTCGTGAATAGACGTTCTTCCATGTTTGATGAACCATTATTTCGACCTAGCTCACATATGACTCTCGGCTGCCATTTACTCCAATTCAGTTAGTGGGCACTAACATCAAAGATAAGACGATTTGACTATATTTGTGTGAAGTCCAGGTTCAGAAGTTTCTGCGGTCGTTCTGTTTACTGAGGGGGGGGGGGGATACCCCCTGTGAATCGCGAATTCCCTAATTAGGGAGAGCAATATGGAATCTCCAAGATGAGGACATTTCAATGGAGATCTCGCGAAAGCGAGGAATTCGCAGACTGCTATAACGGATCGCGGTAAATAGGCAGTGTCTTCGCGTTGAACCAGGAATTGTACTGATAACGATCCCCAAAAATTGCCAACCGCTAATCGCGCATCTCCAAGAATTCATGGATGCCAATCGCGGAGATCGGAAAAGGTACCCCCCCCCCCCCCCCCTCTTTAATTAGGTGAACCAGTCTGCTGATCTATTGAATACAACCCCTGCTCAATTTATGCAAATCCCTGGCTGTAACCAACAACCGACAGCTGTTTGACAGGGGAATTGAACGTGCGTAAATCAAAATTACTGATCGTAAACAAATTTAGATTTTCGGCGTATTGTTCTTTATGTACATGTAAGGTTTTATATGTTTATATTCAAATCATAAATTTCGGGTAGGCCCATGTAAGTTAATTGAAATAAGCTAGTACGGAAGACAACCGTGAGTTGATTCGGCTGCCGGGTTAACCTGCTCGAAATCAGTAACTGCCATGCGTGAGTAATACGCGATCTATACTAAAACATTGAAGCTGGACAAGTTTCAACCCACTTCGAAACAATGTGAGGTCCCAACGCACCCCCCCCCCCCCCCCAACACCCCACCCCACCCTACGTCCCGTTTCCTGCCACCCATTTCACTTAACCACCCTCGCCTCTTTCCGCCCCCGCCCCCACCCATCCAACCCGACAAGTGCGTGTGTATAACTCACTCAACCGTCTCTGGCTGCGGTCGCTTACCCCAGTGAGACCCAGGTATAAATACATGTGGCGGAATGTTTCTCGCCAGCTGCCGCACAAACTCGATCAGTGGTGTATTTTTACTGTCCATATTGTGCTATTGTGGTAAGCGTCGCCCCTCCCCACATTCCCCCGGAAAATAAATAGTAGGCCTACCAGCAAAGCAGCGCTACCACCAGGACCACTGAAAGCAAGCTCCCCGCACGGTGGCGCTACGCAAGCTCCGCTTTTACCGCTGCTGTCGGCCGGGGGCAAATTTCAAGATTCTCGAAAAACGGTCAAATCAGCTGTGATCTTCTGCAACATTATAGTTTTCAACAATCAAACATAAAAACAACGAGCTTTGCGTATTTAATACAGCAAAACACATCTTGTACCCTTTCGAAAAAGTTATAATTGTGACAGAACTCTTTCTTTTCATCACCTGATTTCAGGCCCTATTAGGCTTAGGCTGGGTCCCAGCACTAATTTGTAGAAATGCGCGACGCATTTTTCCTATCAGTCTGCGCAGCGCCGCCCTGGCGAGCGAGTGTAAAAATGCATTGAGGACGTAGGCGACATCAGAGATATAATGGAGCCCTAGCGGAGTGAGTCGAAGGCAGAGAGTGCACTGAAAGATGCTAGTGGCGTGACGTAGCCTGCATACATTCACCGGAAACGTTTATTATGCGCAAGCACTGACATTTCTTTGACCACTGGGGGGACATCTAATAGTAATTAAGCACATCCAAAGTTTCAAGTAATTTCCTAAAGTAATTACAACCACGATTGAGTTCAAGATGATAACTGAATTGAGCGCAATTTGTTTTGTCTATATCAATTGAGAAGAATTGAGCACACTTCCCGTAGAATGATGCACTGAGCTGTTTATGGAGTTACTCAACCGTAAAGTGTATATGATAGTCAGTTAAATGCTTCCCTTGGTCGCGACACACGCACACTACTCTACTCTCGCGGCCACAACTGAGCACTAACCGGTCACTATCACTCACTGACAGAAAACAGATATATATGTATGTGTGAGAGGATATATATATATTTGAGCACATCCTTGAGCTTTGGCCTCGTTAGGGCTCAGTCGTTGTACCTTGCAGCACGGATCGACCGCCTCATTGAGAAACCGTGTCGGACGCTGGACTGAAATCGACAATTATATAGGTCTATAGACAATTATATTAGTTCGAGCCGACTGTTTTCGATCTGCCGCCATGTGGAAGAGGATAGTGCTGGCAATTATACTGGCCTTGGTCGTGCAGAAGGCCCTCAGATACGTGTAAGTATTGTCTTCGTATTATGTCATATGTGACTATATATAGCTGCCGGCGGAAATTTTCGGCCCTGGGACACACAAGCCGCCGCCTTGTGTATATGTATGTACCCTGCGTATATGTCCGATGGCCAGATCTGGTGTTCTAAATGTAGAAAACAATGCATGGTTGCATTATGCAAATCGCCACACAAAGAGAAGAAACTGGCTGCTAACATGTGATGTATTTCCTGTGTCTGTGTTACCATGATAGACAATGCGTGGTGAGTGGTTTGGAGCAAGCAGCAAGCAGAGAGAATGGTCGACCACCCCTTGCCGTCTGTCGCTATCCTTTGCCCCCCTCACACACACACACACCTCTGTATGGCCAAAAATAATATTCCTGTTTACCTATTGCAAGATTCCAAGACAAATTTCTGAATAAGTTAGAAATTATCAGCGAGTGGGGAGAGGTGGTGGGTCCCAAGATATTAATTGGCGTAAATTACCCTTCGTGTGCACAATACTGGCCTAAAACACCACTCGTTTAGTCTGATAATAGCGTCTTTGATCTATATATGGAGGGAACCTAACATAAATCTGGTCTGAAAATAAATAAGTATTTATTATTATTTCCGCCAGGTGCATGTACTCCAATCCTTGCCAAGCTTTAGTTGAATTATGACTAGGACAGGCGCAAAGCGTAATATTTGTCTTACAAATCCCCGTACAAATCATGCTGGGATGGTGAGATTTACTTGTTATGCCGGATTATGCCTGCTATGGTACCATGGGCGTGTCCAGGGAGGACACACGGAGCACCCCCTTTCAGACCCTAGGTTATATCTGTACCCCCCCCCCCTTTAAAATGATGTGCCCCTGACCATTTTACCATAAACCTTACCCCCAGACTTTCAAATTATGCGCACCACGGTCACCAACGTCTCAGGCATTTTTCTTTATGTTTTTGTAACCCCCTCCCCCGCTTTTTGTGCCCGCCCCCCTCTTTTACGCCCCCCCCCCCCATTGAAAAATTCCTGCACACGCATCCTGGGTACCTTGTATTGATGGACGTAACATTACAATTTACCTGTTGTAGGATGTTCATGGGCTTTCACAAGACGGTTTACAACCATACGCCAGGACCATGCAGGCTGGTCAAGGGAATAGGTAGGTTTGCAGGCGACCAGGTAATCCTGTCACCGTTTGTCTCACTCATGGGCGTGTTCGGGGGGGGGGGGGGGGGGGGCAGCGGGCACGTGCCTCCTCTTTCGGACCCTAAAGTATATCTGTATTTCTCTCTGCAACCCACCCCTCCCCCCACCCTAACCCTCCACCTTTAGCCTCCATACCCAAAGCCTCCAGGGGCCGGCCCGATAGCTCAGTGGGCTAGATCGCTCGCATTGAGTGCTCTGGTCATCTGAGAGCCTAACGGCACGTAGATCGGTGGTTCGCGCCCTGCTGTGGCCATGTCTGTGTGATCGCAGGATAAACATCCCATGTCCTTCGCAAAAAGTAGGGGGTTACCCGGGGGCCCATGGCTCCACTCTCCCTTCCCTCTCCCATTGACGCGATATGACCAAAAGTGGTTAAAGCGTTAAAGCCTCCACTCTAATATCGGTCAGTACTTCGCTGAACATACGTAAGAAGTGCTGCAAGAAATACCATAACTTACGCCATGATGTCTTGTGTGAACATATTCTGCATTATGTAACTGTTACAGAGAATGGGTCGGAGGACATACAGCTGCTGCCAGGTGGGAAGGCACTCGTCACATCGGTACGTGGGTATGGCAATACCCGTATTTGGAAAAAATCCCTTTTGAGGATGAATGTCGTTTTTTCAAAGCAAACTTTAGGCCATCTGAGGCGTGGACCCCCCCCCCCCCACTTGTTGAGGAAGAACGCTATCTGAGGCGGCGTGGACCCTCCCCCCAGGTCTCTAGTTGCAATGGACCCCCCCCCCCCTTTTATTTCCGGAATCTTTAAATTAGCTATTAAATGTCAATCTTTAAACTAGCTATTAAATGCAAATATTTAAATTAGCTATTAAATGCGAATCTTTAAATTAGCTATTAAATGCAAATCTTTAAATTAGCTATTACATGGGAATCTTTAAATGAGCTATTCAAGCAGTTGTTTTTCGCCAAAATCCTGCCAGGATCTAAAATAATAGCATTTAAAGCCTGATTAGTGGCAGAAGTGATTATTTCTTATTACTTAGATGTCACTAAAATGTATTGCCTGGAGCTTGCGCTGCGTCTCTAAATGGTGCAATAAGCTGGTGAGCTACGCACAAATCTGTGACGTAGTTTACAAGATTCCACGTAGTTTTCTGCCAAGTTTACCATTACATTTCTGAGCCAACCTTAAAAGTTTCAGTCAGTCAGGCCGGCTCGATAGCTCAGTGGATTAGAGCGCTCGCCTTGAGCGCTCTGGCCACCTGAGACCCTAATGGCACGTGGATCGATGCTTCGAGCCCCGCTGTGGTAATGTCTGTGTAGTCGCAGGATAAAGATCCCATGTCCTTCTTCGCAAAGAGTAGGGGTTACCCCCGGGACATGGCTCCACTCTTCCCTTCTTTCTCACATTGACCAGAATTGGTTCAAGCGTCCTGAAATGGCAGCCAACGAACCAATATATTACTCGCACCCGTTGTGTACTCAAACATGTATTTACCGGTTACCCCCCGGGACATGGCTCCACTCTCCCTTCCTTCTCCCATTGACGGGATATGACCAGAAGTGGTTAACGCGTCCTGAGTATACAGCCATTCGCTTGCTGCACTGTAGGGGCTGCGCTTCATGCAGGAGACGAATCCTCACTTCGCCGGTCACGTTGGCAACGTCTTCCTCATCGACATGAACCGTCCGGATGAGGCCGCCGAGCCGGTCCAGATCACGGGGAATGTGGATCCAGACGCCTTCAACCCCCACGGCCTGTCCGCCTGGGTCTCCAGCGACACAGGTACGCGCGTGCGCAGAGGCGGATCCAGGGACCCCCTTTCTGGGGAAGAATGTTGTTTTTTAATGCAAAATTTAGGCCATCTGAGGCGTGACCCCCCCCCCCGCCCCCTTATTTTGAGGAAGAATTCCGTTTTTCAATGTCAAATCTAGGCCATCTAAGCCCCCCCTCCCTTTATTTTGAGGAATGCCGTTTTTCAATGCAAAATCTAGGCCATCTGAGGCATGGATCCCCCCCTTTTTTTTGAGGAATCATTCCGTTTTTCAATGCAAAATTTAGGCCATCTGAGGCGTGGATCTCCCCTAAAAAAAGGGGGGGGGGTTATGTCGTTTATTCAATAACCCCCCCCCCCACCATCGCCAAATAGGTGATTCGCCCGGTCGCAATTTTTTTAGTGCCCCCTAAGAGCCACCCTCCCTTTTCAAACTGCTGAATCCTCCCCTGGATACGGATCGACGCCGTTCACCTCTTGTAGCGACCGGTAGAGCGCGCCACAACTGGCAGGTCACCTGAAGACGTTCTGCATCGCGTCTCTAACGCATACTTTATTCATACTTTATTCATGCGTATTTTTTACAATAACTTTAATTTCAAGATAGCTCCTAACTTTATCAGCAGCATCAATAATTGTTCAAGCTATTATGCTGGTAATGGAATTGGTTTGTGGACTATATCATATCAAATAATGTACGCTTAGTTGATCTTAATGCTTGCGACAATATTTCTCTTCGACTTACCAGACATGTTTAAAATTTAGGAGCAAATGTCACGAAAACGTAATTAATGAAATTATTGTAACACGAAGCGATAATACTCGGGAATAACATAAGAGAACTGAAGTAACTAAAACAAATACCACCATTTCAGGATCATGAAATGCACTTCCCGAAGTGGTTACAACAGCATGCCTTTTTTTTCGCACTTTTGATTAATACATGTTGACGGGTTCACTTCGGACAGTTATTAGATGCGTTGAACGATTTCCATGATGGAATAAAATGATTGTGGAACTGTACTTGATGTTTATTTAAATGATTTAATTCAGGTTTGGTCACGGTCTTCATCGTCAATCACATCGTAGGCGTCTCAGTCGTTGAGAAGTTCCGCTTTGTCCCCGAGACAAACAGTCTGATTCATCTTGAAACTATCGGAGCAGGCGACCAGACGTTCCGGAAGTAAGGCGGTTACCATGGTTTTCATGCCCGTTGCTATCGTTTCAATGCCCGTTGCTATCTTAACAATGCCTGTTGCTATGGTATCAATGCTCGTTGCTACCGTATCAATGCTAATTGCTATCGTATCAATGCCCGTTGCTATCGTATCAGTGCTCGTTGCTATCGTACCAATGCTCGTTGCTATCGTATCAATGCTCGTTGCTATCGTATCAATGCCCGTTGCTATCGTATCAGTGCTCGTTGCTATCAATGCTCGTTGCTATCGTATCCATGCCCGTTGCTATCGTATCAATGCTCGTTGCTATCGTATCAGTGCTCGTTGCTATCGTGTCAATGCCCGTTGCTATCGTATCAGTGCTCGTTGCTATCGTACCAATGCTCGTTGCTATCGTATCAATGCCCGTTGCTATCGCATCAATGCCCGTTGCTATCGTATCAATGCCCGTTGCTATCGTATCAATGCTCGTTGCTATCGTATCAATGCTCGTTGCTATCGTATCAATGCTCGTTGCTATCGTATCAATGCTCGTTGCTATCGTATCAATGCTCGTTGCTATCGTATCAATGCCCGTAGCTATCGTATCAATGCTCGTTGCTATCGTATCAATGCTCGTTGCTATCGTATCTATGCTCATCGCACATGACGCCAGCACGTGCGATTTTTTCACTTACGAACTTAACAAGTGATTAAGATTGTTGACAAAGGATTGTCAGACTAAAATTCTTGACATGTAGCCCTTTTCAGCTATGTAAACATTTGTTTTCAACCAATATCATGCCAGGATCAGCAATTGTAATAGCGAGCGCAAAAGAGCTCTTAAGGTAACATGCATGCGCATTCAAAGTCCATTTCAAGCATAGGCTTAGGACTTTCATTTTTTCATAACAGCCCCCATGAGACGTTCTCGGATTTGGAGTAAATATCAGCTGTACATAAATGTATTCAAGCAAAGAGAGGTCGAAGCCTTTTATGTCATGTCTTTATTAATTAAATCAGCTGCCACACAAAATTAACGAATACATTATTCAATGTTAACACTGGATGTATACTTCAAATTAAAGTTAATTTATAAGCGACGGGCTAAATGACAATGCCTGTTGCCACGCAGAGCGCTCTTGGTGACCGCCCATCGGCTGGTGTCATAGTGAGTAGTTGTGACGTCAAAATGTTATAAACATGACGTCACAATGGGAGTTCCTAAGTAACCGAATAATATGACAAGCACGTGCATGGCATACGTCATCCCGCCAAAGATATTCTTCATGGCAAGCCGAAGCGAGATTAATTTTGAATATTAATCTAGATGTATCCCCTCGGAATATATGAATGAATAAATATACGCTCGCATTTTTTAGGTAGCACCTATCCATATTATTTTTCTTCATTAGTGCAAGAATGATCTATTATTGTCGCAATGAGTCTTTTCGTTTAGCCTGCACAAAATCTACAATTGTGCAATAAAACAGTGGACTATAATACTAGATATAGTTTAGTTGTAATGCAAACCAGTCTCTCTGTCATATTTACAGTTCATTGAAGCAAATGCGCGATCTGCAACTTTGTGACAAATGTTTCTTCCACTTACTACGAACTCCCTACCCATCCGTTGACACACCAGCGTCAACGTTGTTGACAAACTCTCGGGGCCGCCTAGATAGCTCAGTGGGTTAGAGCGCTCGCATTGAGTGCGCTGGCCACCTGAGAGCCTAACGGCACGTGGATCGATGGCCCCCCCCCCCCCCCTGTGATCATGTCTGTTTGCTCGCAGGATCAAGATCCCATGTCCTTCTTCGCAAAGAGTAGGGGGTTACCCCCGGGGACATGGCTCCACTCTCCCTTCCTACTCCCATTGACGCGATTTGACCAAAAGTGAGTCCTGCTTATACAAGCAACCGACATTCTGATTTTCAGATTGAATGACCTGGTTGCCGTGAGCGAGACAGAGTTCTATTACACAAACTACGTGCATCACACTGCCTTCGAGATGTATCTCCAGCTCTACTGGGGCAGCGTTGGTTTTTATGACGGCCGCGAGGGGCGTTATGTGGCGTCCGGGTTCCTCCTTCCCAACGGCATCAACGTGTCACCGGATGGCAAGTAAGAGAAAGCGGGGTCCAGCGTCCGGTGTCGATTTTTCCAAATTCTCAGTGTCAAATGTCGATTTTTCACGACGTTCTGTGTCGCTATTTGGTTAAGTCTGGTGTCGATTTTTCACAAATCTCAGTGTCGAATGCCGATTTTTCACAAATCTCAGTGTCAAATGTCGATTTTTCACGACGTTCCGTGTCGCTTTTTGGTTAAGTTCAGTGTCGTTATTTTTCTAAAATGGCACAATCTATGTCGATGTCGCTTTTCAGATCCTCAGTGTCGGAATTTGGGGGTCAATGTCGAATGTCGATTTTTCAAATATGCCTGTGTCGCGTGTCGCTATTTACCCGTCCAGACCCCTAGTAAGAACTTAAAGAGCGAATACATCTCTCATGAAGAAGGTAATTTTTAAATACATTTATGAAGTATATAAATAATAATAATACGTAGCATTCAATGTAAATGTAAAAAATATAATTTGATATATATTTATCAAATAAACTAGATTGCATCTTTCTTTAATAAATCGAGTGCTATTTTAAATAATTTAATTAAATAATTAAATTCACTTTAATATTGTTTGTAGACTGTTTAGTCATTTTATTCGCTTATAAATTGAATGCTAACAAGAAGACAACAACCCTGGCGACAGCAAATTTATTGAAGGGGGTTATAAAAATGTTAATCCCACAGTTATGTCCCTCTTCCGTGTTAGGGCGAACCGTTATGTTAGCATAGCTCACGTATGACTCATGCCCACCATTTCCTAAAATAATACATGTCGTGGGCTCTAACATGGAAGATGGACCTCATTCATATTACTACTGAAAATAAGGGCTTTTAATATAAAAAATAAATATCGCAGCAGTCAATTGCTTTTAAGACACACGTTCGATCCAGTAAGTGCATACAAACCAGATCGTTTCATTTTATATTTAAAGGTACCTCTACGTGGTAAACATCGGTGACGAAGAAGTGAGAATATACGAGAGAGCGGCAGACAACAGTGTAACCTTCATCTCAGTAAGTAATTTGACGAGTAATTTGTTGCAAGATCTTTTGTCTTACCGGCACCATTACCTTACATGAAGAATAATGGATCGCAAAAACTTTTTTTTACGTTCAACTTAATTTTTGTGGCCGCAGTGTTATCTAGAATCAGCCATGGTTCAGCTGTAATGCAATCCAGTAGGATCATTGCTGAATTCACGACAATGATTATGGTCTATCGATTAGCGGGAATAAGCAATTACATCGATGTAATATTAAAGATTGCGCAAAAAAACAATCGCAGGGCGCGCTTCACAAGTGGATCGACGGTTCGCGCCCCGCTGTGGTCATGTCTGCGTGGTCGCAGGATAAAGATCCCATGTCCTTCTTCGCAAAGAATAGGGGGTTACCCCCGAGGACATGGCTCCGCTCTTCCCTTCCTTCTTCAATTGACGCGATATGACCAGAATTAGTTAAAAGCATCCTGAATATACAACCAACCAATCAACCACTGTTTCTTGACATATTACCTGCATAGAGAGGGAGGGGGAGTGTCTAACGGTTTTGTGTTGTGTGTGGATTTGTGTTGCCAAATACCAAATGTAGCTTCGTTGTACGTGGCATAGGACTTGTGTAACTGCCCTCGAAATGATCCGGGGTCTGCGCGACAGCTCAGTGGGCTAGAGCGCTCGCATTGAGTGCTCTGATCACCTGAGAGCCTAACGGCACGTGGGTCGGTGGTTCGAGCCCTGCTGTGGCCATGTCTGTGTGGTCGCAGGAATGGAATGTTGATGTTTTAGGCCACTTTTGTGCACATACAGGCTAAATTGGGCCAAGGAACCTCCCGAGACGATGAAGGATGAAGGAATGAAACATGCCCCAGATGTGTGGTCGCAGGATAAATATCCCATGTCTTTCTTCGTAAAGAGTAGGGGGTTACCCCCGGGGACATGGCTCCACTCTCCCTTCCTTCTCCCATTGACAAAATATGACCAAAAGTGATTAAAGCGTCCTGAAAAACCAACCAACCAATCGAAATGATCCTTTTTTACAGGCTTTAGCTTATTGAATTTCGTGACGTTGCAATGATATATATATATATTTAATTGTTTTTTTCACGGATTATTGACAACGGCAACCGTAGTCCGTCGTACCAATGTGACCTCCGCTGCCCCCAAGCGGTGACGGTCGCAAGTACAGCGTTGCAACCCCCGCACAACAGGGGGCGTTCTTGTAGTCTCTCGCATCGTGAAGGCAGATCTCCTCGTCTGAAAGGTCAAGCATTAGAGTGCGTGTGACTTTGTGTGTAACTGGGTGTATTTCTTTGGGCCCGGACCGGTATGCCGCCCGGTATACTCAAGCAACCTCGGGTCTGCCGGGCATGCAGATAGGGCTACGCCGAATGTCAGTGAAATGATCAAACCAGGTGCAGTTGGGGGCTATGGAACCAGCATAGACAGACACTTTTCAGTCAGCCGCCATCTTCTCCCGGTTGCCCCGGGCTGCTTTGAGCGGGACACAATCGGCATGCCGAATGTATGTGCGGGCACCCGACCCGGGTGTGAAGTGTCGGGCGGTACACCGATGCGTAATGTGCGTATTCCGTTTACCTTGGGGATATACCCGGGCTACCAAGGAAATGCACCCACTGTTCCAGTCTTGAAGTTTCCTACTGTCTGGGCGAATCCTTGTCTTTGCATAGCTCACGTATTACTCGCGCCTAAAGTTTACTACAATAATACATTTCTTGGGTTCTAACATGGCAGATGGACCCAAACAAGTCGGACAAACAAAGCCGCATGGCACTTGCTTTTCAGTTTCAGAGATGAATACTTCTCACTTGTATCCACCATCAGCTATGATTATACTCATGATTAAAGAAAAAGAACTCCAGCGTGGGCGGGGCTTAGTGTCGGAGTGTGGATCGGTTTATTTAACGGTAACCTATACAACGTGAACCTCCCGGTCGATAACTCAACTTTACTCCTGGGATGTCCGGTCTTCATGGCGTTATTAGCACGAGTTGAGTCGTAACCTTGGATGGACCCTTTACTCCCGGCGTTTGCTCCAAACGAATTCTCCTCTGGGGGATTTCATGAACGCAGTGTAGCCGACTACGGAGCTTAGAGGGCTAGAGTTACCATGTAAATGATGGGCAATTTTAGTTACCAAGCAAATGATAAGCAATTTTAGCCGACTAAGGTCCGTAGACGGCTACACTATGTACGTGAAATAGGCCACAGTCTGTACGCAGGTGCACCTCATTTCGTACCTGGGGGCCGGCCCGGGTAGCTCAGTAGGTTAGCGCGCTCGCCTTGAGTATTCTGGCCACCTGAGAGCCTAACGGCACGTGGATCGATGATTCGAGCCCCACTGTGTCCATGTCTGTGTGGTCGCCGGATAAAGATCCAATGTTCTTCTTCGCAAAGAGTATGGAATTACCCTCAGGGACATGGCTCCGCTCTCTCCTCATTCTTCCATTGACGCGATATGATCAACAGTGGTTAACACCGCCCTGAATATACAACCAACCATTTGGTACGTTGGACGTTTCGCAGTCATGCCTGATCAGACGCCCCCTTTCAGGCGTCCGACCCGCTGAACACTGCTCCGGACAACATCAACGTGGATCCGGACACCGGTGATCTCTGGATGGGATGCCACCCGATCAGCTGGAGAACCATGAGATACCTGCACAACCCCAGCGTCAGGTCCCCATCCCAGGTGGGTCCTGATATATGTGCTCCGCTAGGTCAACTCTCATATTCATATATTTTCCTGACATATTGGCTTTTATATTATTTGTATTTGTTGTCAACACGAGGGCCTATTGTTGTTTTCTAAATAAACATCATCTATATTTTCTACTACAAAGTAAGGGGATACATGCGCAGACGTAACTCCTAACTGGAATTTTTCACAAGGCCCCCCCCCCCCCTCGCCCCCTTTTCATAATTATGGACCAGAACGTAACTGCGACCTCTACCGGGAAGAATACAAGTAACCCGGATGACAATTTCTAATCCGGAAATATACGCTGAATCCAATTTTCTATAGCAATATAATATTTCGCGTCTTTGTGTTTGTATCACTATATAGGTTCTGCGCATGCGCGTTAAGGATGGCCACGTCGTTGACATCACAGAACCCTTGGTTAACGATGGCACCTTGATTTCCGGTTCAGCCTCGGCGTTATACTACAACGGGAAATTGGCGGTGGGGACCGTGGCCGGGCGGGCCGTCATATGCGACGCCAAATACGTGTGAACACTACTTGTATAAACAACTTGTTGTGAATGCTATATATTTTGTAGAAATAAGTATATCCTATTTAACATCATTTATATACTGACAGCGGTGGAATATTAAGAAAAAAAAACAGGAAATCTTACCGTCTGGATCAGCGACCAAACCATAGGCGATTTTATGACCGATAATTAGGTCTTGCCGGGTGAAATAGGACATGCTCCACTTCGTTAGGTCAAACCTACGCCTCATAAAATCTCTGGCCAATCAGTGCATGTCTTTCTACTACGTGATAGAATCAGATTCACGTGACTGGGTAATAAGGAAATGATCTATGGGATCATTACACCGTATGGACAGTGATGTCTCATAGGGAAAAGCCAGGCTTTATAGAAGGCTGGAGCATAATTGACTATCGGCGACTTTTGACCGGAAATGGAACCGGAAGTTCAGTGAATGATCTGAGTGACCCTCGCGTCATTTCCGCTTTCTCGCGGGATTCGGGGCACGAGCGCGTTCATATATACCACCTAATTTTGTAAATATAAAATCTGATAGTAGTAGTGTAGACGCTAGAAAAGTAAGCTATAGTGAACTAGACACATATTCCAATCACTGTCACCATCCCAGGTTAAGGTAGGGTTTATGTGCATGTGCTTAATGGTTTTATAATGATCGAATCGATACGCAAAGTAAAGCCAGTTTTAACTGTATTTGTCACTTTGTTTGAAAGGTAAATAAATGAAAATATGTTGACCATCTGAAGCATAGTTTTATGTTGATTGTCACGTTGTGAACATGTACTGTCACACAATTGTGATGCACGTTCAGCCTGGATGAGGTCAATGGTTTTCCCTCACAAATACACTGCAATGTAGCATTTAAGATGACCTGGTTCAACCATGATATATCAATACGGAAGAGTGCTTCGTGACTGCTCAGCTGTACACGTCATAATGCTTCATCAGCATTAAGTCAATATCATATAATTATAAAATTGACTTTTATATAAAATATTGACTTGCACAATCCATGGGGCATTACAATCAAAGTTCTCCAAATATATGAAAGTGCGTGATCTGAGATAAAGTATTTGTAGTATTATATGTGTTTGCGCTCTCATGATCTATTACACAGAAAACGCCCCCCTGCCCACGCTTTAGGACCATCACTCAATTAAAATCTACCAAGCTTCTGGACCGATGTAACATGAACCCACTGAAAGGTCGGCAGTCACGAATTCCATGGTCTTAAATCCCCCTAGCTCCGCCTCCAAAACATATATACACCCATACGTCCGTGCACCTGTTCACTCGATTCACAAACGCCGCAGCACCCCTGCATCATCATCAGATTCACAAACCCTTTGCCATCGATGACGGCGAATGTAGTTCAATATTGACCCAGACCGTAAACACCGTAAATATCACCAACTGTTCGCGAGGTACTCGTGTCTGTTGATGACGTCACGCATTGACGGACTTACCCTCCGGTTTGACGTGCCATGTGGGGATCCACACGCATTGGTCGCCGCCGATGTTGGCCGGATTCGATTTATAGTATTTTATGTCGTTCCCTACCCCAACCTCCATTTAATGCTGAGCGAAAACGACTGGTATTTTCAGCCATAACGGCGATGTAGTCCCATTTTACCAAGATATATCATTAGGCAAAGTCTTGCCTTTTTATATACCAAGCCTCGTGAATAATATGTTGTTGCGTCAAAGGTTCTCTATATTAGGTCTAGTCTAGTTTACCCCCCGCTTACGGCATGAAGTATCAATGGATTATCACGCAATGCATTCCCTCACATGCCTGCCTTTAGCAGTCGATTCGCTTCACGACAACAGCACACAACAGGACGTTTTTGCCATCGCTACGGGTAGCAGAATGGATTTCCGCGATTCTCAATAGGTCAAACTGTTGAATGACATTTGGCTGCTCGGCGCCGATCGATAGCCAGTATATTCCATATATCGGGTTAAAACAAATGGCTGAGTATCGTGCCACGTTGTAGCTGTGCGCTGGATTGACCAATCGGAAGCCAGACCGGAAGTGAGTGTGGGGTACTATAGGGTTGGCAAGGATTGCTTTATTAAAGCTCTCAGTTGGCGCCGGGGTTTTGGAGGTCATCTGGTTAGAATCACGAGGGCAAGGAAAGCCACCACCACGGAGGAGAGAGGAGAGACAGCAGAGAGGAGAGACAGCAGCTGGAAGGGAATGAAACGACGGCTGGTGATGCTGAACGTATAAGCAAATAGAACATCTGACTTTCACGGCGCTTGAACTTTGCGAACGTCCCACGCAAACAAGGAAGAACTGAATCCAAATGAACCCAATCGTCTCCCACCCCGACGCCGTTCATGAGCTCGAGATCAGATGAAGGGTACCGGAGTACAATATACAAGTTAAGTAGCACCCGGCTTTAAATAATAACACCGAAGTTTTATCTATATATTTTTTTTAGTGGTTTTAAAATCCCAAAGGAAAAGGGCACCATCTTTGCCATTTGACGCCGGCGGCCGATAATACCCTTTTCTAAGGCCGTGTCCCTCACGCGAAATCAATAAGCGATAAAGATCAGTAGCTTCAGTAGCCGCACTTTATAGTCACAATGATTCGCTACCGATCGGAAGAGGACGACATGTATTCAGTGGTCGTCCTCGATAAGATGCAGTCCAGCGCTAGTACCAAGGAGTTCGAGGCCGTTCATTCGCTGACGCGTAAGAACGGGGACGTCAACCTCAAGGGGGTCCTCTCGGCGAGAAAAACGGATGATAGTAATGTGATGCAGCGAGAATCGCGCTCGTTGTCCGAGTTGCTAACCTACAGCGCCGTCTTCCTGTGCGTCGATGTCGCCCGTCAAACCTGCACGTACGCCCTCAAGTACATGAACAACGACACGTACCCGCTGCCGCAAACCTTCCTCGTCTTCTTCGCCGAGATCGTCAAGCTGATCATCTTCAGCGTGAAGTTGATACGCAGCGGTGGGCTGCGTTCCGTCGCTGTCTCCTACCGTTATATGGTCCCCTCGACGCTCTACGCCATCAACAACAACATTTACTTCCTGGCGCTTTACTACACCACGCCGCCGGTCTGGAATATTCTGATGCAGGCGCGAATCGTCTGCACGGCCATGGTCTACAGGGTCTTCTTCAAGTGCAAGTTTCGGCCGATGCAGTGGGTGGCGCTGATGATTCTCATGTCGGCCATCATTCTGACCCAGTTCTCCCACGCCGATTCGCCGACCGAGGGCGGAAATAGCCGAAACATCGCCATCGCCCTCACTCTGGCGGTGGTCGGCTCGATCATTGCTTCCATCGGACCAATCTATACTGAGGTGAGTTTTCATTGGTTGACGACCGAATGTGCATACTGAGGTGTGAGTTTTTAGTGGCTGGTCGCAATGCTGGATGGATGGAGGCGTGATTTGATTGGCTGGCTGGATGACTGAAGTAAACTTTGATTGGTTGGCTGGATGGCTGAAGTGAACATTGATTGACTGGTTGGAGATTTGCAAATTTGTTTTTCATTAGACAGTCAAGATGAAGATATGTTGGGCAGGCTATTTCTACAGGTACCACAATCAAACAACAGGTCCCATACATTTTTTGTAACAACAAAATTCTGTTTCATTAACGCGCTCCGCTATGCTATGTTCGATGGGACGGTCGATAATGATATTACAGACCGAGACCTTCGGCGACATTATACCGTACGGTATAAGTTTCGCGTTCTATTCCAGCAATAGTCGATTCTGGCAGTAGACTTTGGAAATCATTCAGATTCAGTTTTAGCTGAATTCAATATGTGATTGCAGAGGAAATCTTATCACAATCGGGGCCGCACCGATAGCTCAGTGGGTCAGAGCGCTTGCCTTGAGCTCTGGCTCTGGCCACCTGAGAGCCTAACGGCACGTGGATCGGTGATTCGAGCCCCGCTGATGCCATGTCTGTGTGGTCGCAGAATAAAGATCCCATGTCCATCTTCGCAAAGAGTAGGGGGTTACCCCCGGGGACATGGCTCCACTCTCTCGCTTTTCTCCCATCGACGCGATATGACCAAAAGTGGTTAAAGCGTCCTAAATATACAACCGATCGATCTTATCCCGATCCATCTACCGACCACAGCCACCACAGTCTTCATACCCTATGCCAGCGCAAGAGTTCAACACCTATACCTACTAGCTACATATTACAATTTATGTAATAAAAAATTACAACATAGAGTGACAATTAATTTTGAGATGATCTAATTTAAAACAACCTGTTCTCTTTACTGCAGTACGTGCTGACAATACTATGATCTGTCCTGTTTGTTGTAGTACTTGTTGCCGATACTATGACCTGTTTTGTTCTTTGCAGTACTTGCTGAAGAACGACCGCCGTTCGTTCGACGACAAACAGTTTCAACTCTATATGTTCGGCACCGTTGTGACGGGAGTTATTGGAGTCAGCCAGGTTTACATTGCTGGACACGAGAGTCAGGACGATGTCCACTTCTACGGTATGTCAACCGCCTACGTACCACCATGTACCACAGCCACCACAGTCTTCATACCCTATGCCATGCACCTTGTACCACACCCACCACAGTCTTCATACCCTATGCCATGCACCATGTACCACAGCCACCAGAGTCTTCATACCCTATGCCATGCACCTTGTACCACACCCACCACAGTCTTCATACCCTATGCCATGCACCTTGTACCACACCCACCGCAGTCTTCATACCCTATGCCATGCACCATGTACCACACCCACTACAGTCTTCATACCCTATGCCATGCACCATGTACCACACCCACCACAGTCTTCATACCCTATGCCATGCACCTTGTAC
Source organism: Arenicola marina (assembly GCA_964019135.1). Classification (NCBI taxonomy): domain Eukaryota; kingdom Metazoa; phylum Annelida; class Polychaeta; family Arenicolidae; genus Arenicola; species Arenicola marina. Next base: position 32,013,567 of record OZ025265.1, read on the forward strand.
CACACCCACCACAGTCTTCATACCCTATGCCATGCACCATGTACCACACCCACCACAGTCTTCATACCCTATGCCATGCACCATGTACCACACCCACCACAGTCTTCATACCCTATGCCATGCACCTTGTACCACACCCACCACAGTCTTCATACCCTATGCCATGCACCATGTACCACAGCCACCACAGTCTTCATACCCTATGCCATGCACCTTGTACTACACCCACCACAGTCTTCATACCCTCTGCCATGCACCATGTACCACAGCCACCACAGTCTTCATACCCTATGCCATGCACCATGTACCACACACACCACAGTCTTCATACCCTATGCCATGCACCATGTACCACACCCACCACAGTCTTCATACCCTATGCCATGCACCATGTACCACACACACCACAGTCTTCATACCCTATGCCATGCACCATGTACCACACCCACCACAGTCTTCATACCCTATGCCATGCACCATGTACCACACCCACCACAGTCGTCACACCCTATGCCATGCACCATGTACCACACCCACCACAGTCTTCATACCCTATGCCATGCACCATGTACCACACCCACCACAGTCTTCATACCCTATGCCATGCACCTTGTACCACACCCACCACAGTCTTCATACCCTATGCCATGCACCATGTACCTCACCCACCGCAGTCTTCATACCCTATGCCATGCACCATGTACCACACCCACCACAGTCTTCATACCCTATGCCATGCACCTTGTACCACACCCACCAGTCTTCATACCCTATGCCATGCACCATGTACCACACCCACCACAGTCTTCATACCCTATGCCATGCACCATGTACCACACCCACCACAGTCTTCATACCCTATGTCATGCACCATGTACCACACCCACCAGTCTTCATACCCTATGCCATGCACCATGTACCACACCCACCACAGTCTTCATACCCTATGCCATGTACCATGTACCACAACCACCACAGTCTTCATACCCTATGCCATGCACCATGTACCACACCCACCACAGTCTTCATACCCTATGCCATGCACCATGTACCACACCCACCACAGTCTTCATACCCTATGCCATGCACCTTGTACCACACGCACCACAGTATTCATACCCTATGCCATGCACCTTGTACCACACCCACCACAGTATTCATACCCTATGCCATGCACCATGTTCCACATCCACCACAGTCTTCATACCCTATGCCATGCACCATGTACCACACCCACCACAGTCTTCATACCCTATGCCATGCACCATGTACCACACCCACCAGTCTTCATACCCTATGCCATGCACCATGTACCACACCCACCACAGTCTTCATACCCTATGCCATGTACCATGTACCACAACCACCACAGTCTTCATACCCTATGCCATGCACCATGTACCACACCCACCACAGTCTTCATACCCTATGCCATGCACCTTGTACCACACCCACCACAGTATTCATACCCTATGCCATGCACCTTGTACCACACCCACCACAGTATTCATACCCTATGCCATGCACCATGTTCCACATCCACCACAGTCTTCATACCCTATGCCATGCACCATGTACCACACCCACCACAGTCTTCATACCCTATGCCATGCACCATGTACCACACCCACCACAGTCTTCATACCCTATGCCATGCACCATGTACCACACCCACCAGTCTTCATACCCTATGCCATGCACCATGTACCACACCCACCACAGTCTTCATACCCTATGCCATGCACCATGTACCACACACACCACAGTCTTCATACCCTATGCCATGCACCATGTACCACACCCACCACAGTCTTCATACCCTATGCCATGCACCATGTACCACACCCACCACAGTCGTCACACCCTATGCCATGCACCATGTACCACACCCACCACAGTCTTCATACCCTATGCCATGCACCATGTACCACACCCACCACAGTCTTCATACCCTATGCCATGCACCTTGTACCACACCCACCACAGTCTTCATACCCTATGCCATGCACCATGTACCTCACCCACCGCAGTCTTCATACCCTATGCCATGCACCATGTACCACACCCACCACAGTCTTCATACCCTATGCCATGCACCTTGTACCACACCCACCAGTCTTCATACCCTATGCCATGCACCATGTACCACACCCACCACAGTCTTCATACCCTATGCCATGCACCATGTACCACACCCACCACAGTCTTCATACCCTATGTCATGCACCATGTACCACACCCACCAGTCTTCATACCCTATGCCATGCACCATGTACCACACCCACCACAGTCTTCATACCCTATGCCATGTACCATGTACCACAACCACCACAGTCTTCATACCCTATGCCATGCACCATGTACCACACCCACCACAGTCTTCATACCCTATGCCATGCACCATGTACCACACCCACCACAGTCTTCATACCCTATGCCATGCACCTTGTACCACACGCACCACAGTATTCATACCCTATGCCATGCACCTTGTACCACACCCACCACAGTATTCATACCCTATGCCATGCACCATGTTCCACATCCACCACAGTCTTCATACCCTATGCCATGCACCATGTACCACACCCACCACAGTCTTCATACCCTATGCCATGCACCATGTACCACACCCACCAGTCTTCATACCCTATGCCATGCACCATGTACCACACCCACCACAGTCTTCATACCCTATGCCATGTACCATGTACCACAACCACCACAGTCTTCATACCCTATGCCATGCACCATGTACCACACCCACCACAGTCTTCATACCCTATGCCATGCACCTTGTACCACACCCACCACAGTATTCATACCCTATGCCATGCACCTTGTACCACACCCACCACAGTATTCATACCCTATGCCATGCACCATGTTCCACATCCACCACAGTCTTCATACCCTATGCCATGCACCATGTACCACACCCACCACAGTCTTCATACCCTATGCCATGCACCATGTACCACACCCACCACAGTCTTCATACCCTATGCCATGCACCATGTACCACACCCACCAGTCTTCATACCCTATGCCATGCACCATGTACCACACCCACCACAGTCTTCATACCCTATGCCATGTACCATGTACCACAACCACCACAGTCTTCATACCCTATGCCATGCACCATGTACCACACCCACCACAGTCTTCATACCCTATGCCATGCACCATGTACCACACCCACCACAGTCTTCATACCCTATCCCATGCACCTTGTACCACACCCACCACAGTCTTCATACCCTATGCCATGCACCATGTACCACACCCACCACAGTCTTCATACCCTATGCCATGCACCATGTACCACACCCACCACAGTCTTCATACCCTATGCCATGCACCTTGTACCACACCCACCACAGTCTTCATACCCTATGCCATGCACCATGTACCACAGCCACCACAGTCTTCATACCCTATGCCATGCACCTTGTACCACACCCACCACAGTCTTCATACCCTCTGCCATGCACCATGTACCACACCCACCACAGGCTTCATACCCTATGCCATGCACCATGTACCACAACCACCACAGTCTTCATACCCTATGCCATGCACCATGTACCACACCCACCACAGTCTTCATACCCTATGCCATGCACCATGTACCACAACCACCAGTCTTCATACCCTATGCCATGCACCATGTACCACAACCACCAGTCTTCATACCCTATGCCATGCACCATGTGCCACACCCACCACAGTCTTCATACCCTATGCCATGCACCATGTACCACACCCACCACAGTCTTCATACCCTACTATGCCATGCACCATGTACCACAACCACCAGTCTTCATACCCTATGCCATGCACCATGTACCACAACCACCAGTCTTCATACCCTATGCCATGCACCATGTACCACAACCACCAGTCTTCATACCCTATGCCATGCACCATGTACCACACCCACCACAGTCTTCATACCCTATGCCATGCACCATGTACCACACCCACCACAGTCTTCATACCCTATGCCATGCACCTTGTACCACGCCCACCACAGTCTTCATACCCTATGCCATGCACCATGTACCACACCCACCACAGTCTTCATACCCTATGCCATGCACCATGTACCACACCCACCACAGTCTTTATACCCTACTATGCCATGCACCATGTACCACAACCACCAGTCTTCATACCCTATGCCATGCACCATGTACCACACCCACCACAGTCTTCATACCCTATGCCATGCACCATGTACCACAACCACCACAGTCTTCATACCCTATGCCATGCACCATGTACCACAACCACCACAGTCTTCATATCCTATGTCATGCACCATGTACCACACCCACCAGTCTTCATACCCTATGCCATGCACCATGTACCACACCCACCAAAGTCTTTATACCCTATGCCATGCACCATGTACCACAACCACCAGTCTTCATACCCTATGCCATGCACCATGTACCACACCCACCACAGTCTTCATACCCTATGCCATGCACCATGTACCACAACCACCACAGTCTTCATACCCTATGCCATGCACCATGTACCACACCCACCACAGTCTTCATACCCTATGCCATGCACCATGTACCACAACCACCACAGTCTTCATATCCTATGTCATGCACCATGTACCACACCCACCAGTCTTCATACCCTATGCCATGCACCATGTACCACACCCACCAAAGTCTTTATACCCTATGCCATGCACCATGTACCACAACCACCAGTCTTCATACCCTATGCCATGCACCATGTACCACACCCACCACAGTCTTCATACCCTATGCCATGCACCATGTACCACAACCACCACAGTCTTCATACCCTATGCCATGCACCATGTACCACACCCACCACAGTCTTCATACCCTATGCCATGCACCATGTACCACAACCACCCCAGTCTTCATACCCTATGCCATGCACCATGTACCACAACCACCAGTCTTCATACCCTACTATGCCATGCACCATGTACCACAACCACCAGTCTTCATACCCTATGCCATGCACCATGTACCACACCCACCAAAGTCTTTATACCCTATGCCATGCACCATGTACCACAACCACCAGTCTTCATACCCTATGCCATGCACCATGTACCACACCCACCACAGTCTTCATACCCTATGCCATGCACCATGTACCACAACCACCACAGTCTTCATACCCTATGCCATGCACCATGTACCACACCCACCACAGTCTTCATACCCTATGCCATGCACCATGTACCACAACCACCCCAGTCTTCATACCCTATGCCATGCACCATGTACCACAACCACCAGTCTTCATACCCTACTATGCCATGCACCATGTACCACAACCACCAGTCTTCATACCCTATGCCATGCACCTTGTACCACACCCACCACAGTCTTCATACCCTATGCCATGCACCATGTACCACAACCACCAGTCTTCATACCCTATGCCATGCACCATGTACCACAACCACCAGTCTTCATACCCTATGCCATGCACCATGTACCACAACCACCAGTCTTCATACCCTATGCCATGCACCATGTACCACAACCACCAGTCTTCATACCCTATGCCATGCACCATGCACCACCAACGTACCGTGATAATAATTTAATTTAATTTTAATTTTAATTTTTTTGTTGAGAGGGGGGTGGGTGATCATGCATGTATAACATCATTGCTATTTTTGAACGGTTATGCTTTAATTATCAATTAAGGCATATGCATATCTCAATGGATGCAATTGACACTCAATCGCATTCGTCTCTCCAAATAACAACGATATTATTATGATACCTAGTTTCGGATTACCATACATGATTATGATAATCATACATCCGAAATAAATCGATGACATTCCTTTACAAATGTTACGTGTAACCTGACTCTGTAAATAGATCCAAGCAACTGAGCTCAAACCTGGTGACCAGTCAATAGTAGGCAATGACATTTCCCGCCGAGCTGATCAGTGCTGGTTTTGATCTAATGTTGTGAACGGTTGGCCGCGTTCTCACTAGTCAACGTCGTGCATTAACGGAAGGCCGACATACGGCAGAACCACCCACTTTCTGTCCTTATGAGGGCTGGCCCGATAGCTCAGTGGGCTAGAGGGCTCGCATTGAGTGTTCTGGTCACCTGAAAATCTAACGGCACGTGTGTAGTGTATTAGAACAACACAGCAAGTATTCATGTCATTGTTGATTCCCGGCCGGCCGTTACAAAGACTGAAGAGGCAAGGGTTCCGGCTGGCACTGCACTAGTTGCTGAGCTATACGCGGGGCAGAGCTACAGTTGCGGATCCAGGGGGGGGGGGGCAGGGGGGGTTAGGGGGAACCTAAACATACACTGTTAAAATCGGCTTTTCCGAGCAGCGCCCCCCCCCCCCACCGGTCGCAAGTTTTCAGAGAGCACCCCCCCACCCCCTTGGCAAATTCCTAGATCCGCCCCTGGAGATATATCCAGTCTTAGGGGCCACTCATTGTCACATATAATCATATGTATACAACGTACTTCGTGCCCCGCTATGGCCAAGTCTGTATGGTCGCAGAATAAAGATCCCATGTCCTCCTTCGCAAAGAGTAGGGGGTTACCCCCAGAGACATGGCTCCACTCTCCCTTTCTTCTCCTATTGACCCAATATGACCAAACGTGGTTAAAGCGTCCTAAATATACAACCAATCGATCTTATCCCGATCCATCTACCCAACACAGCCACCACAGTCTTCAAACCCTATGCCAGCGCAAGAGCTCAATACCTAGCCCTACTAGCTACATATTACAATTGATGTAATAAATAATTACAACCTGGGGTGACAATTAATTTTGAGATGATCTAATTTAAAACAACCTGTTCTGTTGCTGCAGTACCGAGTTACCCCCGGGGTCGTGGCTCCACTCTCCCTTTCTTCTCCTATTGACCCAATATGACCAAAAGTGGTTAAAGCGTCTTGAATATACAATCAACCTGTCCCTATGCGCCAGCCGGAGGTACCATTGAAATATCTGCCTGAGCTTTGGCAGCATTATTATTCTGTTATGTGTTGTTTTTGTTCACCTTGTATGTCTTCAATAGTTGTATTTTTAATGGACTGAGAAATAGAAAGAAACATTACCCTGTAAGATACCTGCCTTCATTTGGCGCAAACTACGACCAGTAATAAATAAAATAATATTTATTTCACTTGCGTATATTTAATGGTTTCGCTTTTTCCTTTCCCAATCACATGAGTTATGCATCGATATTCCCCTTCAATTCCCAGTCAATCAAGTAATTTGTGGTTATTTTCCTGCCATTCCCAGTCAATCAAGTAATTTGTGGTTATTTTCCTGCCATTCCCAGTCAATCAAGTAATTTGTGGTTATTTTCCTGCCATTCCCAGTCAATCAAGTAATTTGTGGTTATTTTCCTGCCATTCCCAGTCAATCAAGTAATTTGTGGTTATTTTCCTGCCATTCCCAGTCAATCAAGTAATTTGTGGTTATTTTCCTGCCATTCCCAGTCAATCAAGTAATTTGTGGTTATTTTCCTGCCATTCCCAGTCAATCAAGTAATTTGTGGTTATTTTCCTGCCATTCCCAGTCAATCAAGTAATTTGTGGTTATTTTCCTGCCATTCCCAGTCAATCAAGTAATTTGTGGTTATTTTCCTGCCATTCCCAGTCAATCAAGTAATTTGTGGTTATTTTCCTGCCATTCCCAGTCAATCAAGTAATTTGTGGTTATTTTCCTGCCATTCCCAGTCAATCAAGTAATTTGTGGTTATTTTCCTGCCATTCCCAGTCAATCAAGTAATTTGTGGTTATTTTCCTGCCATTCCCAGTCAATCAAGTAATTTGTGGTTATTTTCCTGCCATTCCCAGTCAATCAAGTAATTTGTGGTTATTTTCCTGCCATTCCCAGTCAATCAAGTAATTTGTGGTTATTTTCCTGCCATTCCCAGTCAATCAAGTAATTTGTGGTTATTTTCCTGCCATTCCCAGTCAATTAAGTAATTTTGTGATTCTTTTCCTTCCATTCCCGGACAGTTGAATTGATTAAAATCCTTTCTCTCCTATCATTCTCTCCCTCTACAGGTGACAAGTTCATGCTCTCCATCCTGGCGGCTCTGGTGATTTTCTTCGCCTCTTGTGGCGGCATCGCGACGGCCTACATCATGAAGAGGCTTGATAACATCGTGAAGCTGTACGCCCAGGCCATGAGCACTATCGTCACCACTTTGGCTTGTGTCATCTGCTTCCCGCGCCGCTTCCAGTTCGACATCACCTTTATCGGCTGTTTGGCGCTCACGATGATCGCCATCTTTCTCTACGAGTTCCGGGAATGGGGCACCATCGGCGCTCGCTTCCGCGCGTGCGTCGAGTTCGTCCGCAGAAGCAACGTCGAATCGAAATGGTACATCGTCTGCGTCAAGTACTTGGCTTCCCTGGTGGTTTTCGGTGCTCTGGTCGGGGCTATAATCTTAGTGTTGTTGTCGGATTATTTACACATTTCGGTGTTTAAATGATGAGCGTGGAGTTGAATACCATATTACAATGTATTAGGAAGGTATATATAGGAATATAAATTTGCATGCCATAATATATGTATGCATATTCGTACATAATATACCGGTATGTATGTATATTCGTACTAATATACCGGTATGTATGTATATTCGTACATAATATACCGGTATGTATGTATATTCGTACATAATATACCGGTATGTATGTATATTCGTACCTAATATACCGGTATGTATGTATATTCGTACATGGTATACCGGTATGTATGTATATTCGTACATAATATACCGGTATGTATGTATATTCGTACATAGTATACCGGTATGTATGTATATTCGTACCTAATATACCGGTATGTATGTATATTCGTACATAATATACCGGTATGTATGTATATTCGTACATAATATACCGGTATGTATGTATATTCGTACATAATATACCGGTATGTATGTATATTCGTACATAATATACCGGTGTGCATGTATATTCGTTCGTGGCTGCCGCGTGGTGGCGTGGGGACGGTGGGAGGGTGCGGCTGCTCGCGTGCTCAGTCTCTCTCCCTCTGTGCCCCCCTCTCTCGCCAGTCGATAGGATATGGTGATATTTATGGGGAATGTTCGATATCAAACCGTTCAATACACCAGCCCAATCAATGGTCTAGCGTGGGCACCAGGCTTAATGCCGTCGATGTATGGCTGGTATAGCTATTTCTGTGGCTGAGCGCACAATTGTGAATCGTATGCACTAACACGTTTTCCTGGGATTAAGCGACGCGACAGCAGATTAAACAACACGAGTTTTAATCAGGGCATTGCAGTGGCGTTTTATCTTGTCCCAGTGGTATCATGTTACTATGCCAGCGGCGGCGCGTAGCTCTAGCAGGTGTTTTCATGCCACGTGTCATCCGGTGACGTCATCCTCCTATCGATGCCATTCGACATGGTGGCCACGTCGCAATCGATGTATTATCGCTCTTTCCATTAACGTTGTCAACTATTATATATAAATATTAGTATATCAGCATAATGGTTATGCGTGGTTGAAGTGTATCAGGAATTGTTAAGAAATGTGTTGTGGCTGTGGCGGGAGAGTTATGAAGCTATGACGGTCAGTAGAAGAACCATACTCCGTATATATCACAGTATTGACATCATAATATATTTTGTCTGAGCGTTGATGGCGAATTGGTAAGGAGATCGCATGTTTGAATGAATCTAACGCCGTCTGCTGCGGGTGCCAGGGCTCGAATGCACCCGATTTGATATAAAACTTGGCGTGATCATTAAAATATTAATTCACCCTCTTGCCTCCCGCTCCCCCCCCCCTTTCCATACCGTTGGTTGTTCTCGGATAATGCACAAACTACATGCGACATATCGTGGTATTTGTGGTCGCCTTTTTTATATGTCTCCTTCCATCCTGTGTCGTCTATGCCACCTATATTACACCATCAGTCACACGTGAAGAAACCCTATGATCAGTCATCTTCACGACACCTACGTTACCTTTTATTTCTTGCCCTCCTTAGACACACACTTCCACTTGCTCCTTTATGATTGACCTTGCTCTTCTGTGGTTAACCATGCTCCTTTGGGATTGACATGCTTTTTTGTGATTAACCTTGCTTCTATGTGATTAACCTTGCTCCTATGTGATTAACCTTGCTCCTTTGTGATTGACCTTGCTTTTTTGTGATTGACCTTGCTCTTTTGTGATTAACCTTGCTCCTTTGTGATTGACCTTGCTACTGTGTGTACGTATGTACGAATTTATACCCTATCCACCCCTGTGTACTTGTTGCGGTTTGCTTACTAACCCACCTAACAAACTTCCCATGGTGTGACAAAGCAATCATCAACACTGGAAGAGTACATGATTTCTTGTCTATATTTCGTGTTTCAACGTCTAAACCTGGCTATATTATAGATCTGAGCTTTGCCCGTTTTGTATCATGGTCTGTATGTAACCGTTTATCTTCTGTTCTGCTTTCTATAATTCCCTCTTGGCTATCTAATACCCCGTGGCTGGGTCTGCAGTTTGTTATCAGACTAACCGCATGAACGCCGCCTGCGTATTGAGGTGTACACAAACGATGATTGTTAACGTCTCTATTGATGCAGAATATGCAAATACCATTTCTCGGTACTCATTACGGCACCGTGCGTAACAGAGGAAACTTTATGTTGCCACAAGCTTCACACATGAAAGGAGCTTCAACCCAAGTATTCCAGCCAGGACACCGCGTAAGAGAACAAGGAACCCTGGACTGATGTACATCACTGTTAGGCTGTTAGGCGTGGACGGCGATATATTCCAGTGGTTTGTCCGATAATCGACACGCTGGGCTACACATTGTTATGAATATGTAGATATGCAAATAGAGTGGTCAACAAGGTTCTTCACTGCTTCAGTAATTATCATATGCTGAGTAGCAGTTATCACATTTGAACGACGTTTATGGCCGATTTCGGTGTTTACAATCTCACGTCGTAAGGGAAGTCTATGGCAAGCCATTTGTGTCGTATTACTCGGAAAACTTACACCAGGTACTGAATCGATGTCGGTAGCACTCGTTTTGAGCCAGATAGTAGTAGTTCCCTGGAGGACAAACCTAAATTTTGGTCCGGAAAACTGCATTTCACCATAAAAATCCTCTTTCAATAATTATGATGAAAATTAAGGGCTTGCTCATTTGCTCAGATTCGGAATCTTGAAAATATCTGGTCAAGTCGGTGGCATTGATGACAGAGCAGCTTGCGAAGGCCATAATCAACCAACCAGTAGGCATGGAAACAAAATAAAACAGGATCGTCACCTAAGATCTCATTATGGTAATGATAGCTCTGCATATGGGGATATACTATACAAATACTGTGCAGAGAATGACTCCGAATTTCAGTGCTAGGACCAATACAGCGATTTCTTTGCACTAAGCTGCAGTGGTCAATTAACAACCGTGTGAATCACAGTGGTGTTGCAAAAAAAAACGTGTTAAATTTGTATACTGGACCATGCCTGGGACGAACAATGGTAGTATATTATATCTGTTTGGGTTCGTAACCACGGAATGATGGTAATGGTCCGTTATTTCCACTCGTTATTAATTAAATCTTAAACTAATTCAATGTCCTGTATCTGTCTATGTCTGACTGAAGTGACTCCATGGCTTTACCGAGAACATATTGTTCGACGGTGTGTTGTGGCTCACCTAATTCTGGTCCCTGGCTGGTCTATTTATAGCGAGGCTGAATTACGCTTTCTGATGCCGAGGCGCATATATAGTGATAGATACATGATCTAGACAGCCAGCTAGATAGCAAAGGATGATCTTCTTATTCATACATGTATTGATCGGTCACCTCAATAAGAGCGGATTCGATAACACTGAATTATCGCATCCTTTGTATATACAAAACAATGATAATACTAATATATAATAATAATAAAATGAGAAAACACACTTTTTTCCTGTGTGAGGTTTTTCCTTTGAATCTGTGGTTACGTCGTATAATTAACTTCGTCACTATATATGTAGCAGCTTTATTCCTATCCTGATGATCGTTGTTTCTTTGGTATGTTCTGAAGACCCGTTAATTACTTCCAAAAAGAAGGATACTAAAACAGAACACACGCGTTTTGTTGTCGAATGTGCTTTGTTAAGAACGTTCAACGTTGTTCGTCCTTCGGCAACACACACAAATCAAGTATCGTACCACAAACAGACATAAACAAAATCAATCGGCAACAAGTGTATACTTCAGTTTCACTAAAATCGCGATATTTATTGATACCGCTTATCCATGGTATTGAAACACGTGTCAAGCTTTACGACGAGAATATCCCTCCCCGATTCCGTTCAGCTGGGATTTGGGGCTCAAATGCAACACCGAGCATTTTGACACACAATACTAGAAATGCAGAGTGAATATCATGGGATTCATCTTCTCCATGGTATTCTTGGGTGTCTGTTGTCGTATGAAACTTTAACATACGGACAAACACAATGTCGGTATGGATTTTGTGTCATCTTGTGCTATATTTTTCATTATTCATCTCTCTAGTTATCTTACCACAACACAATTTGTAAAGGAATCTTCTTGAGAAAGTGCCAGTAAATTTCTATTAGAAGCATTCGTTTTGCTTTTAATAGTCATCTTGACAAGAAATCGTCTGTCTCGGTACGTTGGATTAGTTCATTAACGAAACGAATCACAATTCGAAGATCGCGATCCCATAACAATCGGGAGATACCATGCGTGGACCAATCACAATCGAAGGACACAATGCGGGGACCAATCGCAATCGAGAGATACTATGAATTAACCAACGACAGTCGAGATATTTGTTCCATGCCAATCGACGTTCCTGACAAGCTGGATATGAAAAGAACCAAATGTTAATATGTTGCTGATCAAATGGTGGAACAATGGTGGAAAGTTTTTCGTGAGTATGACCTACGAGCATGTAAACAGTGTAACAAACATCAAATATGTTAGTAAACAAGAAGAAACCAAGCACTAGGCACAATGTGACTACAATTATTTCTCTTCCTAAACATCTTTTACTGCAATATAGTAATATGTATTTTTGTTGTCTCTTTTTGGGGTTTACTTTGCAAGTCTTCTTGAAACCAGGGCTTGGCGGCCAGTTTACATCCTTCTGTGTCATTGGATTCTGTTCTTTCATGCTCATTTATATGAACAGGGATTGCCGGTCAATACCACTTGTATTAATGTTTATTGTCAACTTTTATATACCGACGTTAAATAAATCTTGATCTAATCTTATCATATCTTATTTGAATTGTATAGTGTTTCGGATAGCGATGGATATCAATTAAATTGGCAACACTTCATGCAATCTCAGTAAAACATCTGGTGTCCATCCACGTGAATGCTGCTTTTTGTAAGCTGTCCAGAAAAATATATATGTTATAATATCTGCATGTTAAACATTCTCGTCTTGCGCTTGGATGTTTCGTTTCCTTGAATGTCTTGCCATCTCCCACTACGTTTCTCAAGTAAAGACGTTAATTAATTTGCTATTATATCATATCTTATATACTTATCATGAAACATATGTTACAGAATCATAATCAAGGAAAATCATATTATGATTGGGGCATAATATTATGATTTTTGTCCGGGTGGCATAATCGGTTATCGTAATGTTATCATCGGGCGATAAAAGGTATCTTTATTTTTATTTCTACTTGAGGTTTGTTCCAAAACTGTTTATGCTTGTTTTCAGCCCTTCGGAAGATGATTCCGTGGAGAACACCGGCCACATGGATGTGGCTGACGTACACGTGACACACGCTAAGCCAAGTCTTGTAAAAGATCCAGCATTCTAACTTCCAGGTTACCTTATTTCTTTAATCATGCGGTATCTTGAAAAATGAGGGGGAACTTGTAGAGCGAAGTGCATCGCAGAGGTCAATTGTGTTGTGCAACAGAGCTTTTAAATAGTTTATTTACTTATCGTTGTCAAAATATCTCGGCAACTGGATGTATTTGTAGCAATTTATGGCCGTAAGTTATTTGCTGGCTTATAGATAAATATCTCTCAAATCTGCATTATTGACGTTGTTTACTATATTTTCTTTATGAAATGACGCTCGGACTAGTAATAGGAATGAATAAATAAAACAAATGTTAAACACAGAATTAATACGATTGATATCATGTTATATTTTGTGTATGTATTTTAGAATCATTGACTTCGTGTGGTTGTTATAGCCAGAACGAACTTGCCTGCGTGTTTAAATGTGCTGTTTTTGTTTTCTTCGCGGGGAATGGTTTGTTCGGCTTGCTACGCCTTCAAGCGAAGCCGATCGCTGTGAATTTTCCATAAGATATACTCTCGACCAGTTTTCCATAAGAAGTCTATTTAACTGCAGTAAAAAACCTTGCAACGTCGTCACAATAAGAAATGAGATGAAACTTGTGTGCAAACGCAGACTAAAGCTAGGTGAAGGAGTCCCGCGGGACAACGAGATGTAGCCCCGATGCAGGTCCCAAGGGCGGCGGTAACCCACGACGTGGCAGCTGGTCTACAGCTCAGCCCATTTACAAACTATGCTGGGCAGTCTCCCAGGTGACATAAGATATATTTAATGCAAGATGTTGTCGGGAGTTTTAGAATCAAGGCTAAAAGTATCTTAAAATTATGATGCATATGTTTTATATTTCATTGTAAAACAACAATTTCAACATAAAACTGCGCGGTTTATTTATATCGCGCGCGGACGTCCTGGCGTGCCGCAGTCGACACCACACAGAATACCGAACAGCGAACAGGCGCGCAGGGATATAAAGCCGACCACCAACTTCTGCTCCGGTGAACAACTTTGCTACTCTCCGGATAGCCCACAGGCTTTCAGGATTTAAATTTAAGACAGAATATACTTAATTGACATCCAGAACAGGTTGGTAATGCAAACAATTACGGAACATATTACTTTAAGACCGATGCGGAATGTTCCCTCTGTATCTATCAGAATGGCATGGTACGAACACATGGAGTGGATGGGATCTCAATATCATGTATTATCTATGTATAGTTGGGGTGGGGGGGGGGGGGGGGGTGCACTTCCGCATGTCACACCGGTCGATGGTATTCCTGGTCTAGCAATAGTGTCAGCTACCTGCCTCATGTTGAGTACTGCGTGAAGCTATGCCATCGAGGAGGAGACGAGCTGTCAAGCTCTGATACTGAGTGAATTGGACGTGTATATACTCACAAGTTCTTGGCGAATTTCACTAAACAGGTCACTTGGGATTGGATGCCGGTCAAAGATGGCCCACCCACGCCATTTCAGTGAGAGAGTGTCACCTCCCTTAACACGGTCCCCTACTCCACCATTGCAGTAAGAAAGTGTCCCCCCCACCACTGTAGTAATGTCCCTCCCCCCACCATAGTAGTAAGATAGTGTCCCTCCCCCACCACTGTAGTAAGATAGTGTCCCTCCCCCACCATAGTAGTAAGATAGTGTCCCTCCTCCACAACTGTAGTAAGATATTGTCCCTCCCCACCACTATAGTAAGATAATGTCTCTCCCCCCACCATAGTAGTAAGATAGTGTCCCTCCCCCACCATAGTAGTAAGATAGTGTCCCTCCTCCACCACTGTAGTAACATATTGTCCCTCCCCACCACTATAGTAAGATAATGTCTCTCCCCCCACCATAGTAGTAAGATAGTGTCCCTCCCCCACCATAGTAGTAAGATAGTGTCCCTCCTCCACCACTGTAGTAAGATATTGTCCCTCCCCACCACTATAGTAAGATAATGTCTCTCCCCCCCACCATAGTAGTAAGATAGTGTCCCTCCCCCACCACGGTAGTAAGATAGTGTCCCTCCCCCACCACTGTAGTAAGATAATGTCCCTCCCCCCACCATAGTAGTAAGATAGTGTCCCTCCCCCACCACTGTAGTAAGAGTGTCCCTCCCCACCACTGCAGTAAGATAGTGTCCTTCCCCCACCACTGTAGTAAGATAGTGTCCCTCCCTCACCATAGTAGTAAGATAGTGTCCATCCCCACCACTGTAATGAGATAGTGTCCCTTCCCCTACCACTGTAGTAAGATTGTGTCCCCCCCTCACCACTGTAGTAATAGTGTCCCTCCCCCACCACTGTAGTAAGATAGTGTCCATCCCTCACCACTGTAGTAATAGTCTCCCTCCCCCACCACTGTAGTAAGATAGTGTCCCTCCCTCACCACTGTAGTAAGATAGTGTCCCTCCCTCACCACTGTAGTAAGATAGTGTCCCTCCCTCACCACTGTAGTAATAGTCTCCCTCCCCCACCACTGTAGTAAGATAGTGTCCCTCCCCACCGATGTAGTAAGATAGTGTCCCTCCGCCACCACTGTCGTAAGATAGTGTCCATCCCTCACCACTGTAGTAATAGTCTCCCTCCCCCACCACTGTAGTAAGATAGTGTCCCTCCCCACCGCTGTAGTAAGATAGTGTCCCTCCCTCACCACTGTAGTAAGATAGAGTCCCTCCCCCACCACTATAGTAAGATAATGTCCCTCCCCCACCACTGCAGTAAGATAGTGTCCCTCCCCACCACTGTAGTAAGATAGTGTCCCTCCCCCACCACTGTAGTGAGATAGTATCCCTCCCCCACCACTGTAGTAAGATAGTATCCCTCCCCCACCACTGTAGTAAGATAGTGTCCCTCCCCACCACTGTAGTGAGATAGTATCCCTCCCCACCACTGTAGTAAGATAGTATCCCTCCCCCACCGCTGTAGTAAGATAGTGTCCCTCCCCCACCACTGTAGTAAGATAGTGTCCCTCCCTCACCACTGTAGTGAGATAGTGTCCCTCCCCCACCACTGTAGTAGGATAGTGTCCCTCCCCCACCACTGTAGTAAGATAGTGTCCCTCCCCCACCACTGTAGTAAGATAGTGTCCTTCCCCCACCACTGTAGTAAGACAGTATTCCTCCCTCACCACTGTAGTAAGATAGTATCCCTCCCCCACCGCTGTAGTAAGATAGTGTCCCTCCCCCACCACTGTAGTAAGATAGTGTCCCTCCCTCACCACTGCAGTGAGATAGTGTCCCTCCCCCACCACTGTAGTAGGATAGTGTCCCTCCCCCACCACTGTAGTAAGATAGTGTCCCTCCCCCACCACTGTAGTAAGATAGTGTCCTTCCCCCACCACTGTAGTAAGACAGTATTCCTCCCTCACCACTGTAGTAAGATAGTATCCCTCCCCCACCGCTGTAGTAAGAGAGTGTCCCTCCCCCACCACTGTAGTAAGATAGTGTCCCTCCCCCACCACTGTAGTAAGACAGTATTCCTCCCTCACCACTGTAGTAAGATAGTATCCCTCCCCCACCGCTGTAGTGAGATAGTGTCCCTCCCCCACCGCTGTAGTGAGATAGTGTCCCTCCCCCACCGCTGTAGTGAGATAGTGTCCCTCCCCCACCGCTGTAGTGAGATAGTGTCCCTCCCTCACCACTGTAGTAAGATAGTGTCCCTCCCCACCACTGTAGTGAGATAGTGTCCCTCCCTCACCACTGTAGTAAGATAGTGTCCCTCCCCACCACTGTAGTGAGATAGTGTCCCTCCCTCACCACTGTAGTAAGATAGTGTCCCTCCCCACCACTGTAGTAAGATAGTATCCCTCACCCACCGCTGTAGTGAGATAGTGTCCCTCCCCCACCACTGTAGTAAGATAGTGTCCCTCCCCCACCACTGTAGTAAGATAGTATCCCTCCCCCACCACTGTAGTAAGATAGTGTCCCTCCCCACCACTGTAGTAAGATAGTGTCCCTCCCCACCGCTGTAGTGAGATAGTGTCCCTCCCTCACCACTGTAGTAAGATAGTATCCCTCCCCCACCACTGTAGTAAGATAGTGTCCCTCCCCACCACTGTAGTGAGATAGTGTCCCTCCCTCACCACTGTAGTAAGATAGTGTCCCTCCCCACCACTGTAGTAAGATAGTATCCCTCACCCACCGCTGTAGTGAGATAGTGTCCCTCCCCCACCACTGTAGTAAGATAGTGTCCCTCCCCCACCACTGTAGTAAGATAGTATCCCTCCCCCACCACTGTAGTAAGATAGTGTCCCTCCCCACCACTGTAGTAAGATAGTGTCCCTCCCCACCGCTGTAGTGAGATAGTGTCCCTCCCTCACCACTGTAGTAAGATAGTATCCCTCCCCCACCGCTGTAGTGAGATAGTGTCCCTCCCCTACCACTGTAGTGAGATAGTATCCCTCCCCCACCGCTGTAGTGAGATAGTGTCCCTCCCCCACCGCCGTAGTAAGATAGTGTCCCTCCCCCACCACTGTAGTAAGATAGTGTCCCCCCCCACCACTGTAGTAAGATAGTATCCCTCCCCCACCGCTGTAGTGAGATAGTGTCCCTCCCCCACCACTGTAGTAAGATAGTGTCCCCCCCCACCACTGTAGTAAGATAGTGTCCCTCCCTCACCACTGTAGTGAGATAGTGTCCCTCCCCCACCACTGTAGTAAGATAGTATCCCTCCCCACAACTGTAGTAAGATAGTGTCCCTCCCCCACCACTGTAGTAAGATAGTGTCCCTCCCTCACCACTGTAGTGAGATAGTGTCCCTCCCCCACCACTGTAGTAAGATAGTATCCCTCCCCACCACTGTAGTAAGATAGTGTCCCTCCCCACCGCTGTAGTGAGATAGTGTCCCTCCCCCATCACTGTAGTAAGACAGTATCCCTCCCCCACCACTGTAGTGAGATAGTGTCCCTCCCCCACCGCTGTAGTGAGATAGTGTCCCTCCCCCACCGCTGTAGTGAGATAGTGTCCCTCCCTCACCACTGTAGTAAGATAGTGCCCCTCCCTCACCACTGTAGTAAGATAGTGTCCCTCCCCCACCGCTGTAATGAGATAGTATCCCTCCCCCACCACTGTAGTAAGACAGTGTCCCTCCCCCACCACAGTAGTAAGATAGTGTCCCTCCCCCACCACTGTAGTAAGATAGTGTCCCTCCCCCACCACTCTAGTAAGATAGTGTCCCTCCCTCACCACTATAGTAAGAAAGTGTCCCTCCCTCACCACTTTAGTAAGATAGTGTCCCTCCCCCACCACTATAGTAAGATAGTGTCCCTCCCCCACCACTGTAGGAGGATATTTCCCTCCCCCACCACTGTAGTAAGATAGTGTCCCTCCCCCACCACTGTAGTAAGATAGTGTCCCTCCCCACCACTGTAGTAAGAGAGTGTCCCTCCCCCACCACTGTAGGAGGATATTTCCCTCCCCCACCACTGTAGTAAGATAGTGTCCCTCCCCCACCACTGTAGTAAGATAGTGTCCCTCCCCACCACTGTAGTGAGATAGTGTCCCTCCCCCACCACTGTAGTAAGATAGTATCCCTCCCCACCACTGTAGTAAGATAGTGTCCCTCCCCACCGCTGTAGTGAGATAGTGTCCCTCCCCCACCACTGTAGTAAGACAGTATCCCTCCCCCACCACTGTAGTGAGATAGTGTCCCTCCCCCACCGCTGTAGTGAGATAGTGTCCCTCCCCCACCGCTGTAGTGAGATAGTGTCCCTCCCTCACCACTGTAGTAAGATAGTGCCCCTCCCTCACCACTGTAGTAAGATAGTGTCCCTCCCCCACCGCTGTAATGAGATAGTATCCCTCCCCCACCACTGTAGTAAGATAGTGTCCCTCCCCCACCACTGTAGTAAGAGAGTGTCCCTCCCCCACCACTCTAGTAAGATAGTGTCCCTCCCTCACCACTATAGTAAGAAAGTGTCCCTCCCTCACCACTTTAGTAAGATAGTGTCCCTCCCCCACCACTATAGTAAGATAGTGTCCCTCCCCCACCACTGTAGGAGGATATTTCCCTCCCCCACCACTGTAGTAAGATAGTGTCCCTCCCCCACCACTGTAGTAAGATAGTGTCCCTCCCCACCACTGTAGTAAGAGAGTGTCCTTCCCTAACCACTGTAGTAAGATAGTGTCCCCCCCTCACCACTATAGTAAGAAAGTGTCCCTCCCTCACCACTTTAGTAAGATAGTGTCCCTCCCCCACCACTATAGTAAGATAGTGTCCCTCCCCCACCACTGTAGGAGGATATTTCCCTCCCCCACCACTGTAGTAAGATAGTGTCCCCCCCCCACCACTGTAGTAAGATAGTGTCCCTCCCCACCACTGTAGTGAGATAGTGTCCCTCCCCCACCACTGTAGTAAGATAGTATCCCTCCCCACCACTGTAGTAAGATAGTGTCCCTCCCCACCGCTGTAGTGAGATAGTGTCCCTCCCCCACCGCTGTAGTGAGATAGTGTCCCTCCCTCACCACTGTAGTAAGATAGTGCCCCTCCCTCACCACTGTAGTAAGATAGTGTCCCTCCCCCACCGCTGTAATGAGATAGTATCCCTCCCCCACCACTGTAGTAAGATAGTGTCCCTCCCCCACCACTGTAGTAAGATGGTGTCCCTCCCCCACCACTCTAGTAAGATAGTGTCCCTCCCTCACCACTATAGTAAGAAAGTGTCCCTCCCTCACCACTTTAGTAAGATAGTGTCCCTCCCCCACCACTATAGTAAGATAGTGTCCCTCCCCCACCACTGTAGGAGGATATTTCCCTCCCCCACCACTGTAGTAAGATAGTGTCCCTCCCCCACCACTGTAGTAAGATAGTGTCCCTCCCCACCACTGTAGTAAGAGAGTGTCCTTCCCTAACCACTGTAGTAAGATAGTGTCCCCCCCTCACCACTGTAGTAAGATAGTATCCCTCTCCCACCACCGTAGTAAGATTGTGACCCCCTCCTCCCACCCATGTAGTAAGATATTGACCACCCTAAGCCACTGTCGTAAGGTAGTGCCCGCAGTCGTTATAGCCAAGCAATCAGAGAAAAAGAAACAGTATTCACTCAAACTTCGTCTTTATTAAACGAGTACAATCCAAAAAATGTGACCCTTTATCACAAAACCTCATAAAAGAACATACACATTTTTCAAAAACTGATTTTGTATTGACAACAAACATAATAGAGCAAGTTCGACAGACGATGTTTAGGCAGTCGATCAGTGATGATGTACCTATGACTGATAAGGCAATGACGCCTGGTGACGTAGTGATGACGTAGTGATGACGTATAGGCACGACAACCACGACACACAGAGCAAACAGATACTGTAACAATTGGTCTCTTTTCAATACACAAGCGGGGCAAGAATACTTAATAATTACATCCATTACAAACAGTTACCAGGTTAACGCACCACGGCACACAGTCGGTTTGCTTTGCTTTCTCGCACTGTACGCTCACAAACTTTAATTGGTAGAATTTACTCCTGATCAGTACATTATGTTAATATATATGAACCCAGGTTCATATATTTAAGTTTCTATGATTATAGCGTTAACGTGTTTTGGCATTTATGTATTTGAAAAAGTTGGCACTCTTTAACCAGTTTGATACCACCAATAACAATACCAGGTGATAAATCAGAATTTTCATGAACAAAAGTATAATATAATCGGAAATAAAATAGACATAGTCTATTTATGCAAACGCCTAAGTATTTAACTGTCCTTAAGATACTTTCACCTAAAGCGCAGATTTGAAGTATGCTAGGATCTATCAATACCGGTATTATCCACACAAAAACTGACTGCATGCAAAGTAAACTCACGAACAGGAAAATATGGGTGCAGCATAATAATCTGTCCAGCCACGCTTCTTTCATGCCACTAACCCTAGCCCTAGCCAGAACCCTAACCCTAACCCTAGCTTCTTTCATGCCACTAACCCTAGCCCTAACTTCTTTCATGCCACTAACCCTAACCCTAACCCAACCCTAACCCTAACCCTAACCCCACCCTAACCCAGGCCCTAACCCTAGCTTCTTTCATGCCACTAACCCTAACCCTAACCCCACCCCCACCCAAACCCAGGCCCTAACCCTAACCCTAACCCCACCCCCACCCAAACCCAGGCCCTAACCATAACCCTAGCTTCTTTCATGCCACTAACCCTAACCCCACCCCCACCCAAACCCAGGCCCTAACCCTAACCCTAGCTTCTTTCATGCCACTAACCCTAGCCCTAGCCAGAACCCTAACCCTAACCCTAGCCCTAGCCAGAACCCTAACCCTAACCCTAGCTTCTTTCATGCCACTAACCCTAACCCTAGCTTCTTTCATGCCACTAACCCTAGCCCTAACTTCTTTCATGCCACTAACCCTAACCCCACCCCCACCCTAACCCTAGCTTCTTTCATGCCACTAACCCTAGCCCTAACTTCTTTCATGCCACTAACCCTAGCTTCTTTCATGCCACTAACCCTAGCCAGAACTCTAACCCTAACCCTAACCCCACCCCCACCCTAACCCTAACCCGGCAGAGACTGGTGTGCATTCTGATTACGTGTACAATGTTTAGTGCAATAAATGACGATAGCGGATCATCGTAAGAAACCTGAAATGTGTTCCCTACCTAACCTAACATGGCGAGATGAAGATGAACAGAAATATCGAAGAAATATCCTCGATTCAGACCTGTGATTACACGAATAAGTCCAAGATGGTTCATGTGGTCCCGCCGGTCCGTATTTATTTCATTATATATTATATTCTACTGTATTGTCCCTGGATGTGAATATCCTGTCCTCAAGTTCAAAGATCAGCATAAGTTTACGTTTACACCGCTAACCACAAAAGGAAACGTCCATCACATTAATACGGTCTATCAACATTTCTTTGACGTACATTTCACTGATATATGCCCCAGTAAATAAATAATACAAATGAAACCTATTACAGACGTACACATGTAACTCCCCCAGCAGACGAGAGATTGTTTTCGGTAATGACACGATGACTTTTACATATCACAACGAATAAGTAATCATGGTGGGAGCGTAAAAAACATTCGGCATCGCTAAATTATAACTTGAATTTGTTATCCGCGAGTTGTTTGAACTTCGTAACGGGTATTTTCACGTTGTCGACAACTTTCACATTGTGTCAATGATTTTCCTTTACACCACCGGGAAAAGTAGTATGTTCTTGCCATGAACGTATAATATATCAGGTATCCTCACTGGCTGTGTTAAGCACTGCAGAGGGCTGTACAGACACCGCGGGATCTGATCGAGACCCTACGAGACCGGGATACTTATGCTCTATACCAATGCTACATTATCGGTTAAAACTTCTGTCGTATGACATAATAATCATCAGGAATCACGGGCATTTACCATTAGTCTTTCACATTAACACGAATGTTCAAATGGAAAAAACCCAAAGTGATGCTGGATGCGCTTCTGATATAGAATTTAGATTGAAATGGAATGACACAGAAACGAAACGATCCATCGTCAGGATACTTCATGCCCAGCGGATATCCACACGATGCATTCAGTGATAGAAATAGTATACCAAGGCTGCCTGGATCCGGCCATGGATCCAAATCCCGATGAACCACTGATAATATTGTCTTGGGAAGGGGTATCCAGGCTTCCTTCAACACTACGGTGATAGTACCCAGTAATAAATCCAGAACGTTGATGGTCACAGAGGTGATCCCGGACGCTCCGTGAGTGATCCACTGTTTGAGGCAGAGCTCGTTGTTGTCCACATGAGATCCAGATCAGAGTATCTGGATCTCGAATATTGTTCCAACCGTTTTTTTTTACAGAAAAAAAGACGACCGAGGAATAGATTGGTTATTTTCACGAGGCTTTGGTGTCGTCGGAGGAATCCAGATCCTGTTCTGACATCCTGAAGAGATCCGTCTTGATCCGGAACATGGTGAGTCTGGATGTGGGCGTGGCTCGCCAGCACTCAGACATCATCACCCCTAGTTGTCGTAGCAACTGAAACCAAAAAAACAATATTCAATCTCAGACAGCTGCAATACTGTAGATCCCTCTTTTAGGATCCATTCGTGGAAAAGTACAAGCAGTAGTAGAGCAGTACAAATATGGAAAAATACCAATCGCTGGCATTCAAACGTTAAAACTCAATTACAGAATTCTGTTATGAAACCAGAAGTGTAAAAAATCACTCAATGCTTTAAATGAAATTTCTTTATCTGCCGTCTTGGCGGTCGGTGAAGTACGTACCGGGTGATTTGGCCAGTAGGTGGGCAGGGCGGGCCTCAAACCCTGGACACATACCACTCTCCTCATGTCCTCAATCGTAGGGTCCGAGGGTACCAGGTCCTGGTACGGCAGTTGGTGCTCCGCCACCAGTCCTGTAAAAGAGCGATCCTTCACTGAGTCATAAACCCAAGATACATTGCAGCCATTGGTATCAGCCACATTCGCCATTTTGTCTGGTCTGGTTGCTAAGCGCGTGGCACTCATCTTACGAAACAGTAAATCAGTGAAGTCCCACTTCAAACTGCTAATACTGCAAATCTCCACCAATAATTGCTGCATATTTTTTCTTCTAAATTATTGGAAATGTGGGTTCCTTCTTGTTAATGTCGAATCCTTAAGAAATAGATGCGTTTTGACATGGTCATGACAGAGTGCATAAACCCCACCAGACACAATCACCATTCTGCCAAAATTGTGCATATAACAACATGTCAGCTCCAGGTCTGATTTCCCACAACACGAAGCAACAAGAAATTTAACACGTACGTGAGACATATCTCTTATGCGCAACCTGCTTTTGATCGAAGTGTATGCAAAATGTATATATAATATAGCTTTGACTGTTTTTCCTTATGTGAAACCATAAAAACCTTCGCCGGGTTATAATGGTATGACAGGTATACTAATGTTATACAGCTATGGTATGAGAAACTACATTGCCATGAACTATCCAACATGGTAGCCTCACCGATATTGTGTCCTATCAACAGCATTGTGAGGCATATTTTTTCAGTGTAACTTGGGGCGAGATACTTGGTTCTAACAGCATTTACCTTAAAATTGAGCCATATCAATGTATTAATAATGGTAGTTCTTGTGTGAGGTCATGAATAGTACAAAATGCAAGGGTTGCAAAGCAAGTTGCACATTCAGGTCGCTTTTGCCACGTTTGGTCATATCGCGTCAATGGGAGAAGGAAGAGAGAGTGGAGCCATGTCCCCGGGGGTAAGCCCCTACTTCTCGCGAAGAAGGACATAACATCGTTATCATGCGACCACACAGACTTGGCCACAGAGGGGCTCGAACCATCGATCCACGTAGGCAAAGCAAGAAGAGACAGTCAAGATTTTCCTGTCTGGTGTTTATACTAAATATTTGAATGATTAAACTGCAATATCCTTGGTAAAGCTATCATCATGGGCCGCTTTTGGCAGTGCGACGTTTTCGGCTTTAAAGCAGTCTATTTACATGCGCCATCTTAGATTTTTTACATTTTAGAATCAAGACCAAAAGAATCTAAAAATTATGATGCATAGCTGTTTTATATCTAGTTGAGTCTGTATAATTTCAATTCAATTTCAACATAAAACTGTGCGGACTAGTTTATCGCGCGCGGACGTCCTAGCGAGCCGCGGTCGACATCACACAGAATACCGAACAGCGAACAGGTGCACTGGGATATAAAGCCGGCCACCACCTTATGCTCCGGCGAACAAATATACTTCTCTCCGAGTAGACCACAGGCTTTCAGGATTTGAATACAAGACACAAAATACTTATTTGACATGGAGAAGAGATTGGTAATATAAAAATTACAGAATATATTAATTTAACACACAAATGCAGCCTACCGTCGACAGCGCAGCGCGCCGCAGTCTCCCAACACACGAGGCTGAATGAATACACATCCGCTTTACAGAGAGCCTCAAACGAGGTCAGCGTGCCCTCGATGACCTCTGGCGCCATGTAGCGTCTGGTGCCCACGCGGTGGTTGCCATTAAGATCCAGACAGCTGACGTCATAGCCGGAGCGCGTCACCGCCAGCCCTAGGTCGGCGATACAGCACTGGCCGTCAGACTTTACAAGGATGTTTTTCGACTTCACGTCGCGGTGGGCGATGGCCGGTTTTTTAACATGTGGTAACGTCCCCGCTGAAAACAGCCACTGCGTGGTGTTGATCTCCGTGTGGAGGTGAAACAGCCCCCTGGCGGCGGAGAGCAACATCGCGACCAGCTGGGCCGGCGAGATCACGTGACTCCTGAGGTAGTCGTACAGCGAGCCCTGCTCGTGGTAGTCAGTGATGAGCCAGAACTGGGTGTTCCCTCCGCGACTGGCCAGCTCCGAGGCGACAAAGCCCAGAATGTTGACGTGACTCAGCATGGGAGTCGCGTACATCCGGGTCTCTTGGCGCCACGAGATCTCGTTGTGAGACGCGAAGACCTTGACGGCGACCCGGTCACCGTGCACCTTCCCCCTCCACACCACGCCGTAGCGACCGCGACCTGCAATGCAACTTAATTTTATTTCCGGGGTTTGTGGGTTATAGCTGGCCCTGGGGCTGTATTCATAATCGCCACTTAGTCTGCGCCACTAGACTTAGCGTTAATTAGAAGATTTGTCGAGCGATTATCGGGTTCAAAATACATAAGTAGTCACCCAAGAAGTGGACTTTCTGAACAAAGAAAGTGTTAAAATTATATTGATTCAGAAAAAGATATTTTAATCATGAATACCACCACAAGGGGCCCTACTCAAAGACATAATCGCCTCGTAAGTTACACACAAAAAGTGCATTTTCGTCTTAACCTCACCAGCTCGTTGTGGTGGTGTTCATGATAAAGAAATCTTTTCTAATATAATTGTCGCACTTTCTTAATTCAGAAAATCCACTTCTCGTGTGACTACTTATATGCGTTTTAAACCCGATAATCGCTCGGCAAATCTTCCACTTAGCGCTAAGTCTAGTGGCGTAGCCTAAGTGGCGATTATGAATACGGCCCCTGGCATATGTATACATGCAGGGCATATCATGGCTATTTTATTATCCCGGGAAGTCTCAGTCTACAAATTTAGCCTTCATGTTGCACAAAACTGGCTTGGAACATCAACATTACATATCATTCCATAATTCCGGTCAGTTCATCGGGCGCCCGCTGGAGGCGCTCTCAAGCGTCGCACGCAGGGGTCAAGAATGCCGACAACCTCAGGACATATGGAACACGTCAGTGCAACATAACGACAACCTCTGGAGACATGCAACCCGTCACTGGGACATACATACCGACAACCTCTGGAGACATGCAACCCGTCACTGGGACATACGGTATATCCCAGTGACGTGTCTGGAGACATGCAACCCGTCACTGGAACATACATACCAACGACCTCTGGAGACATGCAACCCGTCACTGGGACATACATACCGACAACCTCTGGAGACATGCAACCCGTCACTGGGACATACATACCGACAACCTCTGGAGACATGCAACCCGTCACTGGGACATACATACCGACAACCTCTGGAGACATGCAACCCGTCATTGGGACATACATATCGACAACCTCTGGAGACATGCAACACGTCACTGGGACATACATAACGACAACCTCTGGACACATGCAACACGTCAGTGGGACATACCGACAACCTATAGACACATGCAACACGTCACTGGAACATACCGACAACCTCTGGATACATGCAACACGTCAGTGGGACATACCGACAACCTCTGGACACATGCAACACGTCAGTGGGACATACCGACAACCTCTGGACACATGCAACACGTCACTGGGACATACCGACAACCTCTGGACACATGCAACTCGTCATTGGGACATACAAACCGACAACCTCTGGAGACATGCAACACGTCACTGGGACATACCGACAACCTATAGACACATGCAACACGTCACTGGAACATACCGACAACCTCTGGATACATGCAACACGTCAGTGGGGCATACCGACAACCTCAGGACACATGGAACACGTCAGTGCAACATACCGACAACCTCTGGACACATGGAACACGTCACTGGGACATACCGACAACCTCAGGACACATGCAACACGTCACTGGGACATACCGACAACCTCTGGACACATGGAACACGTCACTGGGACATACCGACAATCTCTGGACACATGCAAAACGTCACTGGGACATACCGACAACTTCTGGACACATGGAACACGTCACTGGGACATACCGACAACATCTGGACACATGCAACCCGTCACTGGGACATACCGACAACCTCTGGACACATGCAACACGTCACTGGGACATACCGACAACCTCTGGACACATGCAACACTTCACTGGGACATACCGACAACCTCTGGACACATGCTACACGTCACTGGGACATACCGACAACATCAGGACACATGCAACACGTCAGTGCCACCCACCGACAACCTCTGGACACGCAACACGTCACTGGGACATACCGACAACTTCTGCACACATGCAACCCGTCACTGGGACATACCGACAACCTCTGGACACATGCAACACTTCACTGGGACATACCGACAACCTCTGGACACATGCAACACGTCACTGGGACATACCGACAATCTCTGGACACATGCAACACGTCACTGGGACATACCGACAACCTCTGGACACATGCATCACGTCACTGGGACATACCGACAACCTCTGGCCACATGCAACACCTCACTGGGACATACCGACAACCTCTGGACACATGGAACACGTCACTGGGACATACCCACAATCTCTGGACACATGCAACACGTCACTGGGACATACCGACAACCTCTGGACACATGCACCACGTCACTGGGACATACCGACAATCTCTGGACACATGCAACACGTCACTGGGACATACCGACAACTTCTGCACACATGCAACCCGTCACTGGGACATACCGACAATCTCTGGACACATGGAACACGTCACTGGGACATACCGACAACCTCTGGACACATGCAACACGTCACTGGGACATACTAACAACCTCTGGACACATGCAACACGTCACTGGGACATACCGACAACCTCTGGACACATGCAACACGTCACTGGGACATACCGACAACCTCTGGACACATGCAACACGTCACTGGGACATACCGATAACCTCTGGACACATGCAACACGTCACTGGGACATACCGA
Organism: Arenicola marina; assembly: GCA_964019135.1. Classification (NCBI taxonomy): domain Eukaryota; kingdom Metazoa; phylum Annelida; class Polychaeta; family Arenicolidae; genus Arenicola; species Arenicola marina. The sequence goes on from OZ025265.1 coordinate 32,042,574, forward strand.
CAACCTCTGGACACATGCAACACATCACTGGGGCATACCGACAACTTCAGGACACATGCAACACGTCACTAGGACATACCTACAACCTCTGGACACATGCAACGCGTCACTGGGATATACCGACAACTTCAGGACACATGCAACACGGCACTGGGACATACCGACAACCTCTGGACAGATGCAACACGTCACTGGGACATACCGACAATTTTAGGACACATGCAAAACGTCACTGGGACATACTTACAACCTCTGGACACATGCAACACGTCACTGGGACATACCGACAACTTCAGGACACATGCAACACGTCACTGGGATATACCGACAACCTCTGGACACATGCAACACGTCACTGGGACATACCGACAACCTCTGGACACATGCAACACGTCACTGGGACATACCGACAACCTCCGGACACATGCAACACGTCACTGGGACATACCGACAACCTCTCGACACATGCAACACGTCACTGAGACATACCGACAACCTCTGGCCACATGCAACACGTCACTGGGACATACCGACAACCTCTGGACACATGCAATACGTCACTGGGATATACCGACAACCTCTGGACACATGCAACACGTCACTGGGACATACCGACAACCTCTGGACACATGGAACACGTCACTGGGACATACCGACAAGCTCTGGACACATGCAACACGTCACTGGGACATACCGACAACCTCAGGACACATGGAGCACGTCAGTGCAACATACCGACAACCTCTGGACACATGCAACACGTCACTGGGACATACCGACAACCTCTGGACACATGCAACACGTCACTGGGATATACCGACAACCTCTGGACACATGCAACACGTCACTGGGATATACCGACAACCTCTGGACACATGCAACACGTCACTGGGACATACCGACAACCTCTGGACACATGCAACATGTCACTGGGACATACCGACAACCTCTGGACACATGCAACACGTCACTGGGACATACCGACAACCTCTGGACACATGGAACATGTCACTGGGACATACCGACAACCTCTGGACACATGCAACACGTCACTGGGACATACCGACAATCTCTGGACACATGGAACAAGTCACTGGGATGTACCGACAACTTCAGGACACATGTAACACGTCACTGGGACATACCGACAACCTCTGGACACATGCAATACGTCACTGGGATATACCGACAACCTCTGGACACATGCAACACGTCACTGGGACATACCGACAACCTCTGGACACATGGAACACGTCACTGGGACATACCGACAAGCTCTGGACACATGCAACACGTCACTGGGACATACCGACAACCTCAGGACACATGGAGCACGTCAGTGCAACATACCGACAACCTCTGGACACATGGAACACGTCACTGGGATATACCGGCGACCTCTGGACACATGCAACACGTCACTGGGACATACCGACAACCTCTGGACACATGGAACACGTCACTGGGACATACCGACAAGCTCTGGACACATGCAACACGTCACTGGGACATACCGACAACCTCAGGACACATGGAGCACGTCAGTGCAACATACCGACCACCTCTGGACACATGGAACACGTCACTGGGATATACCGGCGACCTCTGGACACATGCAACACATCACTGGGACATACCGACAACCTCTGGACACATGCAACACGTCACTGGGATATACCGACAACCTCTGGACACATGGAACACGTCACTGGGACATACCGACAACCTATGGACACATGCAACACGTCACTGGGACATACCGACAACCTCTGGACACATGCAACACGTCGCTGGGATATACCGACAACTTCAGGACACATGCAACACGTCACTGGGACATACCGACAACTTCAGGACACATGCAACACGTCACTGGGACATACCGACAACCTCTGGACACATGCAACAAGTCACTGGGACATACCGACAACCTCTGGACACATGCAACACGTCACTGGGACATACCGACAACCTCTGGACACATGCAACACGTCACTGGGACATACCGACAACCTCTGAACACATGCAACACGTCGCTGGGACATACCGACAACCTCTTCACAGGTCACTTGGTTGGCCCACCGGGATTGCGTGAGTCGGGTGCCGCCAGAACCGCTTCCAGTCCAGACGCTGTCGCCCTGCATGGAACAGGAAAACAGAGAAATGAAGGAAAACGTAGGTTTATCTTTTCAGTGTCAGACACAGGAAGGCTAAATTAATATGTTCTGTATTTTTATTGTATTACCAACCTCTTCTCCATGTCAAATAAGTATATTGCGTCTTGAATTTAAATGATGAAAACCTGTGGCTATCCAGAGAGAAGCACATTTTTTCACCGGAGCAGAAGTTGGTGTAGGCTTTATATCCCTGTGTGCCTGCTCACAGTTCGGTATTCTGTGTGATGTCGACCCCGCACCTGGAGTGACCCCCCACCCCTCCCCCCCCCTCCCCCTGGCTCCACTCACCTGCAGTCCCCCCCCCCCTTGCATCTATTTACCTGGTGCGACCCTAACCCCCTGGCATCACCCACCTGGAGTGACCCCCCCCCCCCTTGCTCCGCTCACCTGTAGTGACCCCTCTGGCGGCCCTCTTTCCACAGCTGGCGAGCCGTTCTCCGGCGTGAGGGACTGACACGGCTTTTTGCGGCGACTCTTCAGAACGAACGCGACACACGCCAGGATTAGTACTACCGCTACTCCCGTCCACAGCATCAGGGCTATGTGGGTCTCGGCAACTGTGAGACAGAGAGAGAGGGGTTTGGAGAGGGGTTTGGAGAGGAGGGAAGGGGGTGGGGGAGGGGCCGTTGTGAGAGTAAAACCATACTTCACAATCTATATTAGAGTTTTTTTTCACTTTTGGTTCTTTTGGGTGGCCATTCAAAGCATCATTTCCGTCTCATTTCATGCATCAGTTAAGGTAAACTACCCATAATAGCAAGGTAAAAGAACTCTGTATTTGTGATTATGTTATGGAAGTATACCCAATTACACACCTTCTGGTGATTTTTTAGGATACTTTACCGTCCCGTTAAAACATATTCTCCATTTTCCAAGTATACCCCCATATCACAAAATGACCAAAACTTGACACCTACCACGAATATGTAATTTTGCTACAATTCAGCGCAATATTAAGTTATTATCATCAGTAATAGCTCTTTGAAAAGCTTAAATCTAGTGCAATACAGGAATGATATTCACAAATGCAATTAGTAACCACAAAAAATAACAGAATGGTAATCATAAAGTGCAATAATGCAAAATCAGGACAGTTTTTGCCAAAATTCGAAATCACCACCTTCACAAATTTGGCTATAATTTGATCAAAAATGAAACTCTTGACACCAAACCACTTTAAAAAACTTCTAAAAACATAGTTCTTGTAACACAAATAAAGAAAAAAATATAGGTAGCCGCCCGAGAAGCAAGTTATAAAGCTTGAAAATGTTATTTCACAAATATTTTTTGGCGCAGCTTATTTCACACAAATTATCAGTAATTTACGCCTTGTGTTCACATTTTAAAGCGGGTGGCCAACCTAATTTAATCGCGATCTGCACCGAAAGTTTACATCTTAAAATTAAATTGGCGAGTGTTAACGCTTCGTTTCGGCCGACTGGTAAGGAAAAAAAAATTAAGGCAACCCGCCCCCATCAATGTCGAGCAGCGCGCCATTTTGCCGGAGCAAGTGACGCATATTGTGACTATTCATATGGCGCCGCCGTACGTTACAGCTCGCGGAGAGAGAGATCAGGGCCGTGATTTACAGATGAACAGCGGCAGTTCCAAGCCGTGCAGTAGCGCAAGATCTTAGCCTTTCATGGAAAAGTACCGTTCAAACAAATTGATATACGTCTTGCGACGATTGAGTCCCCAACAATGCCATGATTGGAGTTAGAATCGCAGCTATTTCTACTAGCGATTATCATGCGCTCTTGTTTTGCTCACACAATAGGCGCAATTTCCGGTTTGAATAAATTAGGGTATCGCCTCCTGATTGGTCAATCGCGGACACGCCTCCAAAAAGGGCTGCCGCCTGGGTAGGCGGCCAAATCATCCCCGGCGGTCACTTCTAAATGATATGGTGAGCTACAGATAGAACGAAAAATTCTGTAATTTGGAGGATAGGCAATTGAGTATTATATGATTCAGTAAAGCAGCGTTAGAGGCCAGGCTGGCGGTTCCCTTTAATAAATCTGGTTATATATAATGGTCTCCGATATAATTATGATCTACACGAATGTTTTCGTGTCTATTTCGAATCTATTTATACGTTTTCTTGATATTTTTTTCTTGAATTTTCCGAATTTATCACGAACAGCCATTCTCGGGGAAATACCCTGTGAATGACGTCACGAATTGGGGATTCCCCTTTCACTGACACCCGCCGATGTTTGTCGACGTTTACCGAGGTCTTCTAAATCGCCTAAAGCTTACTATATGATGCTCTATTCATTTTACCTTTGTCACCACTTCTTTTGCTGTGTTTTATTTGTGCTTTGTTTCATTAAGACTGCGTAAAATCCCAGGGCCCGCCGATGTTTGCCGATGTTTACCGAGGCGGGCTGCAGCTCTGATATTTTAAGCCTCCTCGTGATGAATTCCGAATATTCAAGAAAAAAACATGGAGAAAACGTGTAAATAGTTCAGAAAACATTCGTGTAAATTCATAATTATATCGGAGACCATTATATATAGCCAGATTTGTTAAAATGTGAGCACAAGGCGTAAATTACTGATAATTGGTGTGAAATAAGCTGCTCCAAAAGATATCTCTGAAATAACATTTTCAAGTTTCAGGACGTGTTTCTCGGGAAATTTGCACGGCTACCTATATTTTTCTTTATTTTTATTACAAGAACTATGTTTTTAGAAGTTTCTAAACGTGGTTTGGTGTCAAGACTTTCATTTTTGATCAAATTATAGCCAATTTTGTGAAGGTGGTGATTTTGAATTTTGGCAAAAACGGTCCTGTTTTTGCATAGCTGCACTTTATTATTGCCATTCTGTTATTTTTTGTGGCTACTATTTACATTGTTGAATATCATTTATGTATTGCACTAAGTTTAAGCTTTCCAAAGAGCTATTACTGATGATAATGACTTAATATTGAGCTGAATTGTAGCAATATTACATATTCGTGGCAGGTGTCAAGTTTTGGTCATTTTGTGATATGGGGGTATACTTGGAAAATGGAGAATATTTTTTTAACGGGAAGGTAAAGTATCATAAAAATTCACCAGAAGGTGTGTAATTGGGTATACTTTCATAAAGTAATCACAAATACAGAGTTCTTTTACCTTGCTATTATGGGTGGCTTACCTTAAATCTCCTCTTGGTTTTTATATTTTACATCTGTTTGTCAGACCAAAGACACGGATTGATCAACCAATTGCTTCTTATCTATATAAAGATATATGTCTATAGCCAATCAGCAGCGACCTGTTACCTTACCCTGTGAGTAACCAATCAGCAGTGACCTGCTACCTTACCCCGTGAGTGGCCAATCAGCAGCGACCTGTTACCTTACCCCGTGAGTGGCCAATCAGCAGAGACATGTTACCTTACCCTGTGAGTGGCCAATAAGCAGCGACCTGTTACCTTACCCTGTGAGTAGCCAATCAGCAGCGACCTGTTACCTTACCCTGTGATTAACCAATCAGCAGCGACCTGTTACCTCACCCCGTGAGTAGCCAATCAGCAGCGACCTGTTACCTTACCCTGTGAGTAGCCAATCAGCAGCGACATGTTACCTTACCCTGTGAGTAACCAATCAGCAGCGACCTGTTACCTTACCCTGTGAGTGGCCAATCAGCAGCGACCTGTTACCTTACCCTGTGAGTAGCCAATCAGCAGAGACATGTTACCTTACCCTGTGAGTGGCCAATCAGCAGCGACCTGTTACCTTACACCGTGAGTATCCAATCAGCAGCGACCTGTTACCTTACCCCGTGAGTAACCAATCAGCAGCGACCTGTTACCTTACCCTGTGACTAACCAATCAGCAGCGACCTGTTACCTTACCCTGTGAGTAACCAATCAGCAGCGACCTGTTACCTTACACCGTGAGTAGCCAATCAGCATCAACCTGTTACCTTACCCCGTGAGTAACCAATCAGCAGCGACCTGTTACCTTACCCTGTGAGTAACCAATCAGCAGCGACCTGTTACCTTACACCGTGAGTAGCCAATCAGCAGCGACCTGTTACCTTACCCTTTGAGTGGCCAATCAGCAGCGACCTGTTACCTTACCCTGTGAGTAGCCAATCAGCAGAGACATGTTACCTTACCCTGTGAGTGGCCAATCAGCAGCGACCTGTTACCTTACCCTGTGAGTAGCCAATCAGCAGCGACCTGTTACCTTACCCTCTGATTCACCAATCAGCAGCGACATGTTGTTGCAGTGAGGTGTGCTGCAGCACCTGAATCCGCGAGTGCGGCACACGAGTTGGTCGGTTACACAGCCTTGGATGGGACCCATCCTGATGAAACACTGCAAGATACACACATATAAAAATACATGTAGATATGTACACATATAAACAGAATGTATACATATATACATGTAGATATGTACACATATAAACAGAATGTACATATATATACATTAGATATGTACACATATAAGCAGAATGTACATATATACATGTGGATATGTACACATATAAACAGAATGTATATATATACATTAGATATGTACACATGTAAACAGAATGTACATATATATATGTAGATATGTACACATATAAACAGAATGTAAATATATATACATGTAGATATGTACACATATAAACAGAACGTACATATATATACATTAGATATGTACACATATAAACAGAATGTATATATATACATGTAGATATATACACAGATAAACAGAATGTATATATATCCGCCCTTGATGGCGTCTGTGACGTCACGACGTCTGTGACGTCATGCCAGCTCACGCAACGCCAACGGTCATATCACTGCACTGGGTCATTTGGTAGAAGAGTATTACACTCTTTGGGCTCATTTCTTGGTAGCTCGGTGCATCCCTGCGGTAACCCGAATACGCACGTTACGCATCGTTAAAGCGTCCGTCACTTCTCTCACTCGTGTATGGGTGCGCGCGCATCCATTCGGTATGACGATGTGCCCCGTTCAAAACAGCACGGGCCATTTTCGAGAAGATGGCGGCTGATTGAAAGGTGATGAGAGTAGGTTGGTTCCAGTGCCCCTATGTGCACCGGATGTCAACGATGTGTGCATTTGAGTGGAATAGGCATATCCCCATCGGCACACCCGGAAGTTCCCTTTTGCGTGTTGCGGGTCCCGGGCGGGATACTGAACCTGGCCCAAAGAAATGCGCCCTCTGACTTGGCACTCACAGAGATTATACGAAAGCTGATACTCACGTCGATGTCTGTGGAACAGGAGTTCCTACCGACCTCGCATTGAGAGGCCGGGTGACACAAGCATTCCATCTTTCGGGAGGAAACAAAAAAGGAAACCAAATACATGTTATCAATTTTAAAAGCAAATCTAGAATATGAATTATGTTAACTTGATAGGCCTAAATGATCGTACAAGAACAAAAAACCAGGGTAATCATAATAAATACATACAAACAAATGGTGAACTGCTCCCTTTTATTGGCGACATAGGCCTGCCTGTCCTAGCATGACTGCACACAGTGGCGGACAATTTTATTTTATCTGGATACATTCAATTTGATGCAAAATTGTTAGAAAGACGAGCACGTGTCTTTGCATCGCCTATTTTCTAGCAAAAGAGGCAGGGGGGGGGGGGGGCAGAGGACGTGTCTCCTGTGCCCCACCCCCCGACTGGATCGGACCTTGCTATACTTTCGTACCACAGAGCAGCTCCCGAAGGTAGCTCTGACATCAAAACCACCACCAAGCTGAAGGTTTTCAGTAGCTTTAAAATCAAACTCAACTCTAGCAAATGGCTTTTTTTTATGCGTTAGTGCATATTTTGTCGGCGATCGACTTCAGAAAGGCGCCGGGAAGAAGAAAAAAGCTTGTTGGTTACAAACACGTAAGTATTGAAAGCATTAGCAAATATATTAATATCTTTTGCAGTAGTTAAGTTTACGTCGGGAGCCTTCGAAAGGGACTCTGCATCGAAGTGTTGTGCTATTCAAAACCGTCACCTTGGTGGTGGTTTTTATGTCAGAGCTAACGACTGTCAGCAATAATTACGCCCACTAAACGCGTTACGCGGCGCGGCGACGCAACTGACGCCGGACCGAAAATTAGAACGTTTGAGTTTCACTTGACAGACGCGTACTGCACGCGGCGCCGATGCGGTGCCGGAATCGCGGACTGCAGAGTGTAAGCCGTTCTAAACTGCACTGGGCATTCGAGAGAAGATGGCGGCTCATTGAAAAGTGATGAACTAGGCTAGTTCCGTTGTCCCGAAATGAACCGGACTTGACCGGTTTGAACATTTCATTGGCATACGGGCCCTATCGCCAGGCCCGGAATACCCATTGTGGTTTGGTTTGGTTGGTTATTCAAGACGCTTTAAATTAACCACTTTTGGTCATATCGCGTCAATGGGAGAAGGGAGGAAGAGTGGAGACATGTCTCCGGGGGTAACCCCCTACTCTTTACGAAGAAAGACATGGGATCTTTAGTACCCATTGTGTTGCGCCACGGCGCGCCATGCTAACCGCGGTGCTAACATGCCTGTAATCGGTTATAATATGCATTATAAATACAATCCTACATAACATTTAGTGATTTGTTGAGTTTCTGACCGGTCTCTATCTTTGGTTTATTCAGATTTCTGTACTGTTATTAACCAAACAGCTACGTAGGCCTACTCCTAACGAAACCGACGGTATAGGGCTAAGGTTATTGTAATGAAATCACCCCAAAGTAAAACGCTACACGGATGTAAAACCACGATGAAAAAGAACGATTATTGCCAACCCCACAACGAGGAGTTTTATTAAACCGATGGCGGCTCCAGGGTGGCGGTGGCAGTGGCGAACGCAGACATCAATATACCTGGGGGCGTCAAGGTCCCAGTGATGGGCACTTTTTTTGCTCTACCATTTTTGTATGAGCCCGCATTTAGCAAATTAGCACACATTATATAATGGCGGCTCGTTCAATACCAGATGGAATGTTCTGCCAGGCCGAGCTCTGGTTTGAGAAATTACACGTGCAACTTCAGACGAGTATCGATGTGACGACTGGTCTCTGTTAGATTCTGCTGGTGTGCTTTACTCGGTGTTTGGGGTTTAGCCAAATCACTCAGATCATGTAGAACAGAAAGATCGCGTTCTCTGTGGGCTAAACATTATGAGGCAGCTTCGGTCAGCAGTTAGGCTAACCTGTGACGTACGGCATATATACGTATATGTATTTAACACATCCGGTGCTTTCTTTCTTTCGACATCCTGTTTCGTTGACGAAAGAAAAGATACAAAGATGCAAGTAGCTTGTACGTTTTGGTCAATGCGCGGATCTTATTTTTCTCTATCCCATTCACATATATAATACTCCTCCTTCAAGATATTCGCCTATTTTCTAGCTTACCGATCTGACTAATTTTACACAGGAATCATCTCCGCTGTCCCCGGAATTATTCAGGATTGGTCATTGTCAGAAACACTTCTTCACTGGAGTAAAAAGAATGGCTACGCCATACGCCGGCGACGCCCTATGCTGAACCCGCCATGCCTTATGCTGAATCCGCCACGTGTAATACCTGAGAAGTTTTGCATTGAATATCAGGAGTCAAATACAATGAAGAAACACTGTCCAGCTTGTTAAATTTTCAGTTATGCTCAGTTACGGACCACAGTCCAGTCGGCACAACTTTCGTATTTCGTTTTCCAAAACGATAGACGAAAAACGATTTGTCATTCCGCGACCGTGTAAGCTTACTTCTTTCTGTATTTCGTTTGGCGACACTTGATTGCTTTGCTTTTGGTTGTCTTGAATGGGGAAGACGGATTTTTGAATGATGTTTCGGTAAACGAAAAACGATTGTTGGTTTGTTTTTCGTGTTTCTTATGATCATTTTGAACACGAAAAACGATTGGACGGTATATTACTTACACGTCTTGTAAATCAAACAGTGAAAATCGTGCCCCGAGCGTTGCGTCACGTGATCAATTTCACCGCGCCGGGTGCTCTCGGTTTCGAGCAGGGGCACAAAGATTTCCAACATGGCGTCAAAGCAACAGCCCAAGTGGATCGTTTCACTTGCAATTACGAACTCGCAACCGTATCTTTTACATGCTAATTTAACGAGAGATCGTAATTTTACGAGCAACAAAAATTAGTATCATACTAATATTATTAATATTACTAATATTATACCCCAATATCTTCATAGGCATAAGCGTCATACTAACATTATTAGTATAATTTTGTGATGTCAAAGCTATAAAACAGACATTACTACACGTAGGTCAAAACTGGACTATATTATATATAGGTAGCTAGGATCAAAGGTAGGGGACCTTTCATAAGAGATTAAATGGTCCATCACGGCGGGAACTGCTTTGATAAATTACACGCTACTCGTCGGCGTACAAGACTTAGTATTGAAGGGGGTAAAATATTATTAGACCTCTGCATTGCTGTTTCCGGGAACACACGACAAGCTTGCTGTCCACAACTGGCAGATGTACTTTGGGCCTTCTTTAAACTTAGTTAGCCTTTGGCGCCTTACAGAAACATGGATTAGGTATTTAGCAGTTATCATATAGATCTATATACGTACCACTGAACTTGAGAACTGCCGGGCGAATCAAAGCTCTATATAGTGTTACGTAGTTTTGAACAGACCCTTTATGGTCAGAGCTATGACTTCGTGAATGTGATGTGTCCACAAAGATAGGATGGCTACGGGTCTGCCACTTCTCTTGACACGGAGCACGAGTGTGCTCGGGCCAGTAATAAGTGAGTATGGAACGCCATGTGTTAAACTTCACATGTAATTATGGATCCATTTTTATATTTTTAGCAAACAAGCAATGCGGGGACGTCAACAATGTACCCGCCTATGCCAATGTAAAATGCTGATTAATTTTGTGAAATAAGGTAACTGAGATTTTGACTCGCCTAAATCGTTGGACATCTCGGTTACTTAAAGCCCATATTTGTGTCTGGAGTAGTGTTTGCTTTACGGTAACGGGTGCAACTCCCTTATTTCATTTTGCAGGACGCGAATCTAATTGAGCATCCATTCGGTATGCCGATGTGCCCCATTCAAAACAGCACGGGACATTCGAGAGAAGATGGCGGCTGAGTGAAAAGTGACTGTCTTGGCTGTTTCCATTGCCCCCAAATGAACCGGACATGACCGGTGTGAACATTTCATGGACACTCGTCGTAGCCCGATCGACCGGCAGGTACGGAAGAGCTTGAGTATACCGCGCGGCTTGTCGGTCCTGGCCCAAAGAAATGCACCCACTGCTTCCCATACGCCAAAGATGTACATCCAGGGTTAATACTCAAATTGTGCTCAACCACGGAATAGAAATTATTAACTACTCTGTGGCTGAGCCAAGAGGGACTCGCACTCATTGTAGTCAACGGTTGAGTGTTGGGAACCGGCTGGCTGCGTGGATTGTGTGTGAAGAATCGAGTGGGTGTGAAAATATTTTTTGTTTGCTTTGGTCCAGGCATTTCTAATGATAAAAGCATAATATAGTTCAAGATAATATATTTATCTCTCTATAATGCATGTGGTCCGTTCGATGAGGTTGTTGGAAGCGTTGTATTTTGAGGCAAATCATCGATGTGTACATTTCAACCACATTTCTGCGACAAACGGAGCACCATTTGTTCTCGCCTGATCAGGCCACGTAACCATGGATACCGCGCGCAGACGTACGATTCATGACGATTATTAGGTCATACGACAGGGAGAACCCCACAGGACACGAAAAAAAAGTCAAAGTCATGAATGCCGTAGCGTGTCGTTTCGGCCCATATTTTCCACGAATTTGTCGCGATCGCTCTAAAAATCACTGACGTGACAAGGCAACACCGTGCAATTTTAATGATTCCAAACTTACATGTGTACTGCGAGGTTATCCTTTTTTAAGACAGAAATAATATTTCTCCATGCCTCGTTTTTGTAAATCATTTTTTCTTTGCACTATTTGCAGCCTTGTTATATGCATTTAAGTAATCCACTACACGAGACCAGATTTTAACTTACTTGTACGTGTATCTCGTTCAATAGAAGCACAACAATATTGTCACCAGGTTGAAGAATAGCAGAGGAAAGCCGCGTTTTTATGACGTCGTAAGGTGAAGGTCATATTACTGCGTTTTCATTGGTTGAAATAAATAAGCCCATGGAAGAGTCTAATATCAGGCACAAGGAAAGGGGACAGAGCAATATTTGTTCCGGTGAGTGATATCCGTCCTGACAAGGTTGGGAGCTGGTTCCTGGCTTGTCCCAGCGAATGCGAGAACCAAGCCACATAAATGGTGTGGTTTGAAATAGCGCCATCTGGCGAATGTTTATGTAGCAGACGATATTTTTCAAACGCAATGGCAAACGCAATGAACGCGCAACTCATTTGAAACGTTTTAGCATTTTTCAACATTCAACATTCAACATTAATTCAACACGGAGATCTAACGATGACAATGATAGATCTACTCACAACTGCACCTAAATATTTGGTCGAAATCATAACAGTGACGCTCAATACTGACAATAGCACCTGCAACTAAGTGTTGCGTGCGACGTGTTTCCTTGGAGATATGACGTCGTCAAAGTGATTACGCCTCTGCGGCGGAGATAGGTCTAACGAACATATTGTTTTGGGCAAAATGGTATCTATTTGTAAAATGAACCTTTTGTTTTCGTAAGTTGTGGCTGCATTTCTATGGTTGGAGTTCATATGATTCAGGTCTATAGCTATTAAGTTCGGTTGGTTTGTTGGAACTATTTATGTAAATATCAGTTACGCGCATTGACACCGCGGTAACCACTGAGTGGCAAGATCTGTAACGTGAATGGCGGCAGCAAAACAACGCACGATTGGAAAGCTAAAATGGATCTTACACAGTAAGTTTCAGCGTTTAAGCCGCCAAACTTCGCCACATAAACTAATTTGTCAAACTGTAACATAATATGATAAAATCTCAATTTCTGACACGTATGCCGGGATGGGTTTTTCCCGGAACTGGTGTCAACATTGGCCACTGACAACAGAGTGCGAGAAGAAGGCCGCACCGTCGTCTACGTTGACGAAACGTGGGTTAATGCAGGGCATGCGCCGACGAAGGAATGGCAATCGGCAACACAAAAGAGAAAAAAGAAAGTTGAACCAGGAAGAGGTGGAAGGTTAGCAAATACTTTCCTGTTATTAAAACTTTTTTTAATTCTCCACTAATAACTTGACCTTACAAAATATTTTTCAGGTTAATAAACTTATTAGATCTAGATCTAGATCTACAACAAAATGCAAACAAGCCATTCCACGGGGCCGGCTATTTTTTTTTCCTATTATTCGTCCGATGTCTACCGACAAACCTACACGGTTATATCCTGCTTCCGAAATCACATAACCATTTTCGCAACAAATGTGTTGCTCAAACATAGCATAGTCATGTCCGTGGACGATAGTATTGCTGGTATTTTGGGAGGGGGGTTAGGTTGTGTCAATGCGAAGCCGTAACGCGAATTACGTGCGTTTCCTAGTCTCATATGGGCATACAACTCATTGCTGACTATATTTCAACATACTTTTACTTTTGGAAGCTTAAAGAACTGTTAGTATATGGACTTTGTGCATATGTAGTTAATTTGTCATTTCCGAACCTATCTGGAAAGTACAGCGTCATAAATTGAATGTAACCAAAGAGAATGTTCTTGGATCCGCCACTGGCAGATTTCATGAGTGACTGTCAGCAAAGACCTCACGATGATAAGCTTAGTAAGGTCTTTGCTGACAGTGACTCATGAAATCTGCCAGTGGCGGATCCAAGATTTTGCCAATCTGCAGAAGCAAAACGGGGTGCTTGCAACATTTGAGACATTATGACGTTCGTAGCCCTGACCATTGTCAGGTTGTAGCGAATATCGTTCTTTCTCCACGTGTCCAGAGGATTATCATCTTCAGTTCAAGAGTTCGTGCCATAGTGGTCACGGGGGGGAGGGGGGGGGGGCTATTATAAAGGCTAGGGCGAGGTGGTGGGGTAGTCACGGGGGCGTTAAAAGGCTAGGGCGCGGTGGTGGGGTAGTCACGGGGGGCGTTATAAGGCTAGGGCGAAGTGAAATGCATAGACACATTGTAGGTAAAAAAATACATTTGATTTGATTTATTAAGAAACGCACATGACAAAACATACACAAACGAAATTTACTTTAAATAACGCTGTCATTGCGCACGAGTAATGCTGACCAAAGCTCTATATAGTGTTACGTAGTTTTGAAAAGAGCCTTTATGGTCAGAGTTATGACTTCGTGAATGTGATGTGTCCACAAAGATAGGATGGCTACGGGTCTGCCACTTCTCTTGACACGGAGCAGTTTCAGGGCAGGCTCCCTTCAATGAAGACGGCGTCCAATGGGGATCTGGTCCCCGGCGACCTCAGGGAAGCAGGGACAGACGAACATTAACTTCGGATGTCGCCTGCCATGTCGGGCACGTGGTGTTGAGATTGACCTGCCCCCCTGAAAATTTTACCTGTCCTGTCAAGCTGTGAAACAACAACGTTGATACAACTAATAAACAATTTATTTACTGCGTTATTTACTAGGATTTCGCCGATTCTAATGTTCAGATTTGTAGTCTGTGATCAACCTGCTGTGCGCAGTTTAATCTTCACCTCTCCCGTCGGGCATACACCCAGTATTGTGACCTGTCCGACCATGTAATTCATCTGTCCCGGGCAGTCGGGCAGTAGGTTATGTCCCTTTCTGCGAAGGCAGCAGTAAGTTGTACCATCAGCTTCTCGGGCTATTACTCCCAGTAGCGTCTACAGGCGTGGTTGGCGCCCTGGCAATGAAACAACTGGACGGGCACAACTCGGCGACGTCAGCACTAGGGATACCCGCCAACGGAAGTGGTGTCTACGGGGCCCCGGCATGAATGGCGAAACTGGTCTGATCCTGGTCCACAGGCTTCACCGGTCCGCCGGGATGATCCGGCAGAATGGCAACAGTGCCGATGAACGCCGAAGCGTCGTACGAATAGCTAGTGCTTATGATGCCGGTCTTTTTTTATATCTGGGTCCTGCTACTCCATGAAATCGTTACGATAGACAGGACCAAACAAATCGATCCGTGGGGTAGGCACGGCGACGTCATGAGGCTAGGCCAGGCTGAGGCGTGGGGTAGTCACGGCGACGTTATGAGGCTAGGCTAGGCTGAGCCGTGGGGTAGGCACGGCGACGTTATAAGGCCAGGCTAGGCTGAGGCGTGGGTAGTCACAGCGACGTTATGAGGGGGCTAGGCTGAGGCGTGAGGTAGTCACGGCGACGTTATGTGGGGGCTAGGCTGAGGCGTGGGGTAGTCACGGCGACGTTATGAGTGGGGCTAGGCTGAGGCGTGGGGTAGTCACGGCGACGTTATGAGTGGGGCTAGACTGAGGCGTGGGGTAGGCACGCCAACGTTAAGAGTGGGGCTAGGCTGAGGCGTGGGGTAGACCCGGCTAGGCTGAGGCGTGGGGTAGGCACGGCGACGTTATGAGGCCAGGCTAGGCTGAGGCGTGGGGTAGGCACGGCGACGTTATGAGGGGGCTAGGCTGAGGCGTGGGGTAGTCACGGCGACGTTATGAGGCCAGGCTAGGCTGAGGCGTGGGGTAGGCACGGCGACGTCATGAGGCTAGGCCAGGCTGAGGCGTGGGGTAGTCACGGCGACGTTATGAGGCTAGGCTAGGCTGAGCCGTGGGGTAGGCACGGCGACGTTATAAGGCCAGGCTAGGCTGAGGCGTGGGTAGTCACAGCGACGTTATGAGGGGGCTAGGCTGAGGCGTGAGGTAGTCACGGCGACGTTATGTGGGGGCTAGGCTGAGGCGTGGGGTAGTCACGGCGACGTTATGAGTGGGGCTAGGCTGAGGCGTGGGGTAGTCACGGCGACGTTATGAGTGGGGCTAGACTGAGGCGTGGGGTAGGCACGCCAACGTTAAGAGTGGGGCTAGGCTGAGGCGTGGGGTAGACCCGGCTAGGCTGAGGCGTGGGGTAGGCACGGCGACGTTATGAGGCCAGGCTAGGCTGAGGCGTGGGGTAGGCACGGCGACGTTATGAGGGGGCTAGGCTGAGGCGTGGGGTAGTCACGGCGACGTTATGAGGCCAGGCTAGGCTGAGGCGTGGGGTAGGCACGGCGACGTCATGAGGCTAGGCCAGGCTGAGGCGTGGGGTAGTCACGGCGACGTTATGAGGCTAGGCTAGGCTGAGCCGTGGGGTAGGCACGGCGACGTTATAAGGCCAGGCTAGGCTGAGGCGTGGGTAGTCACAGCGACGTTATGAGGGGGCTAGGCTGAGGCGTGAGGTAGTCACGGCGACGTTATGTGGGAGCTAGGCTGAGGCGTGGGGTAGTCACGGCGACGTTATGAGTGGGGCTAGGCTGAGGCGTGGGGTAGTCACGGCGACGTTATGAGTGGGGCTAGACTGAGGCGTGGGGTAGGCACGCCAACGTTAAGAGTGGGGCTAGGCTGAGGCGTGGGGTAGACCCGGCTAGGCTGAGGCGTGGGGTAGGCACGGCGACGTTATGAGGCCAGGCTAGGCTGAGGCGTGGGGTAAACCCGGCTAGGCTGAGGCGTGGGGTAGGCACGGCGACTTTATGAGGCCAGGCTAGGCTGAGGCGTGGGGTAGACCCGGCGACGTTATGAGGCTAGGCTAGGCTGAGGCGTGGGGTAGGCACGGCGACGTTATGAGGCCAGGCTAGGCTGAGGCGTGGGGTAGGCACGGCGACGTTATGAGGCCAGGCTAGGCTGAGGCGTGGGGTAGGCACGGCGACGTTATGAGGGGGCTAGGCTGAGGCGTGGGGTAAACCCGGCTAGGCTGAGGCGTGGGGTAGGCACGGCGACGTTATGAGGCCAGGCTAGGCTGAGGCGTGGGGTAGGCACGGCGACGTTATGAGGCCAGGCTAGGCTGAGGCGTGGGGTAGACCCGGCTAGGCTGAGGCGTGGGGTAGGCACGGCGACGTTATGAGGCCAGGCTAGGCTGAGGCGTGGGGTAGGCACGGCGACGTTATGAGGCCAGGCTAGGCTGAGGCGTGGGGTAGACCCGGCTAGGCTGAGGCGTGGGGTAGGCACGGCGACGTTATGAGGCCAGGCTAGGCTGAGGCGTGGGGTAGACCCGGCTAGGCTGAGGCGTGGGGTAGGCACGGCGACGTTATGAGGCCAGGCTAGGCTGAGGCGTGGGGTAGACCCGGCTAGGCTGAGGCGTGGGGTAGGCACGGCGACGTTATGAGGCCAGGCTAGGCTGAGGCGTGGGGTAGACCCGGCTAGGCTGAGGCGTGGGGTAGGCACGGCGACGTTATGAGGCCAGGCTAGGCTGAGGCGTGGGGTAGACCCGGCTAGGCTGAGGCGTGGGGTAGGCACGGCGACGTTATGAGGCCAGGCTAGGCTGAGGCGTGGGGTAGGCACGGCGACGTTATGAGGGGGCTAAGCTGAGGCGTAGGGGTAGTCACGGTGATGTTATGAGGCCAGGCTAGGCTGAGGCGTGGGGTAGGCACGGCGACGTTATAAGGGCGAGGCTAGGCTGAGGCATGGGGTAGTCACGGCGACGTTATGAGGCGAGGCTAGGCTGAGGCTAGGCTGAGGACTGGGGTAGACCCGGCTAGGCTGAGGCGTGGGGTAGGCACGGCGACGTTATGAGGCCAGGCTGGGCTGAGGCGTGGGGTAGGCACGGCGACGTTATGAGGCCAGGCTAGGCTGAGGCTAGGCTGAGGCCTGGGGTAGACCCGGCTAGGCTGAGGCGTGGGGTAGGCACGGCGACGTTATGAAGCCAGGCTAGGCTGAGGCGTGGGGTAGGCACGACGACGTTATGAGGGGGCTAAGCTGAGGCGTAGGGGTAGTCACAGTGATGTTATGAGGCGAGGCTAGGCTGAGGCGTGGGGTAGTCACGGCGACGTTATGAGGCGAGGCTAGGCTGAGGCTAGGCTGAGGCCTGGGGTAGACCCGGCTAGGCTGAGGCGTGGGGTAGGCACGGCGACGTTATGAGGCCAGGCTAGGCTTAGGCGTGCGGTAGGCACGGCGACGTTATGAGTGGGGCTAGGCTAAGGCGTGGGGTAGGCACGGCGACGTTATGAGGCCAGGCTAGGCTGAGGCGTGGGGTAGGCACGGCGACGTTATGAGGCCAGGCTAGGCTGAGGCCTGGGGTAGACCCGGCTAGGCTGAGGCGTGGGGTAGGCACGGCGACGTTATAAGGCCAGGCTAGGCTGAGGCGTGCGGTAGGCGTGTGTGTCACGTACTGGAGGTTGCGAGTGGTGAGTTTCTGAGCGTCGAACATTTGATGCTGGTTCCCGAAGTCCGCTTTTTGTGGTCTGTCGTTTGTCGATTTCGCAGAATAACCACAGCAACACCTGGCGGTGGAGATTATGAGAGGAGGGGATGGAGGGCGCACTGCTTCGACACCATGAACATTCTAATGGTGGTTCATATAAATGGTGTATTACGTTATATTAACCACGCAGGGACATTACTGTAAAGTTAAAGTAACGAAATTCCTACTACGTCTGTCACGTGATCCACCGCTGTTATCCTTGGGGTACAGAAGATCATCCGCCGCTGTTATCCTTGGGGTACAGAAGATCATCCGCCGCTGTTATCCTTGGAGAGCAGAAGATGACCCGACGCTGTTATCCTTGGGGTACAGAAGATCATCCACCGCTGTTATCCTTGGGGTACAGAAGATCATCCGCCGCTGTTATCCTTGGAGTGCAGAAGATCACCCGACGCTGTTATCCTTGGGGTACAGAAGATCATCCACCGCTGTTATCCTTGGGGTTACAGAAGATCATCCGCCGCTGTTATCCTTGGAGAGCAGAAGATCATCCGCCGCTGTTATCCTTGGGGTACAGAACATCATCCACCGCCGTTATCCTTGGGGTACAGAAGATCATCCGCCGCTGTTATCCTTGGGATGCAGAAGATTATCCGCCGCCGTTATCCTTGGGGTACAGAAGATCATCCGCCGCTGTTATCCTTGGGGTACAGAAGATCATCCACCGCTGTTATCCTTGGAGAGCAGAAGATCATCCGCCGCTGTTATCCTTGGGGTACAGAAGATCATCCACCGCCGTTATCCTTGGGGTACAGAAGATCATCCGCCGCTGTTATCCTTGGGGTACAGAAGATCATCCACCGCCGTTATCCTTGGGGTACAGAAGATCATCCGCCGCTGTTATCCTTGGGGTACAGAAGATCATCCACCGCCGTTATCCTTAGGGTACAGAAGATCATCCGCCGCTGTTATCCTTGGAGAGCAGAAGATCATCCGCCGCTGTTATCCTTGAGGTACAGAAGATCATCCGCCGCTGTTATCCTTGGAGAGCAGAAGATCATCCGCCGCTGTTATCCTTGGGGTACAGAAGATCATCCGCCGCTGTTATCCTTGGAGAGCAGAAGATCATCCGCCGCTGTTATCCTTGGGGTACAGAAGATCATCCACCGCCGTTATCCTTGGGGTACAGAAGATCATCCGCCGCTGTTATCCTTGGGGTACAGAAGATCATCCACCGCCGTTATCCTTGGGGTACAGAAGATCATCCGCCGCTGTTATCCTTGGAGAGCAGAAGATCATCCGCCGCTGTTATCCTTGAGGTACAGAAGATCATCCGCCGCTGTTATCCTTGGAGAGCAGAAGATCATCCGCCGCTGTTATCCTTGGGGTACAGAAGATCATCCGCCGCTGTTATCCTTGGAGAGCAGAAGATCATCCGCCGCTGTTATCCTTGGGGTACAGAAGATCATCCACCGCCGTTATCCTTGGGGTACAGAAGATCATCCGCCGCTGTTATCCTTGGGGTACAGAAGATCATCCACCGCCGTTATCCTTGGGGTACAGAAGATCATCCGTCGCTGTTATCCTTGGGGTACAGAAGATCATCCACCGCCGTTATCCTTGGGGTACAGAAGATCATCCGCCGCTGTTATCCTTGGAGAGCAGAAGATCATCCGCCGCTGTTATCCTTGAGGTACAGAAGATCATCCGCCGCTGTTATCCTTGGAGAGCAGAAGATCATCCGCCGCTGTTATCCTTGGGGTACAGAAGATCATCCGCCGCTGTTATCCTTGGAGAGCAGAAGATCATCCGACGCTGTTATCCTTGGAGTGCAGAAGATCATCCGCCGCTGTTATCCTTGGGGTGCAGAAGATCATCCGCCGCTGTTATCCTTGATTTACAGAAGATCATCCGCCGCTGTTATCCTTGGAGAGCAGAAGATCATCCGCCGCTGTTATCCTTGGGGTGCAGAAGATCATCCGCCGCTGTTATCCTTGGAGTACAGAAGATCATCCGCTGCTGTTATCCTTGGGGTACAGAAGATCATCCGCCGCTGTTATCCTTGGGGTTACAGAAGATCATCGGCCGCTGTTATCCTTGGGGTACAGAAGATCATCCGCCGCTGTTATCCTTGGGATGCAGAAGATCATCCGCCGCTGTTATCCTTGAGGTACAGAAGATCATCCGCCGCTGTTATCCTTGGAGAGCAGAAGATCATCCGCCGCTGTTATCCTTGGGGTGCAGAAGATCATCCGCCGCTGTTATCCTTGGAGTACAGAAGATCATCCGCTGCTGTTATCCTTGGGGTACAGAAGATCATCCGCCGCTGTTATCCTTGGGGTTACAGAAGATCATCGGCCGCTGTTATCCTTGGGGTACAGAAGATCATCCGCCGCTGTTATCCTTGGGGTGCAGAAGATCATCCGCCGCTGTTATCCTGAGGTACAGAAGATCATCCGCCGCTGTTATCCTTGGAGAGCAGAAGATCATCCGCCGCTGTTATCCTTGGGGTGCAGAAGATCATCCGCCGCTGTTATCCTTGGAGTACAGAAGATCATCCGCTGCTGTTATCCTTGGGGTACAGAAGATCATCCGCCGCTGTTATCCTTGGGGTTACAGAAGATCATCGGCCGCTGTTATCCTTGGGGTACAGAAGATCATCCGCCGCTGTTATCCTTGGGATGCAGAAGATCATCCGCCGCTGTTATCCTTGGGATGCAGAAGATCATCCGCCGCTGTTATCCTTGGAGAGCAGAAGATCATCCGCCGCTGTTATCCTTGGGGTTACAGAAGATCATCCGCCGCTGTTATCCTTGGGGTACAGAAGATCATCCGCCGCTGTTATCCTTGGAGAGCAGAAGATCATCCGCCGCTGTTATCCTTGGGGTTACAGAAGATCATCCGCCGCTGTTATCCTTGGGGTACAGAAGATCATCCGCCGCTGTTATCCTTGGGGTACAGAAGATCATCCGCCGCTGTTATCCTTGGGGTACAGAAGATCATCCGCTGCTGTTATCCTTGGGGTACAGAAGATCATCCGCCGCTGTTATCCTTGGGGTACAGAAGATCATCCGCCGCTGTTATCCTTGGGGTACAGAAGATCATCCGCCGCGGTTATCCTTGGGGTACAGAAGATCATCCGCCGCTGTTATCCTTGGGGTTACAGAAGATCATCCGCCGCTGTTATCCTTGGGGTACAGAAGATCATCCGCCGCTGTTATCCTTGGGGTACAGAAGATCATCCGCCGCTGTTATCCTTGTGGTGCAGAAGATCATCCGCCGCTGTTATCCTTGGGGTACAGAAGATCATCCGCCGCTGTTATCCTTGGAGAGCAGAAAATCATCCGCCGCTGTTATCCTTGGAGAGCAGAAGATCATCCGCCGCTGTTATCCTTGGGGTACAGAAGATCATCCGCCGCTGTTATCCTTGGGGTACAGAAGATCATCCGCCGCTGTTATCCTTGAAGAGCAGAAAATCATCCGCCGCTGTTATCCTTGGAGTGCAGAAGATCATCCGCTGCTGTTATCCTTGGGGTACAGAAGATCATCCGCCGCTGTTATGCTTGGGGTACAGAAGATCATCCGCCGCTGTTATGCTTGGGGTACAGAAGATCATCCGCCGCTGTTATCCTTGGAGAGCAGAAGATCATCCGCTGCTGTTATCCTTGGAGAGCAGAAAATCATCCGCCGCTGTTATCCTTGGAGAGCAGAAGATCATCCGCCGCTGTTATCCTTGGGTTACAGAAGATCATCGGCCGCTGTTATCCTTGGGGCACAGAAGATCATCCGCCGCTGTTATCCTTGGGGTACAGAAGATCATCCGCCGCTGTTATCCTTGTGGTGCAGAAGATCATCCGCCGCTGTTATCCTTGGGGTACAGAAGATCATCCACCGCTGTTATCCTTGGGGTACAGAAGATCATCGGCCGCTGTTATCCTTGGGGTTACAGAAGATCATCCGCCGCTGTTATCCTTGTGGTGCAGAAGATCATCCGCCGCTGTTATCCTTGGGGTACAGAAGATCATCCGCCGCTGTTATCCTTGGGATACAGAAGATCATCGGCCGCTGTTATCCTTGGGGTACAGAAGATCATCCGCCGCCGTTATCCTTGGGATGCAGAAGATCATCCACCGCTGTTATCCTTGGGGTACAGAAGATCATCCACCGCTGTTATCCTTGGGGTACAGAAGATCATCCGCCGCTGTTATCCTTGGGGTACAGAAGATCATCCACCGCTGTTATCCTTGGGGTACAGAAGATCATCCGCCGCTGTTATCCTTGGGGTACAGAAGATCATCCGCCGCTGTTATCCTTGGGGTACAGAAGATCATCCACCGCCGTTATCCTTGGGGTACAGAAGATCATCCGCCGCTGTTATCCTTGTGGTGCAGAAGATCATCCGCCGCTGTTATCCTTGGGGTACAGAAGATCATCCACCGCTGTTATCCTTGGGGTACAGAAGATCATCCACCGCTGTTATCCTTGGGGTACAGAAGATCATCCACCGCTGTTATCCTTGGGATGCAGAAGATCATCCACCGCTGTTATCCTTGGAGAGCAGAAGATCATCCGCCGCTGTTATCCTTGGGGTACAGAAGATCATCCGCGGCTGTTATCCTTGGAGAGCAGAAAATCATCCGCCGCTGTTATCTTTGGGGTACAGAAGATCATCCGCCGCTGTTATCCTTGGGGTACAGAAGATCATCCGCCGCTGTTATCCTTGGGGTACAGAAGATCATCCGCCGCTGTTATCCTTGGAGAGCAGAAGATCATCCGCCGCTGTTATCCTTGGGGTACAGAAGATCATCCGCCGCTGTTATCCTTGGGGTACAGAAGATCATCCGCCGCTGTTATCCTTGGGGTACAGAAGATCATCCGCCGCTGTTATCCTTGGGATGCAGAAGATCATCCACCACTGTTATCCTTGGGGTACAGAAGATCATCGGCCGCTGTTATCCTTGGGGTACAGAAGATCATCGGCCGCTGTTATCCTTGGGGTACAGAAGATCATCGGCCGCTGTTATCCTTGGGGTACAGAAGATCATCCACCGCTGTTATCCTTGGGGTACAGAAGATCATCCGCCGCTGTTATCCTTGGGATGCAGAAGATCATCCACCGCTGTTATCCTTGGAGAGCAGAAGATCATCCACCGCCGTTATCCTTGGGGTACAGAAGATCATCCGCCGCTGTTATCCTTGGAGAGCAGAAGATCATCCGCCGCTGTTATCCTTGGAGAGCAGAAAATCATCCGCCGCTGTTATCCTTGGAGTGCAGAAGATCATCCGCCGCTGTTATCCTTGGGGTACAGAAGATCATCCGCCGCTGTTATCCTTGGGGTACAGAAGATCATCCGCCGCTGTTATCCTTGGGGTACAGAAGATCATCGGCCGCTGTTATCCTTGGAGAGCAGAAGATCATCCGCTGCTGTTATCCTTGGAGAGCAGAAAATCATCCGCCGCTGTTATCCTTGGAGAGCAGAAGATCATCCGCCGCTGTTATCCTTGGGTTACAGAAGATCATCGGCCGCTGTTATCCTTGGGGTACAGAAGATCATCCGCCGCTGTTATCCTTGAGGTACAGAAGATCATCCACCGCTGTTATCCTTGGGGTACAGAAGATCATCGGCCGCTGTTATCCTTGGAGAGCAGAAGATCATCCGCCGCTGTTATCCTTGGAGAGCAGAAGATCATCCGCCGCTGTTATCCTTGGGGTACAGAAGATCATCCGCCGCTGTTATCCTTGGGGTACAGAAGATCATCCGCCGCTGTTATCCTTGGGGTACAGAAGATCATCCACCGCTGTTATCCTTGGGGTACAGAAGATCATCGGCCGCTGTTATCCTTGGAGAGCAGAAGATCATCCGCCGCTGTTATCCTTGGAGAGCAGAAGATCATCCACCGCTGTTATCCTTGGGGTACAGAAGATCATCCGCCGCTGTTATCCTTGGAGAGCAGAAGATCATCCGCCGCTGTTATCCTTGGAGTACAGAAGATCATCCACCGCTGTTATCCTTGGGGTACAGAAGATCATCCACCGCTGTTATCCTTGGGGTACAGAAGATCATCCACCGCTGTTATCCTTGGGATGCAGAAGATCATCCGCCGCTGTTATCCTTGGAGTGCAGAAGATCATCGGCCGCTGTTATCCTTGGGGTACAGAAGATCATCCGCCGCTGTTATCCTTGGAGAGCAGAAGATCATCCGCTGCTGTTATCCTTGGAGAGCAGAAAATCATCCGCCGCTGTTATCCTTGGAGAGCAGAAGATCATCCGCCGCTGTTATCCTTGGGTTACAGAAGATCATCGGCCGCTGTTATCCTTGGGGTACAGAAGATCATCCGCCGCTGTTATCCTTGGGGTACAGAAGATCATCCGCCGCTGTTATCCTTGTGGTGCAGAAGATCATCCGCCGCTGTTATCCTTGGGGTACAGAAGATCATCCGCCGCTGTTATCATTGGGGTACAGAAGATCATCGGCCGCTGTTATCCTTGGGATGCAGAAGATCATCCACCGCTGTTATCCTTGGAGAGCAGAAGATCATCCGCCGCTGTTATCCTTGGGGTACAGAAGATCATCCACCGCTGTTATCCTTGGAGAGCAGAAGATCATCCGCCGCTGTTATCCTTGGGGTACAGAAGATCATCCGCCGCTGTTATCCTTGGGGTACAGAAGATCATCCGCCGCTGTTATCCTTGGGGTACAGAAGATCATCCGCCGCTGTTATCCTTGGAGAGCAGAAGATCATCCGCCGCTGTTATCCTTGGGGTACAGAAGATCATCCGCCGCTGTTATCCTTGGGATGCAGAAGACCATCCGCCGCTGTTATCCTTGGGGTACAGAAGATCATCCGCCGCTGTTATCCTTGGAGAGCAGAAGATCATCCGCCGCTGTTATCCTTGGGGTACAGAAGATCATCCGCCGCTGTTATCCTTGGGGTACAGAAGATCATCCGCCGCTGTTATCCTTGGGGTACAGAAGATCATCGGCCGCTGTTATCCTTGGGGTACAGAAGATCATCCGCCGCTGTTATCCTTGGGATGCAGAAGATCATCCGCCGCTGTTATCCTTGGGGTACAGAAGATCATCCGCCGCTGTTATCCTTGGAGAGCAGAAGATCATCCGCCGCTGTTATCATTGGGTTACAGAAGATCATCCGCCGCTGTTATCCTTGGGGTTACAGAAGATCATCCGCCGCTGTTATCCTTGGAGAGCAGAAGATCATCCGCCGCTGTTATCCTTGGGGTACAGAAGATCATCCGCCGCTGTTATCCTTGGAGAGCAGAAGATCATCCGCCGCTGTTATCCTTGGGGTTACAGAAGATCATCCGCCGCTGTTATCCTTGGGATGCAGAAGATCATCCGCCGCTGTTATCCTTGGGGTACAGAAGATCATCCGCCGCTGTTATCCTTGGAGAGCAGAAGATCATCCGCCGCTGTTATCATTGGAGACCAGAAGATCATCCGCCGCTGTTATCATTGGGTTACAGAAGATCATCCGCCGCTGTTATCCTTGGGGTACAGAAGATCATCCGCCGCTGTTATCCTTGGGGTACAGAAGATCATCCGCCGCGGTTATCCTTGGGGTTACAGAAGATCATCCGCCGCTGTTATCCTTGGGATGCAGAAGATCATCCGCCGCTGTTATCCTTGGGGTTAAAGAAGATCATCGGCCGCTGTTATCCTTGGAGAGCAGAAGATCATCCGCCGCTGTTATCCTTGGGGTACAGAAGATCATCCGCCGCTGTTATCCTTGGGGTACAGAAGATCATCCGCCGCTGTTATCCTTGGGGTACAGAAGATCATCCGCCGCTGTTATCCTTGGAGAGCAGAAGATCATCGGCCGCTGTTATCCTTGGAGAGCAGAAGATCATCGGCCGCTGTTATCCTTGGGGTACAGAAGATCATCCGCCGCTGTTATCCTTGGAGAGCAGAAGATCATCCGCCGCTGTTATCCTTGGGGTTACAGAAGATCATCCGCCGCTGTTATCCTTGGAGAGCAGAAGATCATCGGCCGCTGTTATCCTTGGAGAGCAGAAGATCATCGGCCGCTGTTATCCTTGGAGAGCAGAAGATCACCCGACGCTGTTATCCTTGGGGTACAGAAGATCATCCGCCGCTGTTATCCTTGGGGTTACAGAAGATCATCCGCCGCTGTTATCCTTGGAGAGCAGAAGATCATCGGCCGCTGTTATCCTTGGAGAGCAGAAGATCATCGGCCGCTGTTATCCTTGGAGAGCAGAAGATCACCCGACGCTGTTATCCTTGGGGTACAGAAGATCATCCGCCGCTGTTATCCTTGGGGTACAGAAGATCATCCGCCGCTGTTATCCTTGGGGTTACAGAAGATCATCCGCCGCTGTTATCCTTGGAGAGCAGAAGATCATCGGCCGCTGTTATCCTTGGAGAGCAGAAGATCATCGGCCGCTGTTATCCTTGGAGAGCAGAAGATCACCCGACGCTGTTATCCTTGGGGTACAGAAGATCATCGGCCGCTGTTATCCTTGGAGAGCAGAAGATCATCCGCCGCTGTTATCCTTGGGGTACAGAAGATCATCCGCCGCTGTTATCCTTGGAGAGCAGAAGATCATCGGCCGCTGTTATCCTTGGAGAGCAGAAGATCATCGGCCGCTGTTATCCTTGGAGAGCAGAAGATCACCCGACGCTGTTATCCTTGGGGTACAGAAGATCATCGGCCGCTGTTATCCTTGGAGAGCAGAAGATCATCCGCCGCTGTTATCCTTGGTGTTACAGAAGATCATCCGCCGCTGTTATCCTTGGAGAGCAGAAGATCATCGGCCGCTGTTATCCTTGGAGAGCAGAAGATCATCGGCCGCTGTTATCCTTGGAGAGCAGAAGATCACCCGACGCTGTTATCCTTGGGGTACAGAAGATCATCGGCCGCTGTTATCCTTGGAGAGCAGAAGATCATCGGCCGCTGTTATCCTTGGAGAGCAGAAGATCACCCGACGCTGTTATCCTTGGGGTACAGAAGATCATCCGCCGCTGTTATCCTTGGGGTACAGAAGATCATCCGCCGCTGTTATCCTTGGGGTACAGAAGATCATCCGCCGCTGTTATCCTTGGGGTTACAGAAGATCATACGCCGCTGTTATCCTTGGGGTTACAGAAGATCATCCGCCGCTGTTATCCTTGGAGAGCAGAAGATCATCGGCCGCTGTTATCCTTGGAGAGCAGAAGATCATCGGCCGCTGTTATCCTTGGAGAGCAGAAGATCACCCGACGCTGTTATCCTTGGGGTACAGAAGATCATCCGCCGCTGTTATCCTTGGGGTTACAGAAGATCATCCGCCGCTGTTATCCTTGGAGAGCAGAAGATCATCGGCCGCTGTTATCCTTGGAGAGCAGAAGATCATCGGCCGCTGTTATCCTTGGAGAGCAGAAGATCACCCGACGCTGTTATCCTTGGGGTACAGAAGATCATCGGCCGCTGTTATCCTTGGAGAGCAGAAGATCATCCGCCGCTGTTATCCTTGGGGTACAGAAGATCATCCGCCGCTGTTATCCTTGGAGAGCAGAAGATCATCGGCCGCTGTTATCCTTGGAGAGCAGAAGATCATCGGCCGCTGTTATCCTTGGAGAGCAGAAGATCACCCGACGCTGTTATCCTTGGGGTACAGAAGATCATCGGCCGCTGTTATCCTTGGATAGCAGAAGATCATCCGCCGCTGTTATCCTTGGTGTTACAGAAGATCATCCGCCGCTGTTATCCTTGGAGAGCAGAAGATCATCGGCCGCTGTTATCCTTGGAGAGCAGAAGATCATCGGCCGCTGTTATCCTTGGAGAGCAGAAGATCACCCGACGCTGTTATCCTTGGGGTACAGAAGATCATCGGCCGCTGTTATCCTTGGAGAGCAGAAGATCATCGGCCGCTGTTATCCTTGGAGAGCAGAAGATCACCCGACGCTGTTATCCTTGGGGTACAGAAGATCATCCGCCGCTGTTATCCTTGGGGTACAGAAGATCATCCGCCGCTGTTATCCTTGGGGTACAGAAGATCATCCGCCGCTGTTATCCTTGGGGTTACAGAAGATCATCCGCCGCTGTTATCCTTGGAGAGCAGAAGATCATCCGCCGCTGTTATCCTTGGGCTACAGAAGATCATCCGCCGCTGTTATCCTTGGAGAGCAGAAGATCATCCGCTGCTGTTATCCTTGGGGTTACAGAAGATCATCCGCCCCTGTAATCCTTGGAGAGCAGAAGATCACCCGACGCTGTTATCCTTGGAGAGCAGAAGATCATCCGCCGCTGTTATCCTTGGGGTACAGAAGATCATCCGCCGCTGTTATCCTTGGGGTACAGAAGATCATCCGCCGCTGTTATCCTTGGGGTTACAGAAGATCATCCGCCGCTGTTATCCTTGGAGAGCAGAAGATCATCCGCCGCTGTTATCCTTGGGCTACAGAAGATCATCCGCCGCTGTTATCCTTGGAGAGCAGAAGATCATCCGCTGCTGTTATCCTTGGGGTTACAGAAGATCATCCGCCCCTGTAATCCTTGGAGAGCAGAAGATCACCCGACGCTGTTATCCTTGGAGAGCAGAAGATCATCCGCCGCTGTTATCCTTGAGGTACAGAAGATAACGATAAATATATATATATTATAAATGTTAGTATCAACTGCTGCAGTAAAAGGACAACAAACTACATGTTCTTGCCGCCTTGAATTGGTTGTGTTTAATTGTTTCTATTGCTTTATTTAAAGCAGCCTACTTACCTGCGCCATCTTAGATTTGTTACATTTTATAATCAAGACTAACAGTATCTCAAAATTATGATGCATATGTTTTATATCCCTTTGAATCTGTAAAACAACAATTTCAACATAAAAGTACGCGGTTTATTTATATCGGGCACGGACGTCCTAGCGAGCCGCGGTCGACATCACTCAGAATACTGAACCGCTAGGCGCGCAGGGATATAAAGCCGGCCACCAACTTCTGCTCCGGTGAACCAATTTGCTTCTCTCCGGATAGCCCACAGGCTTTCAGGATTTAAATTTAAGACTTATTTGTATTAGTTTATATACCTATTTGACATGGAAAAGAGGTTGATAATAAAAAAATTACAGAATAAATTACTTTAATGCTTCTGAACGCGTCAGATACCACAACCTATATTTGGTAAAGCTAGATAAAGTATTACGGAGACATAATATACACTGGGAATGGTAACATTTTCTGGGCTCCTCATTTCAATCTCCAAGCGCGTGATTATCACCATCTAGCGAGCTATTTTGCATTACACTTGGAGATTGTTTTCACGTGATTATTCAACAATTAACGCGCGGCTGTACAAAAACTGAAGCATTAATGCGCGGGATTGTTTTCACGTGATTATTCAACAATTAACGCGCGGCTGTACAAAAACTGAAGCATTAATGCGCGGTTCGTTCTGCGTTCAGTCCAGTCAAGTTGTATTTATTATATAAGTTGATACTGTTTGAATTGCATTCGCGCCGGGCTAAGCGCGAGTTGAATATCAGGTCCAGATTGCAGCACACAGGATGAGACAAGGTGTTAAATAGGGAGGTAACCTGTGCATGATACATGACTGATAGGGTTTCGTCTTTCATCCAGTTTTGGTCGGACCATTGATATGCATTACACGGTTGACTCGCCACGTCCACCTCAGTGAGTCTGGCGTTGTCAGATGGGGATATTCATCAGCCGACAGGCGGCTATTCAGCAGAGGATCTCATGTTGCAAGGCGCACACTGGTGCGTGACGGGCACAGCGGGGGGCACTTGGTACGGCGCGTGTTCGCTACCGGAGGGAGGTAAACGGAAGAGCCTTGCTGCCTCGGCTGCACTCGCTGAGGTGAAAGCACACACAGTCAGTCACAAACACACCACTCTATCACACACTCGCAAGCCTGCGAGCTGGTAGCCAGCCCCCCCCCCACACTACAGTCGAGCGAGCGAAGACATCCAAAGCGGGAGGATTGCTTCGAAAAGGTGGACGGACCTACATTTGTAACACCGCCCTATTCCGTAGCCGAATTTGGTATTATTATTAAGGTAAGAGATTTATATTTTGCGTGATTGAAGTGTGTCACATTCAAAGTGTTTGCGTGAATGACACTTGAGTGAAGTAGCACTGTCTGTCTGAGCCACTTCACTTGTTCAAAACATCACAGTTGAGGGTGAGTTGCGTCTATCTTGTCTGTTACATTTCAACCTACCGTTTAACAACATTTCCCACTGACTCTGTCTCGGAATGTTATGCTATTTCGCGATACCGCAACGACATGACTTTTAACTCGCCTGTCTGTCCTCACTTGACTAGGCCAATAACTGACGTGTCTTAATTGAAGAAGATGACCGGATAGCTTTGTGACAATATCCCAATTTACGTGTTGAAAGCAAACCCCCCACAAAAACTAGCCGGACTTTTACTGCACTTCCCGAATATACGCTTGAGGGTGAATGAGTTTTGTGTGATACCATGGTTACGCGTTATATGTTAATCCATCTTTTGACTCGTGGAAGACGAATGAGATTAATATTGCCATAAAGCTGTCTTATGTCTTGTATGTTGTGTCAAACACAAACGTTTATTTACAAATGACGGATAAACGTTAGGGTACATGAAGGTAAATACAGTGTATATTTTGGGTGTAAGGTACAAGGAAATGGTTGCGGGTTAAAACTGACGTATTTGTGTCTGGGGCAGTGTCATCCTTCCGTCTCAACGTCATGGGTAGATCCAGCGGGGGAGGAGGGTCCACGGAGTCCGGACCGCCCCCCCCCCACCCCCCCCGCCTTTTGAGGAAGAACGCTATCTGAGGTCACAAGTTATATGTGCCTGCAATATCAAGGCAGGCACATATATCAATCCATGATTACTGTGAGAGACAAATACCTTGTCGTTGCCTGACTAATGGCATGCGGAGTGCAGTCTATCTAATAAACAGTACGTTGTGATATAGAATTGTCGTCTGCTATGTTGTGCAGTGCCGCTGTGATGTGAAAGGCCGCCCGGTGAGTTGGTCTGGCCATTAATACAAACGGTGACAATAAAACGAAAGTATACGGGCCGAGGCACAACGCTCGTTAATAGCGCAAAACCGAGGGGCGCGGATCTGGGAAAATATTTTAAAGGTGGGCGGGGGGGGGGGGGGTCACTGGAGACTTGCGACCTGGGTTGTTGGGGGGAAGGGGGGCGGGTGTTGCACTCTGAAACCCTGCGACCGGGGAGGGGGGCGTTGAAAATGACCGGGGGTATCTATCAAGGTTTTTGACGACCGAGGTGGGTCCGCGTGTCAGCACGCTTGATTTTGCATGGAAAAACGGTCATTCTTACTCAAAAAGTGTCATTGATAAAACTTCGTTCTTAG
Organism: Arenicola marina; assembly: GCA_964019135.1. Lineage (NCBI taxonomy): Eukaryota > Metazoa > Annelida > Polychaeta > Arenicolidae > Arenicola > Arenicola marina. The sequence goes on from OZ025265.1 coordinate 32,074,369, forward strand.
GTTCTTAACATGCCCTTGCTTGCGGGGTGGTGGGGAGCGGGGGTACCCCCTTTGGATCCGACACGGAAATCCACATTTGTGTTTTTTTACATCATTTGCGTCTATTCCCTCTGGGAGTTCAGTGTGTTGACAACTCGGGAGTTAAAATGTCAAATACACCCTCTGTCATCAAGCGGTCGCTTTTTTTCGTTATCGGCAAGGAACGGCTTGTAATCTCGAAGGATACGACGGCTCAATATTATCCCACTTTGCAAATGAACTTGCCTGGAGTTTTCTTTGTTGATGAGGAGATGGTGTGTGTGTGTGTCACTCGACTGAATGCGTTATCGTCTGGGCGACATCCCCGCCCCGGGTTGTGTGCCGTAGCTAATTTCCGCCGTCTCCTTGCATGCATTTCTCATTCCGCAGTTAACGATCTCCCGGAACGTGAAGGATAAATATTTTATCCATTATCGCCCGCAAAAAAACCATTGCGCTGGTGCTGGTGCTGGTGCAATGAGGGTGGTGTTGGTGTACTGTGGGTGGCGCTGTTGTAATGTGGGTGGTGCTGGTGTAGTGTGGGTGGTGCTGGTGTAGTGTGGGTGGTGCTGGTGTAATGGGGGTGGTGTTGCTGTAATGTGGGTGGTGCTGGTGTAATGTGGGTGGTGCTGGTGTAGTGTGGGTGGTGCTGGTGTAGTGTGGGTTGTGCTGGTGTAGTGTGGGTGATGCTGGTGTAATGTGGGTGGTGCTGGTGTAGTGTGGGTGGTGCTGGTGTAGTGTGGGTGGTGATGGTGTAATGTGGGTGGTGCTGGTGTAATGTGGGTGGTGCTGGTGTAGTGTTGGTGGTGCTGGTGTAGTGTGGGTGGTGCTGGTGTAGTGTGGGTGGTGCTGGTGTAATGTGGGTGGTGCTGGTGTAGTGTGGGTGGTGCTGGTGTAGTGTGGGTGGTGCTGGTGTAGTGTGGGTGGTGCTGGTGTAATGTGGGTGGTGCTGGTGTAATGTGGGTGGTGCTGGTGTAGTGTGGGTGGTGCTGGTGTAATGTGGGTGGTGCTGGTGTAGTGTGGGGTGGTGTGCTGGTGTGATGGGGGTGGTGCTGGTGTAATGTGGGTGGGTGCTGGTGTAGTGTGGGTGGTGTTGGTGTGATGGAGGTGGTGCTGGTGTAATGTGGGTGGTGCTGGTGTAATGTGGGTGGTGTTGGTGTAATGTCGGTGGTGCTGCTGTAGTGTGGGTGGTGCTGGTGTAATGTGGGGTGGTGCTGGTGTAGTGTGGGTGGTGTTGGTGTGATGGAGGTGGTGCTGGTGTAATGTGGGTGGTGCTGGTTTAGTGTGGGTGGTGCTGGTGTAATGTGGGTGGTGTTGGTGTAGTGTCGGTGGTGATGGTGTAATGTGGGTGGTGCTGGTGTAATGTGGGTGGTGCTGGTGTAGTATGGGTGGTGCTGGGTGTAGTGTGGGTGGTGCTGGTGTAATATGGGTGGTACTGGTGTAGTGTGGGGTGGTGTTGGTGTAATGTCGGTGACGCAACTTGTCGAAGGCAGGGGTTGAACTTTGCATGACACCCTACCCTCTCCGACCCCCATTTCCTTTCCCGCCCCCCCGTCCCCCACCCCCCCCCCCCACCCGTACGCCGGCCCTTCCTTCGCCCCCTTTCTCTTTCCTCCGACTCCCCTCCTCTTCCCCTTTCCCCCATTCCTTTTAACCCCCCCCCCCCTCTTTGCCTTCATCATCCTTTCCTTGACCCCCTTCCCCCCATTATTTCCTGCACCCCCCCCCCAAACCCTCCCCCCCCCCCTCCACCCCCACGTCCTTTCCTTCGCCGAGCCTCCTTTGCCGCACCCAGGCGTCGTACTGCCATTTCCTTTAGTTATCGCGCCCTCCCGCTGGTGTCGCGTCCAGTCAGCTATGTCATCGCCCGAGGCGGTCGAGCGGTCTGGCCGCGAGTCTGGTGACATTAATTGGGTGATGATGACAGATCACCGTCGCTCATCGAGCAACTCGTAGTCAGCTAGAGTAGGCTATGGATGGGTGGTATGAGAGATATCGCTACCCCTCCTTTGCCCCCCTTCGCCCCCCTCTCTCTTGCCTCCGACTTCCCCCCGCTCGCACCCTCATGGTATGAAAACTATCGCTATCGCTGTTGTACATTTAAGTATATATATATATATAAAGGAGCGACAGTAGCGATATCTCTCGTACCATATATATATATATATACATATATATATATACACCAACTAGCGGATTGCCGAGAGGTGGAAGCCAGCCCCTCCCCGACCCTCCCCCTTGTCAGTGTGAAGATCCATTAGTGCTTCACTCCTAGTTTGGTGCTGACCTCACGCCACTCTGAGGAGAACCCCTCCCCCTCCCCCTTGGCCGCCAGTTTTTTTCGGGGAGCTCACACGAATTACGAATTTGCCCCCCCCCCCCCCGCCCCCACTGCGATTTGTTTTTGAAATTCTGGGTCCTTCCTACATGTATTTCCTATATGCTCATCGCGGTGGTTAATGTGTCAATGAGGTGTGGCATAAAAAATAGTAATGATGTTTTTCGACGGCAAAAACCCGCAAAGAGATCCGTTTCTGGCTGCATGTCAACTCTTCTCAAGCAGTCGAACTGCAACGATCTATTATCCTGCGAGTTTAACCCGATTTCTGCACTTGATGATGGCGCCTATGATAATATAATCCTTCGATAGACGCGTATCTCACATAGTGATCGTATACGCGCGGACGTATAAGTGAGCAGCATCATAATTGCCGGCTTCGGGATATTGCTTTAGAGAGGGGAGGCGGGTGGGGTTGGGGGGGGGGGGCAAAATATTACGAACGACATCTGACTAATGGTGGTGACCCGTCGTGCAAATTACGATCCCGAGGGGAGTGGAGTGGTTGTGGGCGATAGGGGTGGGGTGGGGTGGGGGGGGGGGGGTGCGTCTTGATTTATAGGCCATTT
>OZ025265.1:32077493-32196345 GCA_964019135.1 Arenicola marina
ACACATATCTTGGTCAACGGTTGACTACACACAAATATGTGACGTAATACACGTCGTTGGTCAATGCGTGAATCACCCAACTCTCCGATGAGAGTCTTCAATGCAGTGACTGCTGATGAATTCCACGCCGCTGCCAAACCCTTTCTCCTGCCTTCGCCACAAAAAAAAAAAAAGGAGTTGCTTAATGACGTGGATCGCATTGAAGCCGGAAATATTCTTGGTTTGACGGCTTCCGCCATGGAGTGGTCTGTGATATGTTACTCCGCGATACAATGAGTGCCGGCTGGTGGGCATATTAACGCTCTCGGCAGATGGGTACCATATGTACAGGACCATCCCGGTACCCCAGATAATCCGACCGCCCCCACCCTCTCCTACCCACAGCGGCACCCTCCACCGTCACACACCTGCCCCCCCCCCCCTACCCAATCCACCCCCGCGTGTGACCTCAGGTTTATTCCCTGGATAAAGCCTGCTGTTGGAAAGTGTGGCCGTCCGCGAGTCGAAAAACTTTATCGAATTTAACAGGATTATTTATATCGGAAAGAAACGAACTGTCGCTTACAACTAGATGAGAACATGTGTTGATTTGAAACTGAATAGGCCTATCCTCCCCCAGCTTGGCAACGATCAACTAACCTGCTAACTGTCACCACATGCATGCGAGACCTCTATTCTTCACGTTTGGCATCCCAAGATAGAACACAAAAAACGGTTTATTTCGCTATCTGGGGCGGCTATAATAACCTATAATTTCGCCTTTTTTTATGCGGACGAACGTCTGTTGTCCTCTATGGGCGAACATGTCCGCATCAAACGGCGGGCCCCAATGCTCACGTAACGCTCACAGAGTTTAGTCCCCGCCGCGAACCCTCCGTATTCTCTTGTCCGTCCGGTAGACCGGCGAAGTTTTGACAGGTGTCCTAAATAAACCCTTCGTCGGCTCCCGCCCCCTCCCCCTCACCTCCTCCCCTCTCCCTCTGTTTCCCTCAACTCTCAGCCTCCGGAATCGTGACCCATCCCCGCGCATCCAACCCCCCCTGAATGACCCACCCCTGCTGAGCACACATCCCCGTGACCCAGCCCCGCGCATCTGCCCCTCCCCACCCCCCTCCCGCCAACCAATGGCCCAGCCCCGCGCATCCACCCCCCCCCCTCTCTGCCCACCACCACATGTGCCAGACCGGGTTCGCCTTGACTGAGGATGTTCTCCGGTTCGACTCCGCTTGGTTATTCAATTAACCCAACCCATGTTTTCACAACACTACACAAAATTGGACCAGAAAAAATGTTGTTATGGGAGACGTGGAGGTGGGTGGGTGTGGGAGGAGAGAGGGGGTGGAGTCCGGGGGGGGGATGAGGGACCGGGGTTAAGAATGGGGGAGGAGGGGTGGGGGCGTGGTGGTGGGGTGGGGGGGGGGTAGCTGTTTGCGGGATATACATGTCCAGAGCCCTCTAGGCAGGCCACAACTCGCCGTAGTTTTTAGCCTCCAGCAAGAAAATCATTCGGTATGTGTGTCTGGCAAAGACACTATGAGATGCCTTTGGGGTTCTCTCTTAAAAGTCTCCATAGACAGCCGGACTGAAGCGCCGCCTATCGGGCGTAACACAAAGCGGAAGTCCCAGCCGAGGAAGGCCCTACCAACATACATACATGTACGAATATATATATATATATATATATATATATATATATATATATATATATATATATATAGGAACAACATAAACCTTTGCCTTGATATCGCTTCTGCCCAGGAAACTTAACGTCCGTCGTCCGTCTCTGTCCAAGCGGTCTCAATAGATCAGATAGGTAAACAGGTGAGTTCTGTGGAAGCCATTCAAAGCTAGGTGGGTGGGGTAGGGGGGTGGTTGCGGAAGGGTGGGGGCGTGTTACCACAGCTGTACAACCAACCCACTCCAGCCTCGGCGACACCTTGACTGACTGAGGTACTTATAGTATAGAGAGGGGTAGCTGCCGCTCCTTCTCCCAGCGATAATTTCAAAAAAATATCTATGAAAAGAACTTGAGGGGCATTCTCTCTTGGGGTTTTGTAAAGGCGATTGCCTTGAATTCCCCCCCCCCCCCACCCCCCTCCTCGCCAAAGCTGGCAGGGTGCGCGGTTTTACTTGTGTGCAGCCGGGATTCTATCCAATATTTATCGTGCACGCTGTATCATAATGACGTCACCGGATGTGTGTGTGTGTGGGGGGGGGGGGGGGGTAGGAGGGAGTGGGGGGGGGGGCTCAAATGTTTTGTTGCGCCAAGAGTTGTTGAGTAATCTACAGACACGACTCACCTCGTGGCCCAGTGGGTAGCGGGAAGGAGTTCAGGTTGCTTGATTGGTTGGTTGTTTATTCAGCTTTAAACAATAGACCGATCCACACTCCGACACTAAGATCCGCCCACGCTTGAGTTCTATTTCGTTAATCGTGAGTATGAAATGGATAATCAGGATAGCTGACGGTAGATACAGGTGAGAAGTACTCATCTCTGAAACTGACAAGAACGTGACGTGTTGCTTTGTTTCTCCGACTTGCTTGTCCGACATATTGCACGTGGAAGACCTTTTTTCACCGCATGATTGTATAATAGCACCAGTGAACGGTGTATTCTCCTCATATCGTGTCAATGGCAGAAGGAAGGGAAGAGCGGAGCCATGTCCCCGGGGTAACCCCCTACTCTTTGCGAAGAAGTACATGGGATCTTTATCCTGTGACCACACAGACATGGCCACAGCGGAGCTCGAACCACAGATCCACGTGCCGTTAGGCTCTCAGGTGGCCAGAGCACCCAATGCAAGCGCTCTAACCCACTGAGCTATCGGGCGGCTCTCGTGAAAGAACCCATGCCCTCTCTCTGCATAGGCGCAGAGGAAACCTGCTATCACTATAGCTAGACTGATGGGTTCGATCACCACTCGTGCAAATATCGAATCGGCCTGATAACCGCGTTTTGGTTCAAACTTTGACCCATGACCTTAACGGCGTAGAAACACGCTTCGGGCAATTCAAACTGGTCCTACTGCAATGTCCCACCCATAGACTTCCATTCGGAATGTAGTGTTTGATCATGATAGCTTTAACTGCAGAATATGGATGGAATGGTGCAGTTAGGTTAAACCTAAATATCTATATTGCAATATTGCGGAGGCAAATACGTCAAATAAAAGAACTATTGAAATGAGTTGATACTGTTACGTCGTTATTGTATGTATCCGCGCCACAATTCCAAATGTAACAAACATGACGATTACAGAATTTACCGGGCTATCTTTTATGTTTTGTGAACACTTAAAAATTAGTTCAGTGCCTGAGCAAACGCAGAGGCTACGTTTGTCTCCGTGTTAAAGTCTGATGCGCTGCTAATGTCATGTTCCCAGAACGGCATTTTCTCACCCAGGGCCCCTTATTGAAAATTGAAACGGGGGGTTTGCGGGGTGGGAGCGGGGGGGGGGGGAGGGGTGTGCAAATGGTACTCCTTCCTATTGGAAAAAGGAGGGACCTTTTTTACGTTTACAGCGCTTAAACGCTACCCCACCCCCACCCCCACCCCCACCCCCGCCCACCCTCCCACACAAACCCAAACTGGACAGTCTTCACAAGTGTTCTACAACCACGAACTAGGCCAGTAATAGTTGTCCGCTAATGCTTAACTATATAGTTATGTACGTACATGTATATCGAAATAACACATGTTGTCTGTGGTCTATATAGACAAAGAGGGACAGTGAGAGGTGAATGGGGGTGGAAGTGGGGGGGGGGGGGCGGGGGGGGGCAGGTGAGAGGCAGAACGCTTGCCATTTCGATGTCTGCGCTAGAAGTGCCAAACTGTCTAGACGAATCAGCGGTATGTGTGTTTACGGATGAAGCAAAGTAAATTTGACTTTTCGCGCTCGTTGTCGCGGTGTCGATATTGTGTGTGATGAGGGTAGGCGGGGGCTGCAGGGATGGGTGGGAGGGAGGGCGGCATGGCAAAATGGTGGCGTGGGGGGGGGGGCAGGGCTAGAGCTGGAAGGCAGGGGTGGAGGGGGGGAGGGGGGCGGACCGAATCACATTAGTGCCTCGATATATCACCAGAACTGCCACTGCCACTGCCACTGCCACTGCCACTGCCACTGCCACTGCCACTGCCACTGCCACTGCCACTGCCACTGCCACTGCCACTGCCACTGCCACTGCCACTGCCACTGCCGCTGTCTCTAGTTCGCCATGATGTGAATGCTCAGTCCACCAGCAATCTGTTTCATTGGTCCCCAGAGACCATACGCCTGGTTAAAGCACCAACGATTGTTTTTCTCGTTCGCCGGTTGACTGATGTAATTCTCTCGATGATGGTGTAAAATAATTGACGGTTCTGGTTGTTGGCTCTTCATATTCGTATTATATGTCTATTTTTGGTGGCGAATCATATTGTTTTATAGTGTTTTTTTTTAGGTTGGGGGGGGGGGGGGGGTGTGGTTGTAAGTGAATTTTACTTCCGGCGCACGTGATCAGTCCCCGGGTGGTAATTTAGGGGATCGGAGGGAGTGGGGTTGGGGTGGGGGGCTTGTTTGTTATGGATACTTCGCACTGTGGCGATCGTCGACACAAGCCGATGGGGCGCTACGTATCAATCTCCGCCGCATTGCTCATTCTCCATGTATTCGCAATCTATCCCGCCAGGTGGCGTTGTGGTTAGTGACGCATAAATCGATGACAGGAAAGCGCCGAGAAGTTACGCAAAACGAACTGTGGTGACCCACCTTGTCATTCGTAACTCACATATCAGGACATACCGGGGTTAACATTGACACTGATACCCTTAGTGAAGATACCGGGGTTAACATTGACACTGATACTCTTAGTGAAAATACCGGGGTTAACATTGACACTGATACTCTTAGTGAAAATACCAGGGTTAACATTGACACTGACACTCTTAGTGAAAATACCGAGATTAACATTGACACTGATACTCGTAGTGAAAATACCGGGGTTAACATTGACACTGATACTCTTAGTGAACATACCGAGATTAACATTGACACTGATATTCTTAGTGAAAACGCCGGGGTTAACATTGACACTGATACTCTTAGTGAAAATACCGGGGTTAACATTGACACTGATACTCTTTGTGAAAATACCGGGCTTAACATTGACACTGATATTCTTAGTGAAAATACCGGGGTTAACATTGACACTGATACTCATAGTGAAAATACCGGGGTTAACATTGACACTGATACTCTTAGTGAAAATACCGGGGTTAACATTGACACTGATACTCTTAGTGAAAATACCGGGGTTAACATTGACACTGACACTCTTAGTGAAAATACCGAGATTAACATTGACACTGATACTCGTAGTGAAAATACCGGGGTTAACATTGACACTGATATTCTTAGTGAAAACGCCGGGGTTAACATTGACACTGATACTCTTAGTGAAAATACCGAGATTAACATTGACACTGATATTCTTAGTGAAAAGGCCGGGGTTAACATTGACACTGATACTCTTAGTGAAAATACCGAGATTAACATTGACACTGATACTCTTAGTGAAAATACCGAGATTAACATTGACACTGATATTCTTAGTGAAAAGGCCGGGGTTAACATTGACACTGATACTCTTAGTGAAAATACCGAGATTAACATTGACACTGATACTCTTAGTGAAAATACCGAGATTAACATTGACACTGATATTCTTAGTGAAAAGGCCGGGGTTAACATTGACACTGATATTCTTAGTGAAAAGGCCGGGGTTAACATTGACACTGATACTCTTTGTGAAAATACCGGGGTTAACATTGACACCGATATTCTTAGTGAAAACGCCGGGGTTAACATTGACGCTGATACTCTTTGTGAAAATACCGGGGTTAACATTGACACTGATAATCTGAGTGAAAACACCAGGGTTAACATTGACACTGATACTCTTAGTGAAGATACCGGGGTTAACATTGACACTCATACTCTTAGTGAAAATACCGGGGTTAACATTGACACTGATACTCTTAGTGAAAACACCAGGGTTAACATTGACACTGATACTCTTAGTGAAAATACCGGGGTTAACATTGACACTGATACTCTTAGTGAAAACACCAGGGTTAAGATTGACACTGATACTATTAGTGAAAATACCGGGGTTAACATTGACACTGATACTCTTAGTGAAAATACCGGGGTTAACATTGACACTGATACTCTTAGTGAAAATACCAGGGTTAACATTGACACTGACACTCTTAGTGAAAATACCGAGATTAACATTGACACTGATACTCGTAGTGAAAATACCGGGGTTAACATTGACACTGATACTCTTAGTGAACATACCGAGATTAACATTGACACTGATATTCTTAGTGAAAACGCCGGGGTTAACATTGACACTGATACTCTTAGTGAAAATACCGGGGTTAACATTGACACTGATACTCTTTGTGAAAATACCGGGCTTAACATTGACACTGATATTCTTAGTGAAAATACCGGGGTTAACATTGACACTGATACTCATAGTGAAAATACCGGGGTTAACATTGACACTGATACTCTTAGTGAAAATACCGGGGTTAACATTGACACTGATACTCTTAGTGAAAATACCGGGGTTAACATTGACACTGACACTCTTAGTGAAAATACCGAGATTAACATTGACACTGATACTCGTAGTGAAAATACCGGGGTTAACATTGACACTGATATTCTTAGTGAAAACGCCGGGGTTAACATTGACACTGATACTCTTAGTGAAAATACCGAGATTAACATTGACACTGATACTCTTAGTGAACATACCGAGAATAACATTGACACTGATATTCTTAGTGAAAAGGCCGGGGTTAACATTGACACTGATACTCTTTGTGAAAATACCGGGGTTAACATTGACGCTGATACTCTTTGTGAAAATACCGGGGTTAACATTGACACTGATACTCTTAGTGAAAACACCAGGGTTAACATTGACACTGATACTCTTAGTGAAGATACCGGGGTTAACATTGACACTCATACTCTTAGTGAACATACCGAGAATAACATTGACACTGATACTCTTAGTGAAAAGGCCGGGGTTAACATTGACACTGATACTCTTTGTGAAAATACCGGGGTTAACATTGACACTGATAATCTGAGTGAAAACACCAGGGTTAACATTGACACTGATACTCTTAGTGAAGATACCGGGGTTAACATTGACACTCATACTCTTAGTGAAAATACCGGGGTTAACATTGACACTGATACTCTTAGTGAAAACACCAGGGTTAACATTGACACTGATACTCTTAGTGAAAATACCGGGGTTAACATTGACACTGATACTCTTAGTGAAAACACCAGGGTTAAGATTGACACTGATACTCTTAGTAAAAATACCGGGGTTAACATTGACACTTATACTCTTTGTGAAAATACCGAGATTAACATTGACACGATCCTGTTACAGGGAAAGACATAACCGACTGCCCGAATGCCCGACTGCCCGGGACAGTTGAATTACATGGTCGGGCAGGTCAGAATACTGGTTGTATGCCCGACGGGGCAGGTGAAGATTTAGAACTCTCGCTAGTCAGCAATGTTCAGGAGTTACAGTGAGCACACTGAGCAGACAACCTTTCGTTTTTTCCCCCCCACAGTATTGCATCGGAAAACTGCGCGTTCAGTAATAGGTGCTCACGTTTCGGAACATGACGTTGCAGAATCGTCGAAATCCTTGTAAACAGTAAATAAATCGCTTCTTAGTTGTATCAACGTTGTTCACGGTTTCTCAATTTGATAGGACAGGTAAATTTTCAGGGGGGCAGGTCAATCTCTACACCGCGTGCCCGACAGGACAGGCGACATCCAATGTTAATGTCTGTCCCTGTCTTAGTGAAAATACCGCGATTAACATTGACACTGATACTCTTAGTGAAAATACCGGGGTTAACATTGACACTGACACTCTTAGTGAAAATACCGAGATTAACATTGACACTGATATTCTTAGTGAAAACGCCGGGGTTAACATTGACACTGATACTCTTTGTGAAAATACCGGGGTTAACATTGACACTGATATTCTTAGTGAAAATACCGAGATTAACATTGACACTGATACTCGTAGTGAAAATACCGGGGTTAACATTGACACTGACACTCTTAGTGAAAATACCGAGATTAACATTGACACTGATACTCGTAGTGAAAATACCGGGGTTAACATTGACACTGATACTCTTAGTGAACATACCGAGATTAACATTGACACTGATATTCTTAGTGAAAAGGCCGGGGTTAACATTGACACTGATACTCTTTGTGAAAATACCGGGGTTAACATTGACACTGATATTCTTAGTGAAAACGCCGGGGTTAACACTGACACTGATACTCTTTGTGAAAATACCGGGGTTAACATTGACACTGATAATCTGAGTGAAAACACCAGGGTTAACATTGACACTGATATTCTTAGTGAAAACGCCGGGCTAACATTGACACTGATACTCTTTGTGAAAATACTGGGGTTTAACATTGACACTGATATTTAGTGAAAACACCGGGGTTAACATTGACACTGATACTCTTAGTGAAAACACCAGGGTTAACATTGACACTGATACTTGTAGTATTTGATAGGTACAATTTATAGGAAAAGTCGCCTAATAAGACGAAGGCTAAAGAAGAATGTGTTGTCATATCAGTTTTGATGTACACAGACGACAAACGGCAGCAATGCTCGCGTTTTGATTACCTAGTACGCACAAATCCATAGTGTCCACAATACGCGTCTGACACAAATGTGGTTCACAACATACTGTTTTTTGAAATGTAAGCCATTTGTTTAGAGGTTCCATCTAAAAGGTGTCCCCCTGTAAATGTCCCTGTGAGTAACTGTGAACGATAGTCTCGAGGAAGATTGACATCGTCTTTCAACATATTCTGTAATTCTATAAAGAATGCTTTCGATAATTCCTGATAAGTAGTCTAGATTTACTGATCCATCTGCCATGTTCGAACCCACGAAATACATTATTGTAGTAAATTGTGGAAGTGGGTCAAACGTGAGCTATACTGAGAGATTAGCTGACCCTAACCTGGAAGAACGACCGCTTTGCATCCTTTGCCAGGCACTGATTTTAACCATCCTCCTGCAGCGTTCATTGCATCTTTGTGAGGAGGGATGGATGCCTTGTTACGCTCGGCGCGACTGGCACATAGGGATTCTTAGAGATACCTTGTTCTGTGAATTCATGGATGTTCGCGATATTTTTCTGGCAAATTTTGTCATATTCTTAGTGATCTATTATTGATTCTCGGATATTCTCGATTCAGATGGGGTATTCCTAGAGGGTATTCCCCTCCCTTGCCATGGGTAAGGGGGATCTTTGTTACCCTTTTGTCATTTATCGGGGTCATTCATTTTATAAGAAGATGATTTTAGACGATTACATTCTCACATTAAACGTAATTTCCAATGGTCATTACAAGTAAAATGTTTTACGAGCATCGGAGGGAATGCAAAGAACTATGAGAACAGCCTCGGAGGGGGTATCTTGGAACGGCCGTAGATATGACGCAATGAACGCCCTTCAACTTTCACTTCTTAGTAACGTCGCGCAGGCATATGAGGAACTCTGTATTCTGGATGTATCCGATTGATTGACAACCCGGCTAGGTAACTAACGGTTCTTGTGGCCCCAAGACGCCTGCAAAGGCACACGTTTGACACTTTCATTCACAAATTCGGGATCCAGAATTTAAGCCTTTAAGGCTTTCATGTTTTCCCTGTTATAAGGCAGGCAATGTGGTAACATGTTGTGTCCAACAATGGGTGACCATGCGACCTTCATAAGGTCATTACCCTAAGTGCGGCGTGCCATTGGCTGCCATACAACCCCCACTGCTATATAAGGTCACTTCTGAATTAATTTTGCCCCCCAACCAACTCTTCTGTTGGTTCTCTCCTGTCGGTCCAAGGTGTGAGCAGCTAATAGGACTTTAATGAAAGCCGTTTCCCCCTGAGCCACATTTAACCCGCGACGCTCAAGAGCATTGCGGTCGTTACGGAGAAAAGCAATAACCAGTTTGATTACAGGTCGGGGTTTTTGTCGCGTGAAAGTGGTGCGTTCACCGCGGCTGGATGCCCGCAATGGCTATAGTCGCCTCGAGGTGTGTCACCCGTTCACTTGAGAAATCACCCTTTCGTCAAGGCTGTATCGGACACTTGAGTTCTGGGCCCCGGACCCTGCTGTATATATATATATATATGCGTATATGTCTCGTTTTGCGAAATTGGGGGGCGTGAAGGTGTATGACATGTACAATCGCGAGAGATCGTAACCTAACATCGGTTGCCATGGTGACGCTCCTCGGCTGTGGGTGGCATGTGCCGCGGGTCAGAAATTTAGAGAGGGTGCTACATCCGGGCTAAACGAGGAGGGTTGGGGAGTTTGTTGGGGTGAGGGGAGAAAGGGGGGTGATGGTTGGTGCGGGGCAGGGCGAGGGGGAAAATAGGGCAGGGGAGGGGCGGTAGGCGAAGGGGGGAAGGGCGTGGGGGTGGTGGAAATGGGATGGCGGTGAAGAGGGGGGAGTGGGGGGAGATCCAATTCGCGCCTTCCGTTTCACTGCGGGTCGGTGGGGGTAAACAGGCGTCTGTGTATCCATTCGAACGAGGACGAGGGGGTGGGGGGCGTGTGTGTGTGGGGGGTGGGGGGGGGGGGGGGTAAAGGGTGCTTAGAGTGCCGACGCTATGTGGGGTGCCGCTGCGATGGGAAGTGGGTTGCCCCGACGACTCCACCCAGCCGTGACGTCTCGTGGGGTAGTTTTTCCTTTATCCAGGGTGCGGTCTGGGGGATGACTTTCCTGCTCGCCCCCCTCCCCTCCCCACGTGTACCCCCCCCCCCCCCCCATCCACCCTCCACCCACCAGCACTTTTCAATCCTTCTCTCACAGCCGATGTATCTATCCACCATGGAGAGCGAGAAACCCCGAGGTGGGCGGACCACTTCACAATGCTGTGATCAAGCACACTCGCCCCCTCCAGGCCCCTCCCCCCCCTCCCCACACATACCGTCCGCCCTGTCCTAACCACCCTCACGGCACTGCCCCCCCCACACCGCCCGCCCAGGCCTCTCCCCCCCCCCTCCTCCCCCACACCTACCGCCCGCCCAGGCCTCCCCCCCCCCCCCTCCTCCCCACACATACCGCCCGCCCCTGGCCTAACCAACCCTCACGGCACACTGCCCCCCACACCGCCCTCCCAGGCCTAACCCCCCCCCTCCCCCTCACGCACGCCTACCTACCACACTCTTACAAGACCTCCACCCAACTCTCACAAGACCTCCATTCAACTCTTACAAGACCTCCGCCCCAACTCATACAAGACCTCCGCCCAACTCTTACAAGAGCTCCGCCCAACTCTTACAAGGACCTTCACCAAACTCTTACAAGACCTCCTCCCAACTCTTACTAGACCTTCACCCAACTCTTACAAGACCTCCTCCCAACTCTTACTAACCTTCACCCAACTCTTACAAGACCTCCACCCAACTCTTGCAAGACCTCCACCCAACTCTTACTAGACCTTCACCCAACTCTTACTAGACCTTCACCCAACTCTTACAAGATCTTCACCTATATCTTACTAGACCTCCACCCAACTCTTACAAGACCTCCACCCAACTCGTACAAGACCTCCACCCAACTCTTACAAGACCTCCACCCAACTCTTACAAGACCTCCACCCAACTCTTACTAGACCTGAACTCAACTCTTCCAATACCTCCATCCAGATCTTCACACGCCCCTTCACCCCCACCAATACCCACCATCAACCCACCAGCTGTCTGTCACGGGGAATGCACGGGGGTGTGAGGGGGAGGGGGGGGGGGTGATAGCCAGCGACCCCTCCGGCACGTTATTCGGTGTGACTTTCATGCCACCCCTGCCAACCCCCTCCCCCCAGCGGGGGGTTGGAGATGCGATACCTGTCATTTAGGCCGACACCTCAGGGAGGGGTAGGGTGGCTAGGACGTCCTGGAGGGTGGAATGGGTGGGCGAGTAGAGGTCGGGGTCGAGGATGGTGGCAGGTGGGTGCTGTAACAGGGGTGTTTCTTTAATAATTGTATTCACTCATCATCACTTCGGGAGCACAATGCTAAGTATCACATCGGAAAGCTGAAAATTTAAATCCGGCATTAATTCGACTAAATACCGAAATATACGCCGGGTCACGTACGTACGTAGCTCTGATCTTGTTTCTGATTCACCCAGTTCACGACTAGGCTATTCAGGTTCCGCATTGTGCGGTTAAGTCATTATAAAACCGACGCTACACCTTCAGTCTTCGGTGCTCGACGACAAACCGCTACCTATACGAGAGCGGAAAGGGGAGGGAGGGAGGTTAGGCCCGGGGGGTGGGGGGGCGGAGGAGGGGGAGGGGTGCATGATTGACGGGTCTCCAGTCGCCATCTGTGGTCGCCGATTTGATGTTACAAACCCGAAGAGAAACCGGAGACGCCGGTGGTTTGTAAACTCCCTATTATCGCTGTCAGATGGTATGACTTCATCCCAGTTGGCACCGGTAACTCCTTACCCCCCCCCCCACCCGTATCCTTAGGCAAACCCCCCCCCTCATCCTGTTCCTACCTCTACCCCTCTCCCTAAAGCTTCACCTCCGCCCCGCCCCGCAACTCCGTGATTCTCACATGACCCCCCTCCCCTCCTACACCCGTCACCCTCACATGACCCCCTCCCCCTCCTACACCCGTCACCCTCACATGACCCCCTCCCCTCCTACACCCGTCACCCCTCACATGACCCCCTCCCCTCCTACACCCGTCACCCTCACTTGCCGTTAATGTGTACAAGATGAAAAAGGCCAGTTTCTTTTTTGTCGCTCGCTAGGCGGCGCCCTGTTCGCTGCCCTAGCGGAAAGAGCGGGTGGGATTGAGGCTGGTTAGGGGTGTGGGGGTGGGAGAGGGGAGACTGTCATTAAATCTATTTTTTTCGTGTTTTTGTAGCTTCGGGAATGATCGTTTCACTCACAAACATGCTCCACCCCCCCCCCACCCCCCGATGTCGCCTTTTCTTTGTGTCCTTGAGAATGGCGCGCCGCCTGGGAGTGGCTGCATTCTCTATACGCCAGGTGGCGCTTCAACCATCGACTGCAAGTCAGAGACCCTAGCGGGGGGTGGTTCTAAACCCGGCAGAAACCGATGTCGGTCATTTATTTCACTGGTGCCCAATCATGGATTGCTGTTACTATAGTCTTTCCTTCCTTACTCACACAGCAATATTGTTTGGGGGAAAACTTACTAAATGTTGTTCTTTAACTGACGCATTTATATCCTTAGCATATAGCTTACCACACAAGACTCATATCTGTAGGGATCTGAAAGGGGGTAAATGGCGACACGCGACGCAGGCATATTCGAAAACTCGGCATTCGACATTGACCCCCAAATTCCGACACTGAGGATCAGAAAATCGACAAAGATTTTGTGAAAAGACCGTCTGGAAACGAACGCCCAGTTTAGGGTTGTCGAAATTAACTTTTAGAGATGGTAAAGTTAACACAACGAGACGGTCTTGGCTTAACACGTGATGGCGAAGGCAATAAGGCGAAACGCAGTGGTCACAGTTTCGATGATTTATTTTACCCTTAAATTGGATTAAGAACACTAGTCACAACTCCGATAACGGTGTGTAACCAACCTGGCAGCAGTGAGAACGAATACTGCCAGCCCCTTGCTCCGCGGGGCGGTATATCCAAACACGCTCTTTGCCCAACGTTGCTCTCTCTCCAACTTGCTAGCTAAAACCCGTCCTGCCGCAACGCCGCTAAGTACAATCAAAGTTAGAAAAGACACTCCTTCCTAAAATATCCCAGTGTGACTGTTTACTGTTTTCTGCTCTTAGCAGAACGCCCTCTGCCGTGAGAGTGCGTTTTGACGTTTTCAAAGTTGATGGACACACGGTGTAATGGTTGAGAATTTTTTTTTTTTTTTTATCTTGTATTATTAATGGAACGTTTGACTTGTTAATGCGTATTAGAACTTGTTTTCGTGTTTTTTGGCAGGCGCTGACTACCGTAGACTCGCTGGATTCTGCCCGCTGAGACCAATGCTATGGGAGCACTAGACTTCGACAAGCGACACGCCACGGGTATACAGCGACGGCGTTTAAACAATCTCATTTGTCTACCCCTCCCCCCCCCTAGTTTTCGACTTAATCAAGTCACAGTTGTAGTTTCCTTCCCTCCGCCTCCCCTTCCAAGCCCATTCCCCTCTCCTTGCCTGCAGCCTCCCCCTTGTGGTGGACCATTTTTCAGGCAAAACTTACTTTTTAGCCGAGTTTGAGGTAGTGGGTGTGGCTCTACCCTATCAGAGCCGTTTTATTTAGTGACAGGAGGAGGGAGTAGTCCACGGCGCCCCCCACTCTTCCTTTTCCCCTCCCCTCGTCCCTCCCTCTTCCTCCCCCCTCTTCTTCAGCTTACTCCCCCCCATCCGCTCTTTCTCTCCCCTACCTTCCATTTCCACTTCTCCCCCCTCTTCCTCCCCCCACCTTCCACCCCCTCTTCCCTCGCCTCTTCTTTCTCATCCCACCTTACTTCTCCCCTTCCCACTCCCCCCCCCCCCCTGCTCATCCTCCTCCTCCTCCTCTCCCTCCCTCCCTGGAGCCGCCGTTTACCGGGATTATTTACGGCGCTGATCCAGACACCCTAATAGGCCCGGCGTTCCGCCCCGATCCGCGCCGCTCCGGATGGAGTCCATCCAGGGAGGAGATCCAGAAGAGAGCTGTCACGACGCGACACAAAATTTCAGTCGCCTGCCGTTTTCCGGATCATAGACCAGGACGCCCCCTCGCGGAGTGAGAGCAATGTATCCCGGACCGCCAGTTAGCGCCCGGGCAGGAGCTGTCATGGCAGGGGTGAAAACAACCCATCCAGCTCGCTTGTTCGATGGATTTTTTTATTTGAAATCCTGAGAGGCGTGACTAGACAGAGTGGCTGGAACACCGGGGGTGGGGAGTGGGGAGGGGGGAGGGGGGAGGGGCGAGGTGGATCGCCTGAGGGGTGGAACGCTCGGGGAGGGGTAAGCCTGGGTGGTGGAGCACCCGGGGGTGTGGCCTTGGGGGTGGCTTTGGAGGAGGGAGGGGATCGGGGTTACCTGGGGGGGGGTGGGGGTATCTAGAGCGGGGATGGGGGGTGGTGGTGGTGAGGGGACGGGGGTGCATACACGATCCGGATGAGATAACCTGGCGGCCGTGACGGATAGAGACAGCCGTCCGGGGAGGGAGGCTTCTGGCTTCTTCTTCTTCGGGATTAAGTCTTCGCCACCAACGGTTGCCTGTCACTGGATCCTGGAGCGGAACTCCGGGCATCCGGTATCCGGATGCGTGCATGGAGCCTGGATCCCAGGGCCTAGGGCTGCAGCGGCCAGGGCGGCCAGACCTCCAGGCCTGCCTTGCCCTGCGCCGCTCCAGACGTGACTATATAACCTTACCCCGCCAGCTGTTAGTGCGGCCACCGAGCGACAGATGGCGGCACCAGGGAAACGATTAATACCCCCCCCCCCCTCCACCCCACCCCATCCCACCCACCAGCCCCGCTTAGCAGCTACCCACCAGTTTTATTATCACACCCCCCCCCTTGCCCCCCCCGCCCCCCTGCCACCGGCCGCTAGTTTAGTATTCCACCCCTCCGTCACACTCACACACACGCATGCATCATGCATTCGGAGAGATAATCCTTAGGCTGGTTTATTCGATGGTTTATCTGCCGTAAGCGGTGAGGTAGATAAAGCATAATATTATCGGTGGTGCTCTATGCTCTCCATGCTTACGAACGCATTCCTACGCATGTATACCAACTCCACCCCCCCCCTCCCCCCTTACCTGTTGTCTGTTTGCTCACTCTCTCCTCTTCGCCGGTTTGTTCTTTATCCCGTCCTCTTATTCTGCCATCACCCCACCCCCACCCCCACCTCGGCTTCCCGCTTCCCTCCCCCTCTTCCTCTCCCCTCCCCTCCCCTCCCAGACACACACTCTTTTCCTTACCCTCTCTACCAACCGGGCCTAACCCTGGGACGCTTCACTAACTAGGTTGTCAGCGATGTTTTGACACCTGGTCCTGTCTCGGCCCGTGTGCATCCCAACAAACCCAACGGCAACAAACCGCGCCTGCTTCCTCGGTTACTTCTCGCATATCTATATCTGTAAGCACCCCCGCCCCCCCCCCCCGCCCCTCGCCCACACACTCCGTAGTGAGCAATGGCATAGAGAAGCTAAGCCTGGGATAATACTTTATCGTTGTCCCTGCCCTCCTGGGTGGAGTGGTAAAGTGCTCAAACCGTGTCGCTCCGTTTCGTGCTTATATAAAATCTTGCGTAAGACAAATGGCAGTGTCGAGTTTTCAAGTTAACCAGCGATCGAGGTAACTGCGATTTAGCTTTAAGCGCTGTCGGCTCTCATTGGCACAACTTCCATGTTGATTTGATGAAGATACCTCAGTAGCCAATACCGGAAAGTTACATTTTTTACACACGGCCCGTTTTTCCCTAATCAGGCGTGAAATACTACTTGTTGTTATTGTTATTACGCTAGGCTCGCGCGGAGTGGGGCCTGGTGTGATTGAATACGATGATTGTACATTTTAATTGCATGGCGTTCATTGATTATGTTGTTTGTATTTTAGTGACCATCAGTTGCAAATGTTTGTATTTTAGTTCCGGCGGAAGAGAAGATGGCGTGGAAGTGTTCCTGTGAACCCCCCGAGAACTGTGATAACGATCTGCCGTACTGCACAACAAACATTGGCGTGAGTGCATTATGACGTCACCGATATGAGGACGTTATGACGTCACCGATAAGCGGATTTTATGACGTCACTGATATAAGGATATAATGTTATGATGTAATGGATATGAGGACGTTAGGACCTCACCTTATGGGGCCGTAATAAAGTCACCGTCAAAATATGCGTGCTGGTATCATTGGTTGCGAAAACAGCGATAGTCAATTAAAAATAGCTATACTCAATTAATGCGCATGACGCTGGCATTTTCATAAAGATTGGTTGTAAATGTTTTTTTTTTTCATTTTCTCTGACAGCGTTTATTCGAGAGAAATATGCTATTGCTCTTAATTGAGACAATTTCGGATAGCTCTGGGATATTTCAGCCAAGGGTTATAAAACAATATCACTATTCCAGAAATGTTCCACTCTATGTTCCCGTAATTTACATGCACGACAGTGCCGCCCGATAGCTCAGTGGGCTAGAGCGCTCGCATTGAGCACTCTGGCCACCTGATAGCCTAACGGCACGTGAATCTGTGACTCGCGGCCCCCGCTGTGGCCAGGTCTGTGTGGTCGCAGGATAAAGATCTCATGTCCGTCTTCTCAGAAGAGTACGGGGTTACCCCCGGGGGCATGGCTCCACTTTCCCTTCTTTCTCCCATGGACGCGATATTAAATAAATTACATTAAATACATTAAAGTGTCCTTGAATGTACAACCAACCATTTACACGCCAGGCCCGCTGTCTTGCAGTGTTTCATATCGGTGCCGGAGGAGAACGACTTCGGTCCGACCCAGGGCTGTGTCAGCGTCTCCAAGCACAACCACGTGCTCCTCTGTAACAGCCAGCAGGTCACGTGCTGCGAGACTCACCTGTGCAACAACAACACCGTGCTTATGCGACACCCGCAGAGTAAGCAGAAACTGATGAAACGTCATCCTATGTGACATTTTTTAGTGTAATCTGTATGTGTCTAATAATATGTCAATTATGTCAGGTTTAGTTATTCCCTATATGCGCCATTGTCAGTCGGGTCGTCTTCGTTGGGAATTGCAAATTATTTTACTTTATGCAGTTTTAAATTATAGCGACGCTAAAGATATTGATTATACTCAAGTAATTATTGGTAAAGAAAAGTAATGACCAATAATGTCATAATAACTAGGAATAATACGTAGTAGGACGGTATTGAGCGGTGTGGGCCCCTTATGAAATATCTACATTAGTTAGTTCATAGAGTGGTGTATTACAGTATGCTGTGAACGTTAACGCACAGCTTGCGGAACGCCACCATGCGGCAGAGTGCTCCTTGTCGTGATATACACCGAAAACTGCCTGAACTGTTATCATGGTGGCGTTAGTACCTGGTTGTTTCTCTCATAACACCCTCCCTCCCCCCCCCCCTTCCCCACAGCCGCTGAGACGCCGACCGCCCTGCCCTCCCCCCTCCTGTGGACGATCGTTGCCGTGGTTCCCGTGGCGGTCTTCGTCACCATCGTTCTCCTGCTACGGTGGCGCCACCGACGGCAAAACGGCGCTAGCAGCAAGCAGTGCCTGGTGCGGGAGTACGGCTGGCCAGGCGAGGGGGAGCCAGGCGGGCCACTCCAGGTGAGTAGTGACACGGGGGGAGCCAGGTGGGGGTTGGGGGGGGGGGGGGCACTACAGGTTAATAGTGGGGTAGGGGCAGCCAGGAGGGGGTCCCCTGGTGAGTAGTGGGGAGACTACGGCTGGGCCCGGCGAGGGGGAGCCAGGGGGGTCACTCCAGGTGGGTAGTGGGGCGAGTACGGCTGGCCCGGCGAGGGGGAGTCAGGGGGGCCACTCCAGGTGAGTAGTGGCGAGACTACGGCTAGCCCGGCGATGGGGAGCCGGGGGGGCCACTCCAGGTGGGTAGTGGGGAGACTATAGTTGGCCCGGCGAGTGGGAGCCAGGGGGGCCACTCCAGGTGGGTAGTGGGGGTACTACGGCTGGCCCGGCGAGGGGGAGCCAGGGGGGCCACTCTCCCTAGGTGGGTAGTGACGCCGGTTTTTGTTTATTTTCATCTCTGATTATTGATCATTCAGAAAACCCCATAACTTACATTTCTCAATGTATCGCATAAACTGCAGTTAGCATAAAATTATATTACATTTAATAAGATGCAACAGTTTTGCTTCACCGTTAAAAATGTATAACTTCATACAAACCTGACAATTTTAATGGAACTTTTGCCATCATAAAAAATTATTCATTTGAATTAAAGCCATATGAGAAAAAATGGGGGGGGGGCCATGATCCCCAGTGGTGGGGGGGGGACCCCATGATCCCCAGTGGGGGTGGGGGGACCCCACGATCCCCAGGATACCCCTTCTGGATCCGCCATTGTAATGCAATGATCAGAATGAGGCTGGTGTCAATCTAGATCTGGTATTCCTTCAGGATGGCATGCACTCCAGCGGTAGCGGCGCCGGACTCCCCCGTCTGGCTCACAGAACAGTCGCTCAGCACATCCGGAACATGCACAAAGTCGGTGAGTGCGGACCCCAGCCAAGATGTGATTTTATACTTTTTGCCACATTGTTAAAACGAAAATGTTTTATTTTCGTCTTATGTCGGTGTGTTCCGTTTGTGTGTCTGTCTATTTTTAACGCTGCGCATTATCTTTCGAATGCCTTAAGATATCGACTTCCAAATTCACAGAAAGATGCGGAATGGCAATCGTCAGGCAAAGTTTGTAGATGGGCCATGTAGGTCGAAGGTCCAGGTCACAGGAATTTTTCGAAATTCGCTTAACCATTGAAAGATAGGACCAAAAATCGGAAACATTGCTATAACGTTCGCAGTTTCTATTTAACCACGCTGAAAATTATTTCATGTATTGGGCTCATAAGTACCTTCTATATCGTCTTTCATTTGTGCAAATCGCCCACATAGTTTTCCCGCAAAAAATTCCCAAAGTTTAACATGGGACCCTACGGGTGCATTTTGGCGGGAAAATGCCTCCTCAATTGCTCCATGAAGGGGACATGTCAGACAAACGACACCTTGCGTGAGACATGACATTAGTATTTGGGCGCAAAGTACTATATTCATCAAGGTCACGATTCCAAGGTCAAGGTCACATCAAGGTCAAGATTACGAAACACTCAGATTTAACCTCACATTTATAGTTTTCGAGTTATTGGATGATCAACATTGCTGAAAGTGCAAAAAAATCGCTGTGACTACATAAATGCAGGTAGATGACTCATATGTGGTGGAATATGTACCCATATTACTGGCATCACGTTTGCCAAATTGCATCAAAATCGAAGCCGTAGTTTGGACGCTAGTAAATAATCACACTTTAACATGGCCAAGCCCTTTATAAAGCGTCGATACGCCAAATGACTGACGGCGTGCCATGCCAACGTCATGAAATGGGTCTTAACATAGTCGAATTGGTCCCATAACCACAATTTTCGTCTTCCTTCTCAAGCTCTGCTTGACCGTCTAGTTTGTTAATAGCTGGCCTCCATGATAAATCAAAGGAAATCTGTCAAGGGACGACCAACGTGATGTGGCTATTAACAAATCTTCGATTTTACGGCATCTATCACTACGTTATATTGTATTAACGAGTAAGTATTCATATTTGCTAAGACAATTTATACAAGACAATAGAATCCTCTTTTAGGAAAATAACAGAGGTTTTTTTTTCTATCCTGGGCATCTCGTATAAGAAAGTGTGTAGTTAGTAGCAGCATTAAATTAAATGTTTAACTTGCATTGTACGTTGAAGGATGTGGTTTGTCGCTCCAAGGTCAAGGTCGGTTCGGCGAGGTGTGGAGGGGAGACTACAACGGGGAGCACGTGGCCGTTAAAGTCTTCACGTCGCGCAACGAGATGTCGTGGTACCGGGAGTTCGAGATCTACACCACCCCGATGTTACGTCACGAGAGCATCTTGGGATTCATCGCCTGTGATGTCACCAGTCTCCATAGCTGCACCCAGCTCTGGCTCATCACCGACTACCACGAGCAGGGCTCGCTGTACGATTATCTCAGGAATCACGTGATCTCGCCGGCCCAGCTGGTCGCGATGTTGCTCTCCGCCGCCAGGGGGCTGGTTCACCTTCACACGGAAATCACCGGCACGCAAGGCATGCCGGGATCGCGGCTGTTGGCGACTCAGGGGAAACCGGCGATCGCCCACCGCGACGTGAAGTCGAAAAACATCCTGGTCAAGTCGAATGGCCAGTGTTGCATCGCCGATCTGGGGCTGGCGGTCACGCGCTCGGGAAATGAGGTCAGCTGTCTGGATCTCCATGGCAACCACCGCGTGGGCACCCGACGCTACATGGCGCCAGAGGTCATTGAGGGCACGCTGACCTCGTTTGAGGCTTTCTGCAGGGCGGATGTTTATTCCTTCAGCCTCGTGTGTTGGGAGACTGCGGCGCGCTGCGCTGTCGACGGTAGGCTGGTGTATTATAGCACTGTAGCATGTATCAACGCCCAAATGGGACAAATAGTCCTTCAGCCAGGAAGTCTTGTATGTATGATAATATATAGGGGTATGGAAGGGGTAAATGGCGACACGCGACAGAGACATATTTGAAAACTTGACATTCGACATTGACCCAAATTCGGACACTGAGGATTTTGAGGACAAAAAAGCGACATCGACACAAATTTTAGAAAAAACGACACTGAACTTAGTCAAAAAAGGCGACACGGAACCTCGTGACAAATCGACATTCGACACTGACAATTTTGAAAAATCGACACTGGACTCTGGAGCCCCCTTACAGACCTCTATTTATACATCGCCCACAACGTAACTTAGGTGTTCAGAGCGTAGAGCTGTCGGTATATGGAGCGCTTGTGGCATGTCATTTGAATGGAAGGGATCAGGACCACCATCAGGAGGGCTGATGTGGCGCAAACTGCGACTGGGCTTACTTTGGGTCCCGTAAGGGGGTTTTATTGTATACTATTTGCTAGTAGGGGGTTTTATTATATACTATTTTAATATTTTTTCGTTTTTTTATCATGTGCGTAAATCTGGATGTGATTATGGATGACTCAGTAAAGGATTTCGCTTTTGCAGGACTGGTGGAGGAGCACCAATTGCCTTACCATGACCTGGTACCCTCAGACCCTACGATTGAGGACATGAGGAGAGTGGTATGTGTCCAGGGTTTGAGGCCCGCCCTGCCCACCCACTGGCAAAATCACCCGGTACGTACTTCACCGACCGCCAAGACGGCAGATAAAGAAATTTCATTTAAAGCATTGAGTGATTTTTTACACTTCTGGTTTCATAACAGAATTCTTCAATTGAGTTTTAACGTTTGAATGCCAACGATTGGTATTTTTCCATATTTGTACTGCTCTACTACTGCTTGTACTTTTCCACGAATGGATCCTAAAAGAGGGATCTACAGTATTGCAGCTGTCTGAGATTGAATATTGTTTTGTTTCAGTTGCTACGACAACTAGGGGTGATGATGTCTGAGTGCTGGCGAGCCACGCCCACATCCAGACTCACCATGCTGCGGATCAAGAAGGATCTCTTCAGGATCCGGGACTCCATGTCAGAACAGGATCTGGATTCCTCCGACGACACCAAAGCCTCGTGAAAACAAATCTATTCCTCGGTCGTCTTTTTTCTGTAAAAAAAACAAAACAGTTGGAACAGTATTCAAGATCCGGATACTCTGATCTGGATCTCATGTGGACAACAACGAGCTCTGCCTCAAACAGTGGATCATTCACGGAGCGTCCGGGATCACCTCTGTGACCATCAATGTTCTGGATTTATTACTGGGTACTATCACCGTAGTGTTGAAGGAAGCCTGGATACCCCTTCCCAAGACAGTATCATCAGTGGCTCATCGGGATTGGATCCATGGCCGGATCAAGGCAGCCTTGGTATACTATTTCTATCACTGAATGCATCGTGTGGATATCCGCTGGGCATGAAGTACCCTGACGATGGATCCCTGCCGGAAATTTGGATTTGAAATTCTTGGACAGTGGGTGGGCGTTATGCCCTGTACGTTGAAGGCATTGCGCTCTCCATGTTTTGATTATACACGTTTTATATGGGGATGGGGGATTCACGGTGACACAAGGATCGGGATATCTTCAACGTTAACTATAAAGCTGGCGTACTGATATTATACTTCACAGTTACCAAAGCGGCTGTTGTCAGTGCATGACATGATCCCACCATGGCTACAACTAATTCTGATATGACAGCATACGTACAAAACGCTTAGGGTGAGAGGGAGATGGGGGGTGGGGGGTGGGAGGGGGGCATGCCGCGCAGGCAAATATAGAGGAAACCAACCCAACGGACGCTTTTAAGCCAACGTTTATTTTTACATGGAACATAATTAGTTATAATTAGGATATTTGTGCTTCAAGGCAGATTCCCTTTAAATTTATTGTTTATTTGCATTATCACGGTGATCAACTTGTGAAAGGTTCTCATATTCAAGGAACGTTTGCCCGGAACGCGTTGGAAGAATGTCTGCAATATTGTTTCGTGGCACAGGTGTATTGCCGAAGCGGGCAACCAGCCTGGTACGGAGAACACCCGAGCATCTCACGCAGAGCCAGGGAAAGGAGCTCTTGTTCGACTGAACAACGTATTACGCTCGGTAGGGCTGTACAGTGCTCGCGGGTTCTATTTCCGGTTTGGGGACCAACAAAAAACACGTGCTCTTAGAACGAGTGCGCATCACGCTGGTGCCTTGCTACAGCTTTGTGACGCGCACTCATTGTAGTCAACGTTTTAGTGTTGGGAACCGGCCGGCTGCGCGGTCTGTGCGTGAAGAATCGAGTGGGTGTGAAACTATGTTTTGTTTGCTTTAGTCCAGGCATTCCTAACTATAATATCTAAATATAGTTAAAGATTTATCTCTTCATAATGCATGTGGTCCGTTCGATTTGAATGTTGGAAGCGTTGTATTTTGAGGCTAATCATTAATGTTTACGTTTCTGCGACAATCGGAACACCATTGTCCTCGCCTGGTCAGGCCATTTAAGGAGCCTTGTTACGTAACCATAGATACCGCGCGCAGACATGCGAGTCCTGATGAATATTACGTCATATGACATATGAAGTTTAAACCGATAATGTAGCATTGGCATGGAGCATAAGTATCCCGGTCTCGTAGGGTCTCGATCAGATCCCGCGGTGTCTGTACAGCCCTCTGCAGTGCTTAACACAGCCAGTGAGGATACCTGATGTATTATACGTTCATGGCAAGAACATACTACTTTTCCTGGTGGTGTAAAGGAAAATCATTGAAACAATGGGAAAGTCGTCAACAACGTGAAAATACCCGTTTCGAAGTTCAAACAACTCGCGGATAACGAATTTAAGTTATAATTTAGCGATGCCAAATGTTTTTTACGCTCCCACCATGATTACTCATTCGTAGTGATATGTAAAATTCATCGGGTCATTACCGAAAACAATCTCTCGTCTGCTGGGAGAGTTACAGGTGTATATCTTTAATAGGTTTCATTTGTATTATTTATTTACTGGGGCATATATCAGTGAAATGTACGTCAAATAAATGTTGATGGACCGTATTAATGTGATGGACGTTTCCTTTTGTGGTGAGCGGTGTAAGCGTAAACTTATGCTGATCTTTGAACTGAAGGACATGATATTCACATCCAGGGACAATACAGTAGAATATAATATATAATGAAATAAATACGGACCGGCGGGACCACATGAACCATCTTGGACTTATTCGTGTAATCGCAGGTCTGAATCGAGGATATTTCTTCGATTTTTCTGTTCATCTTCATCTCGCCATGTTAGGTTAGGTAGGGAACACATTTCAGGTTCCTTACGATGATCCGCTATCGTCATTTATTGCACTAAACATTTTACACGTAATCAGAATACACACCAGTCTCTGCCGGCGGTGTAAGACCATTTATCTTTGGGTATAAACATTATATCTGTACGTCGCAGGTCTTATAAAAACTGCTCAGCCAACACTTAATGACTCGAGATATAAAGTATAACAGATACATGGGGGTGTTGCTAAGGAGATTAAGCGTAGCAACCACCATGGCCCGTATACAAACTCCCTACTTACAGGGAAGTGGACATACCCGCACGAACATTCTGTATCTTTGCGAACTTAACGGGGAAAAACAATTGTGTTCCTCATAGCCTCACCCAGCGGTAGAGACTAATCCCAAGAAGACGTTCACTTAAATATTATCACTTTCCTTATTCTAAAACCGTCAATAATGAAAGAATAATTTCAGGTTTTAGCGCAGCATGTTGCAGGCCTATGTGGGGTTTAAAATATTTGCCTAGCGATAGATGAATACGGGTTCTGGTCTCTTCGTTTGTCACCAACGCCGGAGAGAACATCGTATTGTCATCGCTTTACACCATTACACAACTGGTTCAGCATGAAGCTCTTGCTCTGAAAGTTACATTCACGAAATTGTAAAAAGAGTGGCCGTACAAACGTTAATGTGACTTCACCAGCCTTCACATGGCGACTGAGGCAGCGTGCCGTTATATCCCGTCATCATTAACTAGAAGTATACACATAGTGCACCATATATTGAGGTGAACAATCAATCAGAGAGAAAACACGCAGCGAAGAAAACCGAAACGCGCCTAACCGCGAAATCACGTGGCGCCTGACTAGCTCCTGGACCAGGCGATTAACCGCTGCGTTTACATTTTGTTCGGAAGTATTACATTCGCAGCACGGTCCTGAGGCCCAGGATTTTAAAGATGGCGGCCATGATGCCGGCCGTGGCCTGGCAGAGCAGCAGGCGTCCCATGTTGATCTTGATGACCTCTCCGGTCTTCCGGTCTTTCTCCACCACGTAGCATTTGTCGTAGAACTCGGTGAAGGTCGTCGCCACGTCGTAGAGGTAATCGCAGAGCAAGTGCAGCAGGTAGTCGGCCATGCAGCGGCGGATCACTTCCGGGAACCTCAACAATAGCTTCCCCAGCTTGGCCTCCTTCGGGTGATCCAGAGGCACGGGGTTATCCCCAGCCGCCGCCGCCTGGATCTGCTCCGGAGTGGAGCCGGCCGCGCGGGCGATGGATTCGATCCTCATGTAGGCGTATTGCAAGTAGACGGCCGTGTTACCCTTGTCGTCCAGCATCTTGTCGAAGGAGAAGACGTAGTCGTTGTTACGGTTGTGGGAGAGGTCGGCGTACTTGATGCAGCCGTACGCCACGGCCTCCATGGCGGCCCGGAACTCCTCGGGGCTCAGCTCCTTGTCTCGTTCCTTCTCCCGGAGCTTGCTCTCGGCTCGCTTCAGCCCCTCGTCCAGGAGTTCCACCAAGCGGATCGTTTCCCCGGAGCGGGTCTTGAACTTCTTGCGATCCTCGCCCAGGACCACGCCGAAGCCGACGTGCTTGACGCGGGTGACGGCGGGGTCGTACCACCCGGCCTTGGACCCGCAGCCGAAGATGAGGTCGAAGTGGCCGCTCTGACCCGAGTCCACGACGTAGAGGATGCCGTCGGCCTTCTCCACCTTGAGCCGGTGACGCACGGCCGCCATGTCCGATGTGTCGTAGGTGAACCCGCCGTCCGATTTCACAATGGTCAGCGGGACGGTCAGTCCGGGCGCCCAGCAGATCTTGCGGCCGTCATCCATCTCGAGCATTCCCAGCCCGTCCAGCTCCTCCACCACATCCTTCATCATCGTCTGGTAGAAGGACTCGCCGCGGTCGACCAGATTCTCGATGTTGAGCCTCTCGTAGACCTTTGAGAACTCCTGACAGGACACGTCGCAGATGAGTTTCCACGCCTTGACGGACTCCTCGTCGTAGCTCTGAAGTTTGACCACCGCTTCGTACGCCTTCTTCTTAAACTCCGCGTCGTCGTCGAATCGCTTCTTGGACTCCTTGTAGAAGCCCTGAAGATCTCCGATAGGCGGCGACACCGTCTGGTAGTTCGGGAACTTGTCCTGGAGATGGGTGATGAGCATGCCGAACTGCGTGCCCCAGTCGCCCAGGTGGTTGAGCCGGAGCACCTCGTTGCCCACAAACTCGTTCAGGTTCGACACGCCGTCGCCAATGATCGTCGACCGCAGGTGCCCCACGTGCATCTCCTTGGCGATATTAGGGGACGACATATCCACGACGATCTTCTGGCGCTGTCCGCAATACGGCGGCCGGACGCCCTTCTGGACGAGCTCGGACAGCAATCCGGACACGAACTCTTTCTTCAGGTGAATGTTGATGAACCCGGGACCGGCGATCTCCATCTTGTCGATGAGGTCATTGTCCGGGACGGCGGCCACCGTCTGCTGGGCCAGCTCCCGGGGGTTGGCCTTCTGGACCCCCGAGGCCTTGAGCCTCTGGACCAGGGCCATGGTGCTGTTACACTGGTAGTCGCCGAACTTCTCCTGCGTGCTGACGGTAACGGTCACTGGAACGTCCGCCATGTCAGGGAATGCCTTAGCCACGGCCTGAAACCGGAGCCGATTTCATGGGGATAATTGTATAGGGAAATAAAGATTGAAAATGTTCAGTGTCTGGCCATGAACCTGGGTAAATTATGAGAACGCACAAATCTATCAAAAAAGTTAGCAAGATTAAATAATGTCTCCGAGAACTTTCTAATAAAGAAATAGTTAAACAGTTCGTATTTTTGTAACTGGCAAATGCATCGGTTGTATATCATATAAGGTAACATAGGGTACTCTGGATACTGTTTATAGTGGTTTCTTCTCGACAGCCTTGTTATTCCTACTGTAATCATAAAACCTCAACATTTTATTCGCTTTGATCTGTACGGAATAGATCGTCAACGGCAAAGATTGGAAGGTGTGGCAAAAATAATTCTTAGATTTCCTGAATATGCCAGCTTGAACCGATTCGACTTACCTGCTCAAAGATTGCCTCCAAGAGAACCTGTATGTCAGCCATCTTGTTTCCCCTGCCATCCCATAGTTTAGCCGTCTCCATGGCAATGCTCCTCTTCCGCCGAGTTATTTCATACAACAGTTTATCCTTCTCGGCTCGGAGCGTTTCAACCTTCGGGGTCGTGACCTTTGGGTCGTTCACATCCGGGTTCTTGGCCAAGAGTTCCTTCATCTCTTTTTCCAGGTCGTGAATTTCGGTTTGAACCAGTGTAACGTCCGCCATGATGACCTGCTAACAGTGGGACTCTGTGTCTGTAAACATATATCATACAGTACAAGTGTGGACCTAGGGGTAGGGGTGGGGTTTATGGGGTCAGGGGGCTACCCCCCTTGGGACCTTAAACATACACTGTAAAAGTCGAGTTCTCCGAGCACCCCCACCCCCCGGTCGCAATTTTTCAGAAAGCAACCTCCCCGCCCCCGCCCCTACCCCCTTCGCAAATTCCTAGATCCGCCCCTGCGATAGCCTTATATCACTGGCTTTCAAATATATGGCAAAAAAGACATATGGCCCTTGCAGAACAATGAAACGCAGAGCAATGAAACATGACGTCACGCACAAAACAATTGTGGCTGTAAACACGGTCTAGTTGCCTAGCTGCACGTGCCACGTCTCTTGGTCACGATATACTGATCTGGGGTAAAGAAGGCGACTGGCTTACAGGATGTGGCAAGGCTTGTAAGCGCTGAACAGTTTTGCACGGCGTTAGGAATTTTATGGGCCCTTCATCAACCTGTTCTTAACATCCTTCTTGCTTGAGGGGAGGTGGTAGCTAGGTGGTGGGCGGGGGGGGGGGGGATTACCAGCTCCTCCCTCTTGGATCCGCCACTGGCACGTACAGGCCGTTGATGCTATATCATTGACGTTGAACATTAGTATTTCGATATCTCGGCCCAGGCCCGATGGATAAAATACACTAAGATCCTCGGGCCAAACAGGATATTCCCTTTATTTGGCCTAATGCGGTTGGTGTTCTCCCTGGATGCGAAGGGTCGCTGGATCGAATGTCACGAGGTCTCGATCAGATTCCGTAGTGACTGTGCAGCCATATCGTGTCATTCTTCTGGCTTCAGTGCAGTACGATAGTGTCATAACGCACTCGTTAAGAGCGGTGTGCATAGCCCAGATGGTAGCGACCTCTGGTGATTCATACGAGTA
This sequence comes from Arenicola marina, assembly GCA_964019135.1. NCBI lineage: Eukaryota > Metazoa > Annelida > Polychaeta > Arenicolidae > Arenicola > Arenicola marina. The sequence goes on from OZ025265.1 coordinate 32,106,343, forward strand.
TGTCACATGACCGGACGAGGGTTTGTTGCGCATGTCTGAGTGAGTCAAAGGAGCTGGTTCCTCACATCACTTTACTTTCACTGGGCGCATGTCTTTGGGCCAGGTTCGGTATCCCGCCTCGGGCCCGCAACACGTGACAGGGAACTTCCGAATGAGCCGATAGGGATATGCCTATTCCAATGAAATGCACACACCGTTCACATCCGGTGCACATTAAGGCACTGGAACCAACCTACTCTCATCACCTTTCAATCAGCCGCCATCTTCTCCCGAATGCCCTGTGCTGTTTAGAACGGGGGACATCGGCATGCTGAATGCATGCGCGCGCACCCATACCCGGGCAAAAGAAGTGTCGGGCGGTGAACCGATGCGTAATGTGCGTATTCGGTCAACCGTAGGGATACACCCGGGTTCACAAAGAAATGCGCCCAGTACTTTTTAATAGCGGGGGGGGGGGGGGGGGGGGGTGAGGTCGAATTCTTGAGAGACTCGCGATTAGCTGTTACCAATTTTTGGGAGTCGTTATGCGTACAATTTTCGGTTCAACGCGAAGACCTCTATTTACAGCGATCTGTTATACTGAGTAGGCTGTGAATTCCTCGATAACGGGCCCAGTCTCGAGTAGTCGTCATCTTGGAGATTCGATATTACTCTCCCTAATTCTTGGTGATTGGCGATTCAGAGGGGGTATCCCCCCCCCTTAAGAGAGCCTATCGTATTTTCTTTGAAGTAAATTTGATGTCAGTTTCACACGTTACATTCCCTAGCCAAAAAACGTTTCTGGTTTCCGTTCAATCATTTTTATCGTAACCGTAACCTATAAACTTCAACCTATAAACTTCAAAGGCTTTGTGACATTCGTTTTTGCAATAAATACGATTCCGCTGGGTAGGTCGTAATTCAAGTACGAACTGTTAAATTAATAAGTATGGCAAGCCCAGACGGACATAACTGGATGAATTTGTCCACATACAAGACGAAAAAAAAAGATTAAAAAAAAGCGGTAGAAAAAAAATTCGGTGAGAAAAAAACTAGAGCGATATTGGTGGAAAAAAGTTTGCTTTAAACAAATGATCAACAATGGAGCCAAGATTACGTGGCAGGTAATGCGCAATTAAATACTGCAATTATTTTGAAATAAGCTGTGGGGCTTAGTCGGCAAAAATCGCCCATCATTTACATGGCTTTTTAACCGACTAAGCCCCGTAGTCGGTTGAACGGTGCTCACAGGTTAATCCGTCACAGGATGTCTGACTCCGGAGCTTGCCTATGCATGCTATGTATGATAGAACTAAACAGGCCACTGGCCCAGACAGACAGGCTATAAATAGCTGGCTGGGTTCCGGCCGCTTGGACTCGCACGTCAAGCTCCCCGCACGGTGGGGTTACGCAAGCTCCGCTTTTACCGCTGCTGTCGGCCGGGGGCAAATTACAAGATTCTTGAAAAACGGTCAAATCAGCTGTAATTTTCTGCAACATCATAGTTTTCAACAATCAAACATAAAAATAACGAGCTTTGCGTATTTAATACAGCAAAACACATCTTGTAGCCTTTCGAAAAAGTTATAATTGTGACAGAACTCTTTCTTTTCATCACCTGATGTCATGCGTTATTAGGCTTAGGCTGGGTCCCAGCACTAATTTGTAGAAATGCGCGACGCATTTTTCCTATCAATCTGCGCAGCGCCGCCCTGGCGAGCGAGTGTGAAAATGCATTCAGGACGTAGGCGACAACAGAGATATAATGGAGTCGAAAGCAGAGAGTGCCCGCACGTGTCTGAATCAAAGTGGGGGACGGGCGTGGAGTGGAGCCAGTGTTAAGCGAGAGAGGCCGGAGTTCAATTTTGAAGTGTACTCCTATTTAAATGTGCCCCCCTCCCCTGACCCAAAGCGTCATATAGTGACGAAAACGTCTGATTTTGGCAGAACAAAGTATAGTTTTAAGTTTACTTATAACAACCCTCCCAGTTATCGCTCACACAACTTTGCCTGGCGCCTCTGAAGGACACGGGGTGGGGCCTCTTGGGAGGCCGAAATTCGAGAATAAGGTGCAAGAAAATAAGGAAATAGACACGGTGATCGAGGCACAGATTGAAACAATACATTTGCTACCAGGTGCCGCAGGCCGTGTGGTATGACGTTTTCGTCACTATGACATTTTGGCTCCTGACAGGCGTGCAGACCTAACGCCCTCGGAAAACGACATTACTGGATACACCTCGAAGTCCTTCGATCCCAATAAGGACTGATAAATCATGCCTTATTTATCGTAAAACAGTCGAAAGTTGTTGACTTAGTTGTCCAGAATCCACTCGGCTAACGCCTAGTGTCTTCGTCTGAAGTGACTGAACACTCTATCGGGCTTTCTCCTTACCATAAAGCCGATGTCACAAACGAAAATGCCCCCCCCCCACATGCGGAGACGCCCCCCCCCGCTCTTATATAAAATATATGATCTGGAGACTCTCCACTCCACGTGTTCGTACGGTGCCGTTATAGATACAGAAGGGGCATCTCCGCATGGGACACCGGTCGGTAGAAGTGGACCACAGTTTACCTCTATAATATTTGTTTTTTTATAGCAGTGTTTCAAGTGCATGTAAACAAGGGCGAGAGGTACGTGGGAGAGGACGGTGAGGGGGCATAGTAGGGGGTGAGGGGGCATAGTAGGGGGGGGGGGGCCATAAATGATGTGGTTCGCATACACAAATTTCACTTCGTCAGGAACTCAATTCAGAAAAGGAAATTAAAGCCTTCACCCATGTATATTTGTCAGGAAACTAACAGCTTTGACCAGGAATCAAGGACGGAAAGAAAGGAGGCATTATATTATAGGCCTAAAGGCACAACTGCCGGTGGATGATATGACCAGCAAAACCACATGTAAGCTTATTTCAATTCCCAAAAGCCGATACGAGGTATTGGCCAATAACTATATAGTCAAATGACGCTAATAAAATAATACAGTACAGCATATCAATAACATATGGACATAGCGATACGCAGCAGAAAGTTAAACTGTGGCAGTGTGGGACTGGAAGGTTCGACGGTATAAGCTCAAGTAGGAAATATGGTGAGTGTGAGTAAAACGACAATATTGATCATTGCGTCCGGTTTGTGATGTAAATGGCAATTGAATTACCTGAATGGAGTTATTCAATGTAGGTCCTTCCTTGAAAGTAGGTCCTGCATGTATCACAGATCGCCTGACGACGCAGTAGTCCTAACTTCTAGACGTAGCTATATAGGTCTACTCCCGCCACTGGACGCGCCCACGAATGATGCAATCGTCTGCCACAGGTCTGGCTCACGCACAGGCGGGCGTCAGGCAACCGAAACTGAAAGTAGGTCTAAGCGTTTCTGAACTACACCGGCATTTCTCGAATGTTGCGTCAGCCGTTACACCAGGCACGCCATGGTTATATCCCCCTCTCCCCACCACTACCACCACGTCACATCAGGCACGCCATCGTTATACCCCCCCCCCCCTCCCCGCAACACCACGTCACATCAGGCACGCCATTGTGATATCCACCCCCTCTTCCCACCCCCTTCCCGGTCTGGATGACCGAATTGTCTTTCCCGGTGGACGTGGAGCTGACTACGTAATTACTGCACGTGCCGGATTAGTGCAAGTGTATGGACCGCCGTGACCGCCAAAAATACAAAAATGGCGATCACATAATGGCATGCAGGGGCAGATCTAGGAATTTGCAAAGGGAACATTTGTATGTTTGCAAATTCTTTGGTTCAAGTTTCCAAGGGGGTGAGGGGGGGGGGGGTGCAACTCCCCCCCCCCGCTCCGATCCGCCCATGCAATGGACACATGCCCAGCTAACAAGTTAACGTCATGACAACGTTTTTATTTGGTTTGGTTTTGGTCGAGATAACGTGTTACTGTCTGGGTTTTTTTTACATTCATTTGCCCGAACGTTTTCAGATAACGTTGTCCGACATTCAGTCCAGTATTAAAATTGTGCCTTCTGTGAGAAACAACTGCGTTTATGATGAATTATGCAGAAGCCTGATTGCCAAATACAATCAATTACAGATTGTTTTCATGATGTCTAATTTTTCAGTTAACGTTGTCGGGGAATACGTCCACTCTCGACTTCTCACCATTGTGTATTTATAACAACTGCTACACGCAGCCAAGTTTTATTAGACATTACACATGGTAAAAGTTTTATTTTGATGGGATAAAGACTGGACAATATTACTTCAATGTTTGCGACGAACGTTGTAACAATGTTGTCCTGATGTTAACTTTGAGATGACGTGATTACAACCAAAAACCAACGTGGGCGAACGTTGTGTGTTAGCTTTGTGTATACTCTCAGCAGATCCGCCCCTGGAATGGACACATGTCTACTCGCAGAGGCCCTCTTCTGTCAGCTTGATTCACTAGGAGTTTGGTCGTCTGGTTTGGTAAAGAGGGTTCGACGTTATGACTTGCGCGTCGCTTATTTATTCGTCGTACTGTACCAGTATGATTTGGGTTAATGTGAATTATTACGAGTTGAAGGCCACTAAAATCATGTAATGTGACCCAAACCGCCCTGCTGCCCATGCAATCGCCAATCGTTGCCATAGTGACATTGCATAGCACAATGAAACATGACGTCACGCAAAAACGACTTGTGGTTATAGATTTAAACGGCCCGCCTAGCAGCCTAGTTGCTCGACGTTTCTTGGCAACGATATCTGGTATAAAAAAGGTGACTACAGGCGAGGAAGGTTTGCGATCTGCGGACACTCAGCCGTCAAATTATTTACTTTGCTCGTTGTACGCGGAAGTTAAACCAATGCAGCAGAGGGGAGCAGGACAACTCCTCCCCAGGACAGTTCCCCCCAGGTCAGTTCCCCCCCAGACAATTCCCCCCCGGACAATTCCCCCCCGACAATTCCCCCACAGACAATCCCCCCCTAGGACAATTTCCCCCCGGACAACTCCCACCCGGACAACTCCCACCCGGACAATTGCCCCCTAGGACAAGTCCCCCCCTGGACAACTCCTCCCGAGACAACTCCCCCCCGGGACAACTCCCCCTCGATAACCCCCCCCCCCCCCCGGTAAGTTCCCCACGAGTTCCTCCCTCCGGGCAATTGCCACCCGAAAACCCTCCCTTCCATCCCCACCCCAGACAATTCGCCTCCGAGAGAATTGCCCCCGGACACCCCTCCCCACCCCAGACAATTCCCCTCTGAGCAAATGCCCCCGGACGATAACCACCCCCTGGAAACACATACCCACAAACGTCACCCCCACCCCCACACGAAAATACCCTCCCAGACAACCTCGATCCCCTGTCGGACAAACCCTCAGTCCGGGCCAATATTTTCAAATGCACCTTTTATTCCACCGAAACTTAACGAGACCTCAATGTTTTATTATCTTATCTTTCTGTAGTATTTACGCAGCAAACACCCCCTCAGACCTCCCACCCCTTGAGATCCGCAGGGTCTCACTCATAACCGAGCAATCGATGTATGTTACACATGTTAACTGCCATCAGCCTATGATGGCCCAGGGCTTATTGTGAGCTTGTTGAGACAGCACTTCTCAGTGTATATGAATGAATATACAATGCAACCTAACCTAGAACCGCACCAGAGACCTGTTGTTGCCTTAAATTTGCATTCAACTCGTAATAATAATAATAATAATAATAATAATAATAGCGCGAGTTTTGCATGGCGTTAGACATTTTATTGACCCTTCATCAAGCTGTAGCAGCCCTTCATTTACAATCAAATTTGGCGGGCTGCTATAGCTTGATGTCTGGTCAATATAATGGTTCGGGAACTCGTGATTGATATGATGTTCTTTGGTCTGAATGTAGTTTCGATTCATTAGCAACTCGATCATTGTTCAAATGAACGTAGATTAGACAACATGTAGCCTTACCTCTCCAATTCATCATTGACTCGTTCGTTACTTTATTGTAAAGATGGATTGGTAAATTATATGTCTATTTCAGTTGAGGTTACCATACTTAATCCCGAAATTGTATGTCTGGCCCGGTGAGTGTTGTCCATTTGATTTTAAATTCCATTAGCGCTGTTTAGCGATATAATCTTTCTAATAGGATTTTAATAGGATCTAGATTTTAACAGTGCAGGTCCACTGAATCTTTCCGTGACATCTCGACTTCAGAGGTGTATCTTACCAACGGATCTCGAATCTTAACAGTGTACCTTTCCAACGGATCTCGAATCTTAACAGTGTCTTTCCAACGGACCTTGAATCTTAAGTGTATCTTTCCAACTGATCTCGACTTTAACAGTGTATCTTTCGAACAGATCTCGAATCTTAACAGTGTATCTTTCCAACGGATCTCGAATCTTAACAGTGTATCTTTCTAACGGATCTCGAGTTTCAACAGTGTATCTTTCCAACGGATCTCGACTTTTAACAGTGTATCTTTCCAATGAATCTCGAATCTTAACAGTGTATCTTTCCGACGGATCTCGAATCTTAACAGTGTATCTTTCCAACGGGTCTCGAATCTTAACAGTGTACCTTTCCAACGGATCTCGACTTTTAACAGTGTATCTTTCTAACAGATCTCGAATCTTAACAGTGTATCTTTCCAACGGATCTCGAATCTCAACAGTGTATCTTTCCAACGGATCTCGACTTTAACAGTGTATCTTTCGAACAGATCTCGAATCTTAACAGTGTATCTTTCCAACGGATGTCGAATCTTAACAGTGTGTCTTTCCAACGGATCTCGAATCTTAACAGTGTATCTTTCCAACGGATCTCGAATCTTAACAGTGTATCATTCGAACAGATCTCGAATTTTAACAGTGTATCTTTCGAACAGATCTCGAATCTTAACAGTGTATCTTACCAACGGATGTCGAATCTTAACAGTGTATCTTTCCAACGGATCTCGAATCTTAACAGTGTATCTTTCCAACGGATGTCGAATCTTAACAGTGTACAGTGTATGTTTCCAACGGATCTCGAATCTTAACAGTGTTTGTTTCCAACGGATCTCGAATCTTAACAGTGTATCTTTCCAACGGATCTCGAATCTTAACAGTGTATCTTTCCAACGGATCTCGACTTTTAACAGTGTATCTTTCTAACGGATCTCGAATCTTAACAGTGTATCTTTCCAACGGATCTCGACTTTTAACAGTGTATCTTTCGAACAGATCCCGAATCTTAACAGTGTATCTTTCCAACGGATGTCGAATTTTAACAGTGTATCTTTCCAACGGATCTCGAATCTTAACTGTGTCTTTCCAACGGATCTCGAATCTTAACAGTGTATCTTTCCAACGGATCTCGAATCTTAACAGTGTATCTTTCCAACGAATGTCGAATCTTAACAGTGTATCTTTCCAACGGATCTCGAATCTTAACAGTGTATCTTTCGAACAGATCTCGACTTTAACAGTGTATCTTTCGGATAGATCTCGACTTTAACAGTGTATCTTAGGTTCAAAAGGGGTTCATGTGGAGGTGGGGGGGGTCAAGGAAACAGCCAGAGAATGTACGACGATCCCTAGATTTAGACTCCGTGCATGATGAGAATCTGGAGTGTGATAACATGAGAGTAGAGTTAAGGGCCGAACCATTTGATATTCAGGCGGGGGTCGTAGTTTTCGGGCGGAGGCCAACACATTATTTTGGGATTCGGCGGAAGTTGTTATCGTTTTCTTTTTAGGTTCTTGTGATGGCTTGATTTTTTTGGGGGGATCAACAAATTGCATTCAATTTATTGGTAGGCTACGAGGCATGATTTTTAGTTTTTAAAGAAATAAAGAGACCTTCTTTCGGTAGCAGGCAGGCAAGGAAGATTTTTTTTTTTACAAAAAAGCATTTTAATAACTGAGCTGCATAGGTTGGATTTTCTTCACAGATTCACATGACCAAGAAGGTTTAGTCACTGTTGCCGGAGTGTTTGTAATCATTATTTGTAAACAATGTTGCTTGTACTAATTGGTTTATTGACATGGACCGGTTATCTGCAATATGACATGGAAATGCATACATTTGTAGTCACTACCAAACCATGTAGGAATACAAGGCGGCATCCAACGAATTTTTGCCCAGAATACTATTGCTATAATACGATTATGTGTTTGTATTTTCTTTTATCCATTTCTCGGGCATCCAACTCTGGCATTCATATTCTTCTTTTCTACCATTTTTGTGCGTGGCTTTTCGTGGCCTGTGTGTTCCTAATGGGAGTCCCCAGAGCGAGCATACTAAAGTTATCATATAGGGCCCCTGAGGGGGGGTAGCCATGTCGCGTGTCGATTTTAAGAAAAGGTCCATGTCGCGTGTCGATTTTAAGAAAAGGTCCATGTCGCGTGTCGATTTTAAGAAAAGTTCCATGTCGCCGTGTCGCTAAGTCTTATGTCGCATGTCGATTCTAAGACAACCCCAATGTCGCGTTGTCGATTTTAAAAATCGCCGTGTCGCCGTGTCGAAAAAGCCCCTCTGGGGCCCTTCATATATTCTCAAATAAATAATGTTGAATTCGAATTTTCGGTAGCGAGCTATGCTGTGCCAAGCCCGGTTCCGCGGCCCCAACTTGAATGAATATGAGTGGCGGTAGCAGCCTATATACTAGGCCATCCTAAGCAACCGGCCGGTGCGTGGTTCGGACAACATTGTTAACCGACAGGGAACAATGGAGAAATGGATATCAGTCGTGGGTTCTGACATGGAAGATGAACTTTCACACGTTCGGCAGATTAAGAGTATTTATTACAAATACATTTATCCATTAAGTAACAAAATATAGTGGTGAGATGATTTTGCATTTATGAATCCAATGGCATGTAATTTGTGACGGACTTCATTGTAGCAATGCAATACTATAAATCAATTATTCAAGTTGACAGTTGTAATATGAAGCGCCTTTAAACCTATAATATCCCCTTCTGTTCTCCGACGTAAGTACTGACACCACAGGTCACTAGATTTGCGAAATGTACTCACAACATGCACCAATACTGATTTCATGTTCAGACCTAATAACGTCAACGTAATGCATTATCAGTTAATCTAAGCAAGAGTTCAGAAGCGATAGCAACAAATTATCGGTGAAAGATATATAACAGTATAATGTAGCAGTTCTCATGATGATAGGACTGCTCCTTACCCAAGTTGTGACTTCAGAGTACAAACGTACAACTCGCAACTAAAGATTTCTCGAGCAGTAACATTAAAGAAAAAATATAAATAGGATGGCAGTGTAATTGTTGCTATGATAGTAGAATTACATTCTCCCGCACCAGGAGCGCACCCGTGAACCCGTTTAGATTGAAGAAGTAAGATACTGTTACCATTACCGCCAGATCCATAAGTTTTAACGAGAATTAGACAGGCAAAATGCATGCTAGGTCTTCTTAGATTTGCGTTTGTGTAAACCATATTTCTGCACTATTGGTAAACAGTACAAATATTATATTAATGCCTCTAGTATATTCCATAGCCTTTTTAGACTATATGTGTTATCACTTTTTTGAAGAAATGGGTAAATAAACAAGAAATGCTCTTTCAAGTACTTGGAAGGCATGTCGACTTCCTTTTAAAACTCGTGCATTCGTAAACATACGCAACTCTAGTTTAACATAGATTAGACGCTTCTGTTACAACAGAGCTAACGATGTATGAACAGCGCCTGCTTGGTAATTACACGGGACATGACAGATATACACTGGCAGACACTTATACCCCTGCATCATTTCTTCAATAACAGGCAGTGGTCGACTTGCACTGTAGCGAAATCGATTTCATACTCAATCCAAGGTAGATCCATGAATAGGATTTTCTGATCGATGCTTTTCCAATTTGCTGCCTGGAATCAGGACTTCAGTCATTTTGTCCTGTTTGAAATCCTCACAATGGTAGGAGTATTGTGTTTTATTGCAGTCTAACTCAAACACTATTTGTCTTCGAAATGAAGAGTTATTCAGCGACTTCTGGCCGTAACTACAGTCTACAATCGGACGCTCCCCTGTGTATGTTTAGTCATGATTGCCGAAACCACTTGTACAAACAAATCCAAGATGGCGCAGATCCGTCCCCAAAAAACAGACAACGTGCTCTGTTTGGTCCATGGTAACGGAAACGCGTCACCATGGTGATACTAGCGTGTGTTTGGCAGAACTATACTCTGCACACGAACTCGCCGACCAGCTTCAACATAATGTCTCAATTCATTTCAAAGCCTTCACATCATGACGATAATCACGAGACAAAAGAATACAGACATGGGTGGATTTGAAATCCATCTGACGACCTTCACATTATCTAGTTACAGGCCTGAGAGCAAATATGTTTGCATGATATGTAAAGTATATGCCAATATTGTTTATCCTCTTCATTACGGGCGAGCGGAGGGTAGTAACCCTTTATTGAAGGTACAATAAACGGTTAATATACACTAAGGTGTTCAGAACATATCCTATACTTGTTCAATAAACCAAACGTATATTAAACCCATGGGAATCCGTGACTAGACTCACCGGAAATATGAATACCGAAAATAGGGACTTCTTTGGGTGGTCCGCTCTAAATTATGTAAGTTATTTCGCGACATTGGGAAGGGTCAATCAAGGTAGAGAGGAGCCATGTCTCCGGGAATAACCCCTTACTCTTTGCGAAGAGAGATCTGGGATTTTTCTTCTGCACAAACACACTTGTACAGGTGGGATTCGAACCACGCACCGGCCACTTGGGCTGGCACGAGCAAAACACAATCGACAATAGCCGAACGCCCTGCCGACTAAGCCACGGACTCACCCCTCGGGACTTCGGATAGATGGCTTTTGAAAATCGGGACTTTGGAAATAGGGACTGATCATAGTTTTGTAAGCCCTATAAGTTATACACTGTATAGTTATACATTATACATAAATAAATAAGCACATATATGTATCATACGTAATGTTTCCACTTGGCCACCAGAGTGCGCCACTAACGCGAGCACAACCGGAAGTCGAGACAGACCGGTGAAGAAATGCATGTAACGCAATATCAACAAATTAAATCAGGCCAATATATTTACACATGATATACACGGATTATCCAGAGAAATTTATCCCCGTCGCAATGTATATCGTTTATGGATGTCAGAAACAACGGAAAGCACTATACGGATGGTTTATGGCTTTACCGACAACAAACGAATAGTAACCATACATCAGTTTCATATAAACCATGAACTCACCGCCTCCTCGCGACTTTTGACTATACATCCTTATACATCTTTGTAACGACCTCTATGTGTTACGTTATTTAAAACTTCAAATTTAGTACGCAACAAAACATACGGGACCACCAATTATATCACGTGTTATTCGGGAATGTTTTGAATATAGAAGCGAAAGGCGGCCTTGGCGATATACGTATCCGTAGAAAAACACGATGATTATCTAAGACATACGGTCTTAATGTCAAGGTCAAGCGATTACCGTCATGTCACACAGATAATACGCTGATGAGTAACGAAACGAAACAAATATGGCAACAGCACTGTTAAAGCACCAAGCTAATCAAGGTACGTATGTTTCGATAATAATCTATAATCTTTTAGCAGTTTAGTACCTTCCTCCAGCGAGACATATATAGCATAACAACGAGGTGACAAAGGGGAAAGTTCATCCCTATAGCAACCGGCAGTTATTACTCTGACGTCACACCGTTTCCGTAGTGAGGCGTCGACTCCGGATGACTGCGACGATCCAGATGCTGGTGACCCCTAGCGCCACCATGGCCCCCAGAGCAGTCGACATCTGCGACCAAACAGGGGGACTGTTATTCCAGAATTCCAGGCAATTTCCAACAAAAATGTAAAATCTTTCATAGAAGTTATTTTACCCACAAAATAAAAGTGATAATTTTGGTCATATCGCGTCAATGGTTAAAATCTATTAATTTGTTTCTCCAAATTTACTTTTAGAAACGTATGTGTTTATATCTTCATGTTACTGTCGTAATTGTTATAACGTAGTGAACAGCCAGCTTCTTTGAAAGGCTCCAGTTTGGCCCGAAAGTGCCCCTAACACTATGTAATCTGCAATTTATTGCATGTGATATATTTAAAATAACGCAAAATATGCATAATCTTCTCACGCCATCGATGGATGGTTTCAGGCTACTTTTGTGTTCCAGATACCATCCTAGACATATATCGGGGTTTAACCCGCAACCTGTTGGTCTGTAACTGAGTAATCTACCCCTCGGCCACGACTCCTTTTATAAATAAAACATTGCTGGTATGAACAGATTTAAGCTGACGTCGTTTGTGGTCCTGACTAAAAACGAACAGGTACTCACCTTGAGAACCAGGTTGTACTGGTTCCATGCCTCTCTGAACTGGACTCTGAGGAGCGCCAGGCTACAGGCCAAGTAAGCCTCTTGTTCAGGGGCGTCTTTACATCTAGAAACACGTGGAAAGCAGCAACAGCACCAAATTAGTTTCGTACTTTTGAGGACACAGCAGCATTTATTTTCGTACCCCTGGTCAGGGTGAAGCAGCAACAGCAATATTAGTTTCGTTCTTCCGGACACGTGGTATAAATAATTTAGCTGCCCCAGCAAAGCGATCTAACGCAAAGTTGCGGCTTTGTTGGATTAGTTCCATACTTTGGGGCCTTTGGCTTTGTGGATTAATTCGTCAAGAAATTGCATAACCCGCAAACTTTGATGTTGTGATCAAGGCTCTGACACGGGGATTACGAGACCAAAAATTGCTAAAGCAAAAATCACAGATACAGAGCATGAGATCTTAACACTATACACACTATAAGGGCTAAAAACGAGAACTGAATGGATCACAGCCATAACAAACGATAAATTAACATATCACAGATGATAACCTGGCAGACGGCATGGTTAGCTTAGCAGACAGCAACGACAACTGCGCAGAGGGCGAAGAGAACTTAACAGAGAACAGTTTGTATGTGTACCAGCACAGGTCACCACAGGAGGGACGACCAACTTGAATTAAATAAATTGGAGGCTTGGTGAATGCCTTGCCTGGTGTAGAGTTCCATGACGATTGTAGCGTTGGACATGTCCTTGTCGAGCCCTAAGTCATACATGACCTCTGGCGGGAGGTCTTGACCTTCCTCTATTAGGTAAGCCAGGTTGAATAGCGCCTGCAACAAGGTCAATGTCATTTATATCTGGTAGATCAACGATATGCATGTTTGATGAATTCAGTCTGATTACTAAAACGCCATTATATGTGAAAAACCACACACAATGGAAAAGTTCTTACATTTTTCTTTTCGCTTCATTTATTACTTTCAATACGGTCATTAGCTATCGCATTGAAATTGGATTTAAGCGAAAATATTAACCACGTAGACAGCCCTTTCCAGCCATCAGCATTCAACGTCATGTGGAGTGTCTTTGAGAGTAGTTCCTTGACAACATTTCGTTAAGAATATTAGTTTGACACTATTTGTTTGATAGTAAGAGTAATTGCTTCGAGAGTATTTCATTGAGAACAATTTCTTTGAGAGTATTTCGTTGAGAATAATTTCTTTGAGTGTAATTTGTTGACCATAATTTCTTTAAGCGTAGATTTTTTAGAATATTTCTTTGAGATTATTTTCTTACGTGCGGATCCTCGCGTCGCGCGGCGCGTCCGTACAAAATGGCCGCCTGTTTGGGGTCGCGTTGCCCTTCACAGCCGTACCAGAAGTAATCTCCCATTTTTATAAAAGCTGAAAGCCAAAAATATCAGTACATGTAAGTATTTTAATCCAACAAGCCTAATTTGTAAAGATATCAAAGAGGCGCAATAAAATTAAAAGTTTTATCAGATTTGTAACCATTTTACGAAGTCATACGCTTTTTATACCCGTATTATAGACACCATTAAGATATTATGTGGCTCAGTTTAATTCTATGGTCTGACATTTCCTGTCCATGCTACGTACGTAATGTGGTCTGCCCGGGACACACCCGATCACTTACAATATGAATTAACCAGGTGTTCCTCGCGAGTGATAGACAAGTTGTAGAAGCGCCAGATGCATTCCTTGTCCAGGTAGCTCACCAAACCCTCCTGGAAAATAGATAAACACCAAATAGGTTCACATTTCAGCCAACCCTACGCGCTATAGTCACCTGCCATAAGACACCAGGTTCACAAACCAATCAACGCTGCACAGCCAGCTATCTGCGCAAAACGGCATTCTTTACCAATAAACCATTTTTTATCAAGTTACTTTATCGCCCTTTCCCCATTCCAACTTACCATTCTCTCATGATTTTTTTCACTCCCCATATCTCTTTGGGTTTACAAAGAGAAGTATATCTTTTGAAACGAAATGAAATAAAATAAAATTAATTGGAGTTTTATTATTCTTTCGTGTACACAAGGGCACAAGGGTCAGGAAGCCTTCCGGGGCGATAACAGATGGATGAATGAAACCGCCTGGGCCTGGGCCCGGATTCGAATCCAGGACCTATTGATCTGCGGCCTAGTGTGACAACCAATACACCCCACATGTCTTTTGAGCACTACTCCCTTCTTAATCACACCTTTTCGTGTTCACAGAGGTAGGCAGCATTGAACTGGCCGACCTCCAATCCGGTTTCAGCTGCCATGTGATAAAATACCAAAGCGGTAGCCCTGCAAGACAAAACAATATGCGACAAAGATCACCCAGTACCCATAAACGACAGATAAACTGAGACATCACAGTGAAACAGAACAGTAAAATACCTCAACAGAAAAATACAAGACAAGAAAACAAGAATATCCCAAAAGAAAACAAGAACAGTTCAGCACATTCATACACCAATAATGATCGTTGCAAGAAATACACTCCGCTTCGGATGAATTCATGTATGATATGTACCGACAAAGAGAGATTCCAAAGGGAATAAACAGCTCCCACCCATCCATACAGCTATATTTACAGCCACATTAAAAATACAAATAGTTCAATAATTTCCTTTTGAGAGATTCCGCAAAGAGGGATGCGGCTATTGTTTAAGGTCACCTCCAACACATATACTAGTATCTATCGCTACTTCTGACTGAAGTCACGGTGTTGTTTACCAGTTCTCGTGACGATAGGCTCGCAGTCCCTGTTGGAGAATTTTCCCCACAGCGGTATTCAGCTCCCCAGCGTACCTCGCCCAGCTGTGTACGAAAAATAATCCACCATACAAATTACCATTACAACACTATTATATAAATATTTACTCATCAAATATATTCCAGAGGCGCTAATAAACCGAAGTGACTTAGGAATTGAGACAGCTGTTCAGATTTAGACCTTAGTCCCACAACTAAGTTCAGATTTAGACCTTAGTCCCACAACTAAGTTCAGATTTAGACCTTAGTCCCACAACTAAGTTCAGATTTAGACTTTAGTCCCACAACTAAGTTCAGATTTAGACCTTAGTCCCACAACTAAGTTCAAAGCACAATCCGAAACCAAATCGAAAGGTCATGAAATTCATGAAATTCATGACAGTTTGGTTATATTTGCATGGCCTAACGATGCCACTTTGACATCTAAGATGGCCTCGTGTGAGCTGGTTGATTGGTTTATGTTCAGGACGCTTTAACCACTTTTGGTCATATCACGTCAATGGGAGAAGGAAGGGAGAGTGTCCCATGTCCCCAGGGGTAACTAAACCCCCTACTCTTTGCGAAGAAGGACATGGCTACAGGGCTCGAATCATCGATCCACGTGCCGTTAGGCTCTCAGGTGAACAGAGCAATCAATGCGAGCGCTCTAGCCCACAGAGCTGCCGGGCCGGCCCCTGACCTTGTGGGAGAGGTCAGGGATAGTGAACTCTTTGGCGAATGATCATCGTGCACAGACATCGTTATTCGCAAAATATTACTTTTCTGAGTTCAGCTGTTGTGTGGTGGTGGCGTCACGCGCATCACTATGGTAGAGTGGTCACGTGATATCAGGGGGCGGCTATGGTGGAGTGGTCACGTGACATCAATACTCACTCGACGGCAATGCGAGGGTTCCTCAACAGTTTCTTGGTTCCTCTGATGTTGTACATGGCCACAGTGACACAGGAGTTGATCTGCCCGCGACTCGCCGCGTACGAATAGTACTCAAAGGCCTCAGTCTGCTCGGGGGTGGCCAGTCAGGATAGAGAGGGGGTGGAGCGGAGTGGAGTGAGGCAAGAAAATACCATGAAAGCAGAGTTATCAAAATGCGTGCTACGGTAGAAGGATATATATGGTGTACTCTAATGTACACTGTACATTTACATGTACTGTACACTAATAATGGCGTAACGAGAGTGCTTAAAACGGAAATTCCAACACTGCAGCACTGTCATTGATATCGATCATATCATATTATGATAAAAAGTAAAATACTAATAAACAATAATGATAATAATAAAATAATAACAAAAAATAATGAATGAAGGTTAAAACGAAAAACAATAAAATTAAAGATAACAATAATAATAATAATAATCTTAATTCACTCTCGAGTTTGTTCATCAAGATATACTCACCCTATCAGCAGTTCTATTAGGGAACTTCCCCATCAGCAGCATGTAGCCCAGGTTGTGCGCGGCGTCGATATTCCCGTGTTCGTAGGCCCGCTGGAGGTAGTGGAGTGCCTTCGTGTTGTTCCGTTCTACCTCCAGTGAGTACCACCCCAGCACGTTCAAAGACATGATGTTACCTAGCTCTGCCGCCTTCTCGAAGTACTCAACCGCCAGCGTCTCATTCTTCTCGACGCCGTGACCCTGCGCGAGCCAAAGGTTAAGGTCAGTTGGTAGCAGACGACATTTAGCAATGATTTTAGCGCGGATTGATTGAGCGCAGGATCTGGTGACCCGTTGCGGTCCGAAGATCACCTCACTTTTAAGACGAATTTGTTTAAAACGTTCTTCCATGAAGATGACGTCATAACGCGATCGTTAAATGACGTCACAGAATATTTATATCATATCTTGGCGCGATCCTGCCTCATAATTGATGCCGTTATAACTTCAACCACCGGGGTAGTTAGAAGTTACAAATTACAGTGTCGTCTCACATCTATGAAGCTAGTGTCAGTACAGTTCCACAGCTTCACCGCTTTGCTCTGGGCTACTATTAACACAATAGAGCAGTCATTGTACTAAACCAGAAGATTTAATTCAACAGAAATCTAGATATGTTGCCACCTTAATAATTATTGAACTAATTCATTAACTTATGTTAGACCACATTAAAAATAACATATTTATTAATAATTGTCAAAAAAAGAAAGAATCACATACACAAAAAATCATACGAAATAAAAATGTATTTTTTTTTAATTTTTAGGAAAACCAGCGTCTCTGACCTTGAGAAGGACGATGCCGTAGTCGTACATGGCGTCCGGCTCTCCGGCCTCGGCTCCCATTCGGTAATACTCGGCAGCGTTTTCCAGATTCCGATCAATGCCCTGAGCACCCCAGTATAGGAGGCGAGCCATGTTGGCCTGGACACCCGAGACAAAATCAGGATATATCGTCAACGATAAACTACAAGTAGAGTGCTGCACGAACATTGGTATAATGCTCTGAACTGGCAACTTGGTTAGTGACGTTATTATGCTATCGGAGCACATATCATGGAGTTTATAGTAGTCCGTTTCATTTTGTCTAGATTCAGAAATGGGTTCAAGAGTTAAGCTTGCATTTTGACATGAACAGAGTTGGGCTTCTCACCGGAGCCTGGATTCTCACCTGAGACCGGGTTCTCACCTGAGGGTGGGTCACCCCCTGGGCGTGGGTCACCCTCTGAGTGTGGGTCACCCCCTGCGTTCTCACCTGATCGTGGGTCACCCCCTGCGTTCTCACCTGATCGTGGGTCACCCCCTGCGTTCTCACCTGATCGTGGGTCACCTCTGGGTTATAACCTGGGCGTGGGTCACCCCCCTGAGCCTGGGTCATCCCCTGTGTTCTCATCTGAACGTGGGTCACCCCCTGGGTTCTCACCTGAGCGTGGGTCACCCCCCTTGGTTCTCACCTGAGGGTGGGCCAGCCCCTGGGTCACCCCCTGGGTCACCGCTTGAGCGTGTGTAATCCCCATGGGTTCTCACCTGAGCGGGTGTCGCCCCCCCCCCTTGGTTCTCACCTGAGCGTGGGTTACCCCCTGGGTTCTCACCTGAGCTTGGGTCACCCCCTGAGCGTGGGTCACCCCCTGTGTTCTCACCTGAGCGTGGGTCACCCCCTGAGCGTGGGTCACCCCCTGTGTTCTCACCTGAGCGTGGGTCACCCCCTGAGCGTGGGTCACCCCCTGTGTTCTCGCCTGAGCGTGGGTCACCCCCTGTGTTCTCACCTGAGCGTGGGTCACCCCCTGAACGTGGGTCACCCCCTGAGCGTGGGTCACCCCCTGTGTTCTCACCTGAGCGTGGGTCACCCCGTGGGTTCTCACCTGAGCGTGGGTCACCCCCTGGGTTCTCACCTGAGCGTGGGTCACCCCCTGAGCGTGGCAACCCCCTGTGTTCTCACCTGAGCGTGGGTCACCCCCTGGGCGTGGGTCACCCCCTGTTTTCTCACCTGAGCGTGGGTCACCCCCTGAACGTGGGTCACCCCCTGAGCCTGGGTCATCCCCTGTGTTCTCATCTGAACGTGGGTCACCCCCTGGGTTCTCACCTGAGCGTGGGTCACCCCCCTTGGTTCTCACCTGAGGGTGGGCCAGCCCCTGGGTCACCCCCTGGGTCACCGCTTGAGCGTGTGTAATCCCCATGGGTTCTCACCTGAGCGTGTGTCGTCCCCCCCCACTTGGTTCTCACCTGAGCGTGGGTTACCCCCTGGGTTCTCACCTGAGCTTGGGTCACCCCCTGAGCGTGGGTCACCCCCTGTGTTCTCACCTGAGCGTGGGTCACCCCCTGAGCGTGGGTCACCCCCTGTGTTCTCACCTGAGCGTGGGTCACCCCCTGAACGTGGGTCACCCCCTGAGCGTGGGTCACCCCCTGAGCGTGGGTCACCTCCTGTGTTCTCACCTGAGCGTGGGTCACCCCGTGGGTTCTCACCTGAGCGTGGGTCACCCCCTGGGTTCTCACCTGAGCGTGGGTCACCCCCTGAGCGTGGGTTACCCCCTGTGTTCTCACCTGAGCGTGGGTCACCCCCTGGGCGTGGGTCACCCCCTGTTTTCTCACCTGAGCGTGGGTCACCCCCTGAGCGTGGGTCACCCCCTGGGTTCTCACCTGAGCGTGGGTCACCCCCTGAACGTGGGTCACCAGCTGAGCGTGGGTCACCCCCTGGGTTCTCACCTGAGCGTGGGTCGCCCTATGTGTTCTCACCTGAGCGTGGGTCGCCCTCTGTGTTCTCACCTGAGCGTGGGTCACCCCCTGAGCGTGGGTCACCCCCTGAGCGTGGGTCACCCCCTGAGCGTGGGTCACCCCCTGTTTTCTCACCTGAGCGTGGGTCACCCCCTGAGCCGCCTGGTGTTTGAACCAGAGGAAGAGGTCGCCGTCCTCCTCGGTCTGCTGGCTGATGGACCACTCGTCCGTCAGGCGGATGTGCTCCGTGTACACCTGGAACCCAACAAGATCCATCTCATTCGCAAGAACAACAAAACTTTCTGTCTGAGATACTATTGTGAAACGGTGACCCGCCACCTGGCGAATAGCACTGACTTTACACTAATTCTGGCTGGGAGCCGGCCCAGAGCGGCTCGCAGCATACTTGCTTGACCGGCTGGTTCCAAAGGAGTACACTAATAAGCCATCTAGTGAAAGCATTCAAACGTGGCGCCATCTGAGAAGCAAACACAACAACGGGCAGACGAAGACGAACTACAATGCAAGAAAGACGTGCCAAGCAATCTCGGCCGTTGTTCCATGTAAGGACGTTTCAGCATAGCTTACTTATTATTCACGCCTAACGTTTACTACAGTAATACATTTCGTGGGCTCTAACATGAAAGATGGATCGCAATCTCAGCCTCTACTTGCACCTATAAATATTGATGGAATGAGGCATACAATTTTTTAAATAAAATGAATTGGTGCTTTATGCAGTTTTGGTGCACATAACTGACTAAATACGGATCTCCCTGGACGATGTAGGGTGAATGTAGGGTACAATTGTTTTCTTTACACTAGTAACAATTGGACAATATCATCTCTAACGTCTTAGCGCACGATCAGAAATAATAAAATATAGTAAGTGGGTTCCCGAAGCAGATTCCATAAAGTCTCGACGGAAGGCACGGATGGTATATTATAATTATCATAGCGGGCCATCTTCTTACAATAAGATTCAATAACGGTGTCAGGAATAATTGTAATAACATGAAACGAAACACTGGTATTTTAGCCCGCTTGTGCGCACTGAATACAATTATAAATGGCTAAATTGGGCTAAGAAACCATGCGAGCCAATCACATGGGATTTGATCAATTAGATGCCACATATGTGTGATATCTCGGCCCAGGCTCAGTGAATAAAACAGGAAGTTCTCTTTGGTCTAGGTGTTCGCCCAGGATGCGAAGGGTCGTCGGTTCGAATCCTCTCCGATCGGGAAGTGAACGGCGTCAATTCGGGCCTGGGACCAGAAATACTACATACGCAGCTCAGACGCCCGCATACCGTCAGTTAGTGATGGTAGTGAGTTAGTGAGGCTCCCAAATTATTAATAATATTTTTGACCATACCCCTTGCAATGTATGGTCCTCCTTATCGTCCCGCGTGCGGTCAGCAACCTGTTTGTAATAAGCTGTAATAAAGAGTAGCATCATCAGTATTATTATCATACCACAACATACTACAACATTAGATCTGGTGTGGCATGCGGGAGTGCCCCTGTAGCTGCATCATAAGCTCACTGTACGCAGAGAGCGGAGAGAGTTTAAATATCACGTATTTTATATAAGGGGGGCAACTGCACACTTTAAAATTAATTTCAGGTGGCGCCTCCGTGGCCGAGAGGTAGAACACACGACTGCAGATCAAAAGATCCTTAGTTTCGCAGGAAAAATGGTCGCTAGGTTTTCTACCATGAAGGTAGAAATAATAGTTTTTTTTTGATTGGAAAGATAGAACAGTTGCTTACGATAGGCCTGTTCCATGTCACGTGGCACTCCATCCAATCCTAGCGAATGTTTGTTGGCTAGCGACAGCAAACACAAGGGGTGACCTTGAAGAGCGCCGATCATGAGGTAGAAGTGAGCCTGCAGGTCAACAACGATGAAACATTTGGTAATTTAGCATTTCGAGATGTGCGTCTGCAATAAATAGGCAACTATGTTTATAAATATAACAACAGCTATTCCATGGTAAACAAAACCCCGGCTTGGCTAATATACCGAAATCACACGGTAATCCTCTCAGAGAAACTAGAAGACAAACCTTGAGAAACCGTCTTTTAATTACTGTTTTTAATTATAATTAAGCTTAAGTTCGTCGCGACAGCGTGACGGTTACACCGAGAGCATGTGTCGCCCAAAGCACCGATCAGTCATTCATAGAGACACCGCTACAAACTCGCCAAGCACCATCAGCCACGTAATAACCCATAATAACCGTCAGTCCGCAAGTTGTTTTGTTATTTCCAGCTATAGTTCTTCTTACTCTTTCTCTTTATATGGTATTAGTTGATCCGCTCTTCAAAATCGCTTAACCCGGTAACGACCGGCCACTTTTATAAGACTGGTTCGAATACCTCCAGTGCAAATGTTTATATTTTTGCATGATACAAATACACTGCAGGTCTCTGATTTTCGCAAGGAGTATTGGGTTACACCTGGAGACATGGCTCTTTTCTACGTTGACCCTTCCAATTGTAACGATATAACCTACATAAGTGATAGCGTCTTTCAAATGATCCCTATCCCTGCTAACCTAGGCTACACATTAGTCTCACATCTGTATAATGTGAATATGATTGTCTACAAGATAACTTTATATTTCGCACGTACCTGTTGCTGGTCACTAGGCAACCCCATTCCGTTGTTAACAACAGTTGCCAACATAAACGTGGCGTCGTGGTTGCCATAACAACTGGCCTGTCGGAGCAAGGGAAGTACCTTCTCGACAGCATACAAACCTTCGTCTTCCTGGAATAACGACCGGGTATGCGTATCACGTAAACCATTGGCCAAACTAAAAAATACACACAAATAACAGAGGAATTTAATAAAATACGCACGCCCATGGCAATGGACAGTGTGACCATTTAATAATATTATTATCACGTATGTATAATTAGACCATGTGATTTTTCCCTTATAAGATATTTTTTTCGCTTACGCACAAATCGAAACCAAGTGTAGCACTTAACCACAAAAACATATGTAATTGTCTTACTGCACATGTAATGATGCTTATAAAGAAACTCTTCTCATGAGAAATATTTTATCTTTCAGGTGAAAATCACATTATTGATTATCCTTATTGTATAAGGACAAGGATATGATGTTACAAGAACTGAGGAGGATATCGTTTTAGATACATTTTTTTGCCGGACTGGTCTAGCAAAGCGCGCGGAAAAGCCGCGGTCTTGTGTGCTACATCATCAAACTACGTCATCAAACATTGTTGGCGCTTTTGGATACTTAAATTAATGATTACATGAAAACTGAAAGTTTACATTTATTAAAGACTTAACACTCGAATAGCTCGAAAATGGTTCCATGTGATTTATACGAAACCAATCTGCGTAAATTTGAGGCAGCGAATGGCTTGGTTACATATGTGATGCTATTGTCTATTTTATGCCATATAATATTATGGCTATAACTCCACAGCGTACGTTAGTCTTATACGGATGTAGCCTTATCAGGATGGGGCTATTTTCTTGGTGCAAGATATTATGGTAATTAGGGTTATCCGTCTTCCCGCATTTTACGGTACTATTCTGCACTTCATTAAAGAACTTCAAACCATTACCATGTGGACCTGTGAAGTCAATTCTACAACATAAATACCAGAGTTGTCGACACATTGGCGTAAATCTCATCCCCGACTGTCTCGTAGGTGAAGTCCACTCCGTCCAGGACAAGACGACGAATCACTAGGTAGGCCAAGTTGTAGCTGGAGCGCTTCGGACCGCTGTACGTGGGACATATCGTCCTGGAGTCTGCCGGGGCAAACTCGTCGTGTAGTCCGAAGGCTGACCGCTTGGGGTCGCTGCAGGTCCCTGTGAACCAGTCATGCGCCGTAATAATTGAATGTGAAATGTCGGCAAGATAATCTACGTTAAAAAAATACTGGTCAGGCACAGCTTAGTTGCTGATTGTACCAATATTTTTGCTATTATAATAAATGGTACTTTTATTACATTTGCTTCGCACACGTTTTCCAGTCTTGATAAAAATGTTTAATCGTTTATGATGAACATCCTCAAACAAATTTGTGGTGACGGTATAAATACTTCCCCGTTCGTTAAATAAAAAACACACACATTCGTTTGTTAACTTATCGAAATACTGGTGATATCATTGCCTAAAGCGCACCACCGTCTTACGTTTATCCAAGATAGTTGCCTTGAGCAGACGAGACGCGGACACCACGTGATCAGCCCACGCGAGATAATGGCGGCACTTATTGTCCCACTCGCTGAGCCCGAGTGAGAACATGGGGTGATCTGCGGGGGGGTTCGGAATCTAGCAACAGAAAAAATACACTATTAAGCCAAAATAACGATATTTCATGCCTAAGGAAGCACCAACAAATGATACTTTAAAGAAACAGTAGCGAGTTTCGCGGGATACCGATAATTTTGTTCAGTTAATATTTGAATATAGATACACGCACCACTTTACATGATTAACTAAGAACCCCGAACATCGTGACATGAACTTAACAAAATGAATAATTTTGTCTCATTTCCTCGGTAAAAGTCAACAATAAATCTTATAACCAAATTAAGTTCCACAATTACGGTGTGTCCCGGTACATTACAAAACATTAACCTCATCGAATTTGACCAGTCGTCGCCTGTAGATGGTCGCCTGTCCAATGTAGCCCTTGAAGGCCGGAGCGATCTCAGTACCCCCGAAGGTCACCGGCGTCTGAGTGTCGTCATACCACACTTCAAATGGGTAGGTGAAACTAAACGCCGAAAACATCGTAATATATTAATATTAATTAACATTATTTATAATGCAAGACACAGTTTAATTAATAATACTTACAGTGTAATAATTAATTAAAATGTATCAATCAATTACATTGTAATAATACATTACACTGTAATCATTAATTTTACACTGTAGAATAAATAATTACATTGTAAAATAAATAGTTACATTGTAAAATAAGTAATTACATTGTAATACAGTAACACAATAATTAATATTAATAATTAATTGTCATAACCCACCTCGTGGTGGATATAGGGTTTGAGACCATTTCTTTGCGATCTCGGAAACATCTTCTGGTCAGGGTAAACTGGAGAGCAAAAGACACACTTTTACATAGAAGTATAAGCACTTGAAGGTACAATTTTTTTTATTACAAATATATTGCATCGAATTTATGATACAATATATATATATATATATATATATATATCTTAACACCCATAAGACCCTAATTAATTTCACGGTAACATCTGGTCAAGACAAACTGGAGAGCAAAACGGTTTCTCTGGTGTCCATTGCTTGTATAAAGTTAAGCTCCCCTTAAAGGGATTAAAGGTTTAAAAAAAGTATGAACCACACATTGTCGTCTGGCGTAAATAGATGACAAGCATACTTACAACGTTGCCGTCACCGACCACCAGTAGATGGCACCACTGGTTCTTAGGCAAAGCAAACGTCTTCGGAGTTATGAAGGCCCACGTGTCACCAAACTCGGCAACGGTTTGCACGTGAAGTTGCCCTATAGTGATAAAGTTTATATTCCGTCATTGCACATAAATTATGGTTATTGGGGTGACGGAGGGGGCTGTGCTCACATCGATTCTGACTATGTCTCGAGTTCTTCTAAAACTTACTTTTTGAGCCACCCCTCTCCTGCCTTTAGCCCACCCCACCCTTTCCCTCACATGCCCCACTCACCGCCTCCTCCAGTCACTCCACGATTAACAAAAAAAAATATATATACAAAAACCAGGAACATGTTTTCAAGATTATAGCCCAGTTCGTGATATTTCTCAGGTCCATTAACTATTTTAGGTCTTGCGTCGTATCAGCCAAGAGTGTATATTCAATAAAATGCCTGTCAATGTTCATTTTAGAATATATTGTAATTTTAAAAGTAACAATTGCAAAAGTTATAATTGTGAAATGATTTTGTAGAAGTAACATTTGTAAAATTAACAATTGAAAAAGTTATTATAAAATTAATAATTGCAAGCATATGCCAGACAGCTGTACAGATAACGCGCCTTTAACAAGTGACTGAAGGATCAGGGATGAAGTCCATATAATGAAGACATATAAATAAATACCTTGATTGTTAATATAGATCAAGGCACTGCAATACCGCTCTTGCCACGTCATTCGCTGAACTACACTGCAGAGGCTGGCGCCACTGGGGCAGTAGTCCACTATGTACAGCCACACAGATATACTGAACCTAAAGGAAAAAATTACAAGAAGCAGGTTTAACGATGTTAATGATGCAACCACACATATATACTGAATCCAAAGGCAGTAAACATCACAACTCGGTTTAATCCTCGTAAGAAGGCATCTGATATACTACACTACTATGCACCATATAAGCTAAATCTAACGGAGGGAAAGACAACAACTGGATTATTTACTTCAAGAAGGCCGATGGTTCAAGGTAACAACGCGGGTTTGCTGCCCTGCTGCCTTCTATCACAGAATCTAGCATGTAGCTATGATTAAAGCTCGCGAAAGGTTGAAAGCCGCCAGCCTGGCCTCTAGCACTGTTTTACCGACTCATATAATACCCAAGTGTCTATCCCATAAATTACAGAATATTCCCTTCTGTCTGTTGCTCACAATAAAATTTAGAAGGGACCACCAGCCACGATTTCGCCGCTTAACTATTCGGCAGCCATCTTAGGAGGTGTGTCCACGATTGACCAGTCAGGAGGCGATACTCTAATTATATTCAAACCAGAAATGACGCCCACTGTGTGAGTAAAACAAGCTAATATAAATAGCTGCGATTATAACTCCAATTACGGGTTTTTGACTGAGACAATCGTTGCAAGACATATATCAACATGTCTCGATGCTATTTTTCCATGCAACACTAAGATCATGATCTACTGCGAGGCTTGGAACTGCCGCAATTCATCCGCAAATCGCGGCCTTGATCTCTCGTTTCACGCGTTTCCCCTGAAGGATACCTCCACTGTAAAGAGTTCCTTCCGCGAGATAACTTCCAGTTATGACGTAAGGCGGCGCCACATGAAGGGTCACAATATACGTCACTTGCTTCGGCAAAATGGCGCGCTGCTCGACATTGATGGGGGCGGGTTGCCTGATTTTTTTTCTCCTTACCGGTCAGTCGAAACGAAGTGTATACACTCGCCAAATTAAGTTAAGGACGTAAACTTTCGGCGCAGATCGCGATTAGATTAGGTTTGACACCCGCTTTAAGCTTTCAATAACTGGACGGTGAACATATATAATAACATCCGAGACTGATATATCCATATACATGTACTTCAGTTCAGATTAACGACAGATCTGATAAAAAGACTTGAATTAAGACTTACTTGGGGTCCAGAAAGTTAGCCTCCCTTTCGGCCCGTAGAGTGGGGTCAGTGAACTCCTCGAGCCGTCGGGATACCCCCGTGTAATACCCAGTGAGAACGGCGGGGAAGGTCAATGCCTTGTGCACATCTGGAAGATACACACGATTTCAATGAAACATCATCGTCAAATGAAATATTTGTTGATGAATCTTTTATTTGCCAAACAAGTGTCTTCAATATCGACACAATTGACCACCTTTAAATTTGTAACGTTAAGGCAATATATTCCGTATTTTTTGGTATTATCAACCTCTTCTCTAAGAGAATAAGTAATAAGTACATTCTGTCTTGAATTTAAATCCTGAAAGCCTGTGGGCTATCCGGAGAGAACCATTTTGTTTAACGGAGCAGAACTTGGTGGCCGGCTTTACATCCCTGCGCGCCTGTTCGCAGTTCGCTATTTTGTGTGTGATGTTTTCTGCAATTTTATCTGTATGTTAAGCTTAGTGATGAAAATGTCTAGATCTTTGCAGAGAATATTGTATGGATGAAAATGTCTAGATATGTTCAGAGAGTATTGTATAAAACTTTTAGATGGTGTACAAGCTCCACTTAAATTTTTTGGTATTTGCTGCAATATAATGAAGAATTTCTACCTGTATAACTTGATGCGTCATGAAACATGTATAGAAACGGGTCACTTTTGCAACGAATTTTTGTATAAACCCTCTGCCTTGTTAAGACGTACAAACAAGATAGAAATCTCCTTCAGTTACAGTTTTCCATAATTCTTTAGTTTATTTTATTGGATTTTAACGGGACTTTTTCAACCAGTAAGGCTAACATCTGGGCGGTCTAATCTGTGGCATATTGCATCTGAATAATTCAGTGTTCCCGTATGTTCGGTTGCCTAATTTAGCCTTCGTGTCTGAAGCAACAGTTCTTTTCATTCTTTTCATTTTTAGATCGTGACACTATTAGTTTGGCAAGACCTTACCGTGTTCCCATGGACACATAGGCCGGTAGGGTCGGATGGCTCTCATCTCCATGCCCCACGAGGTACAGGCCCGCAACACCAGCGGCAGGCGCTCGTAGGGCGGGGCGATGTGAACCTCATGGGAGACTTTAACGGCGGCAACCTCGAACCGCGGCTGACCTATGACCTTAGCCTCGGCCCACGTGGCGGGGTCAACGACCCAGACCAACACCTCGGCGTGGGTCACGGTGATCGACTTGGGGTTGAAGTAGCTGGGTCTGTAGGCTAGGCGCTGAGGGAGGCGCACGGTGACTGTCCGCTGCTGGAAGCGGTACCCCGGGGAACACTTCCACGACTCGCGAAACACGTGCACGTTACTCTGGACGTCCGTCGATATGCGCAGCTCGACGCCCACTCGCCAGGGCGCGCTGCAGGCGTACTGGATGGTGAGGGGCGTCTTGTGGGTGATGGTCTTCGGGGGGTTGAGGAGGTGGGCGGACGGAGGGTGGCGCGTCTCCTCGTCCATCACCATAGAAGCGACGACGGCGTCGGCCACGTGACCTTGGTCAGAGTCCGACAGAGCCGAGTGGGAGACACTTCCGGCGGCTGCGCGTGACTCCCATTGCACTGAGCTGGCCTGTAACCACCAAAAAACTAAACAAATGAAACAAAGGAAGCTTGTTAGATTATAGTAAAGGCAGACCAACGTGGACCCAACGTTATCGCTGTAACAATGAAAGTGATGTTAAAGTTAAAGCATATCGAGTTCTTTCCCGCCAAAACTAAGACCAGGCGAAATTTATATCAAAATTTGCAGAAGTCTCGATTGTTTCATTCTATGAATTCAAAAACCTGATAAACATCGCCGTTTCGGCTGTGATACAGCAAAGGTGTCTATCCCAGGACATCGCAGAACTCGCGGCAATGCTACTTAAAGCACAACATCGCGAAGCACACAAACTGATGACGTTTACCACTAAGTTGAAAACACGGGCAAGGCTAAGAGACTCTATTCGGCACTCTGGCATGGGTGGAGTATAGACGGAAGAAATTTTGACTGATTCTTATTTTTATTTTGACGGGAAAGAGCTCGATATGTAGCTTTAAGTACTCCAACTGAAAAACGACCTTATCGCAACATATATAAAGCTGTAATAAATTTACGTTCACATTCTTTGGCATGTTTTCTATTTCCTTCCTTTTCTTCATTACACGGTGGACAGGTCAGGAAGTCATTTCACTTCGTTTCCTCTAAAAAAATTTCGGGATCCAGAAGATACGAGCCTTCAGTGTGCACCACTGGCATTAGGAAGTTTGTCCACGTTGACTTGCTACCAATTATTGACAGATCAGTTGCGGGTTGTTAATTTGCACAGATTACCACAAATTAGAAAGTTTGAGGGATGCGTGACTGGCGCAGATTAGCAACAGAAGGGCACGATTTCATCATATACACCATACAGTAGGACCAATTAGCAAATCAGCTTAGTGCTTATTTTGGCACAGGCCCAGATATGAATGGGGGTCTGGAACGCATCAATAGCGACACGCGACACAGGCATATTGGGAAAATCGACATTCGACATTGACCTCCAAATTCCGACACTGATGATCTGAAAGAGACACAGATTTTGGACAAAACGACACTGAATTTAGCCAAAAACCGACACGGAACGGATATTCGACAGGGAGAATATATATAAATATCGATGCTGGACACAAGATCCCCCTTCCAGACCCCTAGGACCAATATACTCGTATTTCTCACACATGTTTATAGGTGAGTGATTTCGTTCCTAGTGAGTGAAGTGAGGTAAGTTTAAATCATTCGAAACGTCGCTGAAAACGTTTTATATTCCTGATTCAAAAAGGACCACTGCTTCCGGTGCGGGTGTGTGTGTGTGTGGGGGGGGGGTGTCGTTAAGGGTACTACTCAAGATATCGTCGATAAGTTAATATTGCCGGAAGCTATGATATAAAAGACGACCAAAAAAAAGGTTACACATATATATACAACATATAAGGGTCGACTGGGCACGGTATAAACATGGTACATTGAGCGGTTCGCCAGTTCAGGAGCGGAGACAGAAACGCCAAAGGCATTCCCGATCTGCCGGCAGAGGGCGCTCGTTCCTCACATCAGATCGAGGCATTCCAGGCCAATAACCACCCTTGGGTGCATCATTTATCAGAGTTGGCAGTAGCCTATAAGGGGATGTGTGGAGAGGGTGTGTGTATGTGTACTGCGGGGGGGGGGGGGGGGCTGCACTCCCTCTGGCAAGTTTCTGCTGTTGTTAGAGACGGATGGTTTGGCGTAAAATGAGTTAAACAGGGCCACAGATAAACCTGGTATCATGACACAATGAAACGATGAATCGGCACCAGACACTTGCGGGCTTTGGACCCATGAACAACCGTTTGCATCTGAAGTCGCGAGCGTCACCTCTCGACCACGGCGGCCCCCCCCGCCCTATAGTACGAACAGCTTTAGTGATCAACATCCAGGTTTTACACCACCCCACACACGTAGACTAGTACCACGTGGCAATAATTGCAATCAGTTCTATACATAATGAAGAATTATCTTCAAGGGTATGAATTAGGCAATCATAGGCAAGCGGATCATTAAATGGCAAACAGAGGCCCAGACTCTGTGTATTCAATGGACAACAGCTGTGTGTAACCAGCTGTCTCTTGTGTTAAATAGATCAAAGAATCAATGCTCAAGTAACGTAAGATTTCAGCCACGACATGGAGTTTTAAGTGTTTAGTCATTCTGATTGGTGTGCCAGCTAAATATTTCGCTGATGACAGCCTCTTGATTTAATAAAGCTGTCGATCTAGCAATTAGTATGCAGAATACAAATGATATTCTAAAAAAAACTTTGCAAATAACTTCTGACAACGAGTTACAATACTGGCCTGTACCTTACACTCTTTTTCTGGATGTAAAATACTGACCTACAACTTGCACTTTTTATTAATGGGCTGGCGCCATTTCATGGTGATGACAGTTTATAGTGATAATAGTCTATGGTGATGACATTCTATATATTGATGACATTCTATATAATGATGACAGTCTATAGTGATAATAGTCTATAGTGATAATAGTCTATAGTGATAATAGTCTATAGTGATAATAGTCTACGGTGATAACAGTTTATGGTGATGACAGTATATGGTAATACATCTATCATGTCTATGGTGATAATAGTATATGGTGATGATAGTCTCTTGTGATAATAAACTATAGTGATGATAACAGTCTTTAGTTATGATAGTGTATAGCAATTATAGTAATATGGGGATGATAGTCTATAGTGATGATAGTCTATGGGGATGATTGTCTATAGTCTATGGTGATGATAGTCTATAGTGATGATAGTCTATGGGGATGATAGTCTATGGGGATGATAGTCTATAGTGATGACAGTCTATGGGGATGATAGTCTATAGTGATGACAGTCTATGGGGATGATAGTCTATAGTGATGATAGTCTATAGTAATAATAGTCTATGGGGATGATAGTCTATAGTGATGATAGTCTATAGTAATAATAGTCTATGGTGATGATAGTGTATAGTCTATAGTGATGATAGTCTATAGTAATAATAGTCTATGGTGATGATAGTCTATAGTAATAATAGTCTATGGTGATGATAGTCTATAGTGATGATAGTCTATCGTCTATAGTGATTATAGTCTATAGTAATAATAGTCTATGGGGATGATAGTCTATAGACTATAGTGATGATAGTCTATAGTAATAATAGTCTATGGTGATGATAGTCTATAGTGATGATAGTCTATAGTGATGATAGTCTATAGTGATGATAGTCTATAGTGATGATAGTCTATCGTCTATAGTGATTATAGTCTATAGTAATAATAGTCTATGGGGATGATAGTCTATATTCTATAGTGATGATAATCTATAGTGATGATAGTCTATAGTGGTAATAGTCTATAGTGGTAATAGTCTATAGTAATAATAGTCTATGGGGATGGTAGTCTATAGTAATAATAGTCTATGGTGACGATAGTCTATAGTAATAATAGTTTATGGAGATGAAAGTCTATAGTAATAATAGTCTATGGTGATGATAGTCTATAGTGATACTAATCTATGGTGATGATATTCTATATAATGATGTTCTATATAATGATGACAGTCTATAGTGATAACAGTCTATGGTGATAACAGTTTGTCTATGGTCTATGGTGACGATAGTCTATAGTGCTGATATTCTATAGTGATGATAGTCTTTAGTAATAATAGTTTATGGAGATGATAGTCTTTTTTAATAATAGTCTTTGGTGATGATAGTCTTTTTTAATAATAGTCTATGGTGATGATAGTCTATAGTGATGATAGTCTATAGTGATGATAGTCTATAGTGATGATTGTCTATAGGGATGATAGTCTATAGTGATGATAGTCCAGTAATTATAGTCTATGGTGATGATAGTCTATAGCGATGATAGTCTATAGTGATGATAGTCTATAGTAATGACAGTCTATAGTGAGGATAGTCTATAGTAATAATAGTCTATAGAGATGATAGTCTATGGTGATGATAGTCTATAGTAATAATAGTCTAAAGTGATGATAGTCTATAGTGATGATAGTCTAGTCTATAGAGATGATAGTCTATAGTAATAATAGTCTATGGGGATGATAGTCTATAGTCTATGGTCTATGGTCATAATAGTCTATGATGATAACAATCTATGATGATGATAGTATATGATGATAATAATCTATAGTGATGATAGTCTATAGTGATGATAGTCTGTAGTAATAATAGTCTACATTGATACCATATTGATTGATATGACCAGACTGGCAAGTGAATCGTATTAGAGGAGATCTATGAGGGGGCTATATACCACCTGGAACAGTAGCCCTGGTACATGCCTTATAAAGGAGCACTCTCCCTTGCTCCTAAAATAAGCGTGGTCAGAGGCATATGTATCAGGGCTACTGGAATAATTCATCCAGGTAATTAAGTAGTTCTGCCTCTGGATTCAGAACTATTTAAGCATTGGGAATCATAAAAGCATATAGACAGGCCAACACTTCCAAGACCAACTCCCGGAAGATCACCCTGTCTTTACTACAATATATATATATATATGTGGATTAATAGGATCAAAAAGAGATCTTACTCAATGCTTGATCACATTTAATAAGTTTAACAACAGTGTTCTAGAATCTGACACATGTATAAGTTAGTTCCACATCTGAAACAGCAAAATCTAAGCCTAATTGTCACAAATGGCAGGGTAACATATCTTTCTCCATAACTTAGTAAATATATGTTGACAGGTTGCCCAGATACCAATATCATCACAAATGCTGAAATGTGTGTATATCAGAATTAAAACAGACAAAATATATATCTGCATGAGCCATAGCAATATATATATATATATATATATATATATATATATAGATCTATAGCCAACGTATGCTGTTACATGCAACAACACAAGGCACACCTTATCTTTTGACAAATGTTCTTGGATATCAACAAGAAAATTCAAATTGTACCTCGCGGAAGTCAAGAATGAAGCCACAAATAAGCCAGAAGATCACAGCCATGTTCGCCATCTCCCACATGAGCTTTCCAGGTGAGTTGCTGACAGAGAGTGGTTGTCATACTTCAATGCGTTCAGACTGTCAGACCGCTTCGCAGTCCGCAGTCTGCCGTTGAAGGTGTAGGGTGGTGGCAGGAGAGGTGGGGGATAGGGGGGGGGGCGGGTCTGGGCCGAAGATTGTCGGCTGGTTGGGTCAGCGGTCTGTCTTGCTGGCTCTGAGCCTCTGGCTCTGGCCTGCTGCTGGGCTGGCCTCGGTCCGTTGATTCCGAAGAGAGGGGAGGAGGGGTGCCGATATAGTCACGTGGCTTTGTTGACAGGTGACGGGGAGTAGCGAGTAAGGGAACCAGCTTGAAGCTTGACGTGGTGGAATGACCTGACCTATTTCGGTCAAGTGCTATAACACGGACTTTCCCGCCACTTACCAAATGGAACAAAAACTTTGAATCTGTCATTCAGGGGGATTTATCCTTCAGAAGTTATATATAATGGATTTAATAACATTAAATATGGTATCATGAATGCGAAAATGAAAAGCATACTTCGAAACAAATTAACCGTGCGCCGAAACAACTTTTCACTTTCCCCAATGATAAATCTTAGTTTAGAACCGGAAGTACATGGGCTGAGTTCGTCAAATACTTCCGGCGAAATCTGGCCAAGGCCCTAGCAGAAATATTTCTCTTGCAAAAATATGATTTTTCACTCGAAGTTGGTTGATGGCTCGTATTTGTAACAAGTCTTATCTTAAAGTGTGACTGTGCCTTGACTGGTCCAATATGGACGGAGACAGCGTTGGGGGTAGATCGGAGGAAAACCTCTACGAACTGTGGATGGTCTTCGCTTCAAAGGTAAACAATCAATCATCAAGTCCTAAAACCTGAAAACTGACACTTGTCTGTGACATTTGTGGCGATAAGATTTTGAATTGACACTTGATCATCAGTGACTTGTCACAGTTTCTTTGCCGGCACTGCAATACCACTGTCAGTGTCACATGTTTGCCTGTCCTGCTAAGCTAAGCTGTATTAAAAAAAAGGCTGGCTATTCATACAACTTACAAGTCTGGAACTGTCTGGGCCTGTACAAAAAAGCCGAAGTAGTGCCGAAAACCTCCGAAGTTCATACAAATCGACACTAACGGCAAATGTGTGATAATATGATGATATTATGAAAGCCCTTACCTCAATGCAACATAAGAAGTGACATCCGAGTAATTTGGTATCCGAAAAGTGTATATAAGCTTATATCCACATATAAGTTTCCTGTGCGTACGGCTCGGAGGTCTCAGCCCAAATGGCTACCTAGGCGGGCCGAAGTCTCGCCCACCGTGAGGAGGGGGTGGCTCTCGCCCGCCGAGAGGAGGGGGTGGGTGGGGGAGGGTGGCTTGCGAGAGGTAGGGGTGGGGGTGGGTGGGGGCTGGCTCTCGCCCAGCGATGTGTGTAGGGGTGGGGTGGGGGGGGGGGGGGGGAGTTAATAGCGGCTGGCAGGCGGCGTAGTATTTGTACAGCGTCTGTCTTTGAACTTGTTATGTCTGGGAAGCCGTGGAAGGTGAAGGGGAGTTGGGGGACGGGTGTTGGTGATTACGGATTGTGGGTTCGGGTGGTGGGGATGATTATATGGACTCGGAGTCGGCCACTACTAACAGAAGCTAGCAGCCGATTTGTTTTGTCTGAAATGAAATAAGAAGGTCAACCATGGGGGTGGGGGGGGGGGGATTTGTTATGTCTACAAACCCTATCTGTTTCCTGTCTGGTTTTGTCTATTGATTTCCACAGAACTCACTATACTATGAGTATCTACATGTCGTGGCACCATTGTGGACGAACAAGGCATGGACTATTCCAACGCAAGGTTTCAGAGTGTCCCGGCTCCTAGTGGCCAAATCCATCACACCGGGAAAGATCATTGGGTAGTTTCATTTCAAGATGTAATTGGGGGAACTGTATATGTGTTAGATAGTGTTTGCAACCGCCAAGAACCGCTCACCCCCTCCATGCAGATTCAGCTAGCCCAGATATACGGCCACGGACGAACTTCTCTAGATGTGATAGTGCCAGTCATGCAACAGCAGCCGAACGGGTGGGATTGCGGAGTATTTGCCATTGCTAACTTGATCGAGTATTGTTCCGGTGGTTACAAGGATCTGTTACAGAAGGGCACAATCCCGTTTGAGTTCAAACATGATATAATGAGGTCTTCTTTAATTGATATTATAAACGAAAAACAGATTAAATTATTTTCGAAAGTGGATGTTTTGTGTAAGAAGGTAAAGACAAAGAAGATTAAATTGGAATTGTACTGTTGTTGTCACCTGCCGCAATGCTATGATGATATGGTACAATGCAATACATGTGATCGCTGGTTATTCCAAAAATGTACCAAGTTAGATAAAGACAAGATGGACAACGATTTCTATTATTCGGCATGTAAATAATAACTCGATTAAGGAAGGCCTCATTACCAAATTCTAATGTACAATTGACCCATTGACCTGAAAAAAAATAAGACGATTATACACTTCTGTCTGTGTTTGTTTCTCTTCAGGGTTTTATACGTGTATCTTAACACACCAACGCACGCGCACACCCCCACTGTGGAAGCCCAATGCCCAAAGCAATCACAGCCGATAATATCCAACGCCACTTCTCACTGCCGTCTGGCTTCTCTTAATAGCCCCCCTGCCCGTACCCATATTCCCGCCCCTGTGCCGGCGAGCGGCTTCCCAGACATAACAAGTTTGCCAGCCATCCTGCCAACCCAAACACCACGCCGCCTGCCAGCCGCTATTAACTCCCCCCCCCCCCCCCACCCCACCCCTACACACATCGCTGGGCGAGAGCCGGCCCCTGCCCACCCCCACCCCTACCTCTCGCGAGCCACCCTCCCCCACCCACCCCCTCCTCTCGGCGGGTGAGAGCCACCCCCCCCACCCCCTCCTCACGGTGGGCGAGACTTCGTACATCCGGGGCGAGACTTTGGCCCGCCTAGGTAGCCATTTGGGCTGAGACCGCCAAGCCGTACGCACAGGAAACTTATATGTGGATATATATACACTTTTCAATACCAAATTGCTAGGATGTCACTTCTTATGTTGCATTAAGGTAAGGGCTTTCATAATATCATCATATCATCACACATTTGCCCTTAGTGTCGATTTGTACGAACTTCAGAGGTTTTCGGCACTACTTCGGCTTTTTGTACCTGCCCCTGGAACTTTGATTAAAAGGGTGGTCAATTTTCAAAGTTTTCAATATTGACTGTTGATTTTTAGTGACATACCAAATGTTTAGTATTCTTTTTTTGCCACTCTCTATGTCGATATGTTGCCTTTCCAGATTTGTATCGCTATTTGAGGGTCAGTGTCAAATGTACTTTTTCAAATATACCTGTATCTTTTACCGCTATTGACCAGTTCCAGACCCCCATTCATATCTGGGCCCATACCAAAATTAGCAAGCAATAAGCTGATTTGCTATTTGAATGGTACTGTTGCAACTTTGCTCTATATATGAAAACTTGCTACCTCAGCACTATAGCCTGAAAGTTTAAACGTTACATTTTCCGGGGCTGATCTAGGAATTAGCTAAGGGGGGGGTTGCTCTCTGAAAAACTTGGGACCAGGGGGGGGGGGGGGGGTGGCAGGGTGTCTTTCGCCGACTTTCACAGTGTATGTTCAGGTTCTCAAGGAGGGTGTTGCTCTCTCTCTGAAAACTTGCGACCGGAGGGGGGGTGGGCCTGCTCTGAAGACTCTTGTAAACAGTGGGGGGGGGGGGGGAGGCTTCAACTTGGAGAACCCGACTTTAACAGTGTATGTTCAGTTTCCCAAGGTGGGGGTTGCTCTCTAAAGACTTGGGACTTTAACATGTACCGTAAACTGCCTATTAGAAGCTGCATACATATTAGAAGCCGCTCCCCAACTTTGGCCTAAAAACCGGGTTGGCCAGCGCCCAGAACCATTTCCGGAAACTACATATTATAAGCCACACCCCGACTTTGGCCTTCCGACCCCCCTCCCCCACCGGCCCGCCCTCCGGCCTGTATTCCTGCTTTATCCATCCGGCCAACCAAGCCACTTAATTGTTTATACAAGCAGTCGCGACCACTAACAGCATTCACCTCTCTCTCTCTGATCGCACCTCTTATCAAGTGTCACACCAGTGGCTGGATCTCCTGGGCCTTACCAAACCAATTAATTGTTTATACAAGCAGTCGCGACTACTAACAACATTCACCTCTCCCTCTCCGATCGCTGCTCTTATCAAGTGTCACACCAGTGGCTGGCTCCTACTGCATGTTTATGAATCCGGCAGCCGTATCAAGTTACACCACCTGAAACCTGGCCTCTGATCATTGGTCTACAATAGGTGTGGGGGGAGTCAGTGGGTGGCTGAATCCTGGGCGGCCATCCCCAGGGATATGATTTCCCACAGCTTTAAGAAATGCTCTATCACCAACGCACTTGACGGCAGCGAGGACGACTCTCTGTTCAGCGAACTTGTTGCAACAAGTCAGCCAACTGACCATGCTGACAGTTCTGGAAGCGGGGATGAAGATGTTCCTGGTGTGCCAGATGATCTCTCTACCCCCCTCCCCCCCCCCCCCCCCCACCACGCTTGTCCTGCCATGCTCACTTGAAATCGGCAAAAGGCCCTATTTAAAGCCGCACCCTGACTTCTGACTAAAACCCGGGAATTTGACCCTCCAACTTCCTAATATAAGCCGCGGCTTCTAATAGGCAGTTTACGGTATGTTGACATGTATGTTGTATGTTTTGGTTCCCAAGGGGGGGGGGGCGTTGCAACCCCCCTAATCCCCCCCCTAGATCTGCCACTGATTTTGACAGTCAGATAATCTACAGTACATTATCAGGCTGTCAAACTGTAACATCTGAACTTTTAGGCTACAGCAGCACCCACATTCCTCATGCTACTCAGTTGTCTCCCCC
Organism: Arenicola marina; assembly: GCA_964019135.1. Classification (NCBI taxonomy): domain Eukaryota; kingdom Metazoa; phylum Annelida; class Polychaeta; family Arenicolidae; genus Arenicola; species Arenicola marina. Next base: position 32,144,448 of record OZ025265.1, read on the forward strand.
TGTATTGCGACATTACTCATTTATGACAGGGTGCTCATTTTAGCAGAGGAATGGATTACGATTGGTAGGTATGGTGAGATAAATGGCCATGTTTTCTTTTCAACTCTGTATATATGTAGTTATTGTGGGGCAGCTGACCTTTACCACAGTGCTTTGGCCAAAACAACAGATGTGTGAGAAGATTAATCTTTACATGCTGACAGAAGTTTGCAGTAATACATCAATGCCCCTCTTGGTAAAGAAAATGGCGAGGAAACTGAGGGCATTATTTTACAACATGCTGGTCAATCAGGGCCAAGTCATAAGCCCTCTCCCAGTCGCTACACAGATGCTACACAGTCAACATCTGTAAATAAATACATTTTATCCATATCCCCATGCCATTAATTAGTCATTTGGTCAATTTTTTGCAGAAATATACTTTGTTGCAAATCTGAACCAGGTTAAATCCAAGAAGTTTTTTACCCTGGACTAGACCTTAAAATAATTATTTCAACAAAAAATTAACTTTGGAAGAGTGAAGCTGCATAAGTTTGGCCAAAACTCTTTCCGGAGTTCAGAAGCATGCAATTCAAATACCACATGTGCCAGCTAATTGTATCAAGCCTTGTGGCTCTGGACTATTCCTATATATAGCAATCTAATGCAAACAAGCTAATAATGGGATTAGAATGTTTTGGTTTTCCAGCTAGTTTGATTGCTTATGTCTGGGGTTTTTGCTAGCCAGAATTCTGGCTGGTACAAAAGGTATTCATATAAAATTATGAGTGCAATGAGTTTTTTCTTAACCTCCTGACCAAAAGTCCCGTTTCGGGTGGGTAGACAGCCCGCCAAAGTTGAAACTGCCCGCCTATGTGGCAGGTCTGGCTAATAGCAAGCGCATTAAGCGAGCTCTTAACGTAACAGGTCTTAAGGTCGGATTCGGAGTAAATATCAGCTGTACATAAATATATTCAAGCAAAGAGAGGTTGAAGCATATTATGTCATGTCTTTAATAATTAAATCAGCTGCCTCACAAAATTATGAATAAAGTATTCAATGTTGACAATGGATGTATATTTAAAATTAAAGTTCATTTATAAGCGATGCGTTAAATGTCTGTTGCCATTAGCTCCAAACAGAGCATATTGAGTAGTTGTTATAAACATGACGTCACAATGGGAGTTCCTAAGCAACTAAATGATATGTCACAAGCACGTGCACGGTATACTTCATCCCGCCAAAGACAGGAGTCGACAAAGTGGAATCTCCAACTTCCTAATATAAGCCGCGACTTCAAATAGGCAGTTTACAGTACTATTATATTACTGTTAGATGTCAATGCTAATCTTTCATTTCAGTATAATAAGCAAACAATTTTTTATTGGAGGGAAATACTGGTATAAATAGTTTTGCATTGTCTATAAGCTTACCTCTCTATTTTCAGAATGACATCTCACTTTTGAAGGCCTACATTGAAAGCTTTATTCAAAGATACAGAAAATTCATTGATGTTAACTTTACATCTCTGAATGATGGGTGAGGAAAATTTGTCTTTATGTTAATATTCTATTTAATCATGTAAATAAAGCTCAGTACCTGTATGTAATGAAGTCCATGTGTAATAAAATAATACCGATAGTAGTCTACATTACGAAAATAATGCACGTGTAAATTTGACAATTAAGTTTTGGAACATTTCCTTTCTACCTTTCAGAGGGTCTGGGGTGCATTGTTTCTGGAGGTCTCTTTCCCTGAGTTTCAGTATGGCCCAGTGAGGAGCCTAGTGCAGGCCTTATTGCTCCATTAAGTCTCGCCCCCTCCCACTAGATTGACCCTAACTTGTTACAAATTATCACTCTTGCATCCGTATATGTGTTTTCTCTGGTTAATATTATAATCTGTCTTCAATCGTGACTTTGACCATGTGACATGTTGCATAAACGAACAGATATGGAGACAGCGCTGTGTATATATTGGATTCCAGATTCATGGCAGAAGGTCCTCATTTGACGAGACTACCGGAAGGACTGCTGCAGACCATTCTGAGGCAGTTAACAATCTGCAGTGAGCTGGGACCAGCCGTCCTGGGGCCCGACATTCTCCCCTATGTCGTGGACCTCCTCGGATGCCTTATTATCATATGCAGGTAACATGCTGTAGTAAACATGTTTACAGATTGTTTCTCAGATTGTGATCTGAGCTTTTTCAGATGAGAATCTGAGGGTTTTCAGATGAAGGTCTGAGGTTTCTCCGATGAGGATCTGAGGTTTCTCCGATGAGGATCTGAGGTTTCTCAGATGAGGATCTGAGGTTTCTCAGATGAGGTTTGTTGTTGCCATCAACTGTATTGTCTGCATGTGCAAATGATCTCGAAGTTTCAATCTAGCATGTTTATGTATCACAAAACATACACCGGTAATGTGTCTGACATAAAGATTAACGGCATATTCTGAAACTAAACCTAGATTAGTTCCATTCAGTTTTATTTATAATGACCACTATAAATCTATGTAATTTACTGACTATTTTAACGTGCTATGTCTTTTCTTCAGAAATGTGGACAATGTTGCCATGGTGTCATCCTGTGACTGCATTGCTCCATTGATGGCTATCACTAGTCAGTCACTCAACAAGGTGAGACAGGTCATCAAGTATTTCATTAAGCTTTTGCCTAAATAATAATATAAATAGTTTTTATTTTACTGGTAGTACCGGTAGTCTTTGATAGTCTCTTTAGTCTAATTATTTTGTAGATAATTATAATCTGATTCTTATTATGATTATATCGCATGGTATGCTGTTTATTATTCAATGTAAGTTTTTTTTTTAAATTGTATTTAATTTTTTATCAGATTTGTCGCCCGCAGCTCAATGACATTGTGGACCAAAGTTCAGTCAGTGGCTTGGAGGACGTGACGTTGATAGGGTCTGGCGACACCAGCCACAACGAGGCTCTGCGTACTCCAGACGTCCACCATGTTGATTTCATTCTGGACGTGCTGCACTTCCTGGAATGTCTCTACGACCCGTATTTCCTGTGGAGAAAGCACCAGAAAGGGTGAGCAGGATGCTGTTACATTCACCAAAATGTGTGAGAAATGTCGACCTTACCAGTTCGGTGTTGTCCTTAATGAGAACTGCATGCTTATCCAGGCTCAATGAATATTAACCATCGTATTCAGCGGATTCATCAGAGGGTCATAAAAAGTGAAGTATTTAGAGACCTACTGGTATATAAGTATATAGAAATGTACTTATATGTCGATGATTACTCTGCATGCGTATCTAAATGAAGTGCCTCATGACCGTTGTACGTTGTTTAATAATGTCACTTTGTAGTGCCGGTACTAGTAATTTGCGTCGCGTCTGCACATATAAATATATCAATTTTTTTGTGTGTGAATTAAGACGTGGAATATGTTGCCTTGTCACTGTTATGTAGGTGGCACGTGGACAAGTCAAGGTTAAAGTACAAACCCGGTGACCTTCACGTCGAAGTTATTCCGTTCCTTTACGGTAAGATATATTTCGTAATATAAAGCCGAAGATTAACTTGGAACACACTGCAAGTAGTTTCAAAATGTTGAATTTGCAGTCGAAGATAAGATTTCATTTGCAGCAATAATAATAAAAAGATAGGTTCATTTAGTGTTTATAATTGGAATTAATAATTATAGCGAATGTTCATCTGCTACACCTGTTGCTTTCATATCAGATTTTTTTTTCCCAGAATGCTTCCAGCAGCGTTGTCTTCCGGAAAGAATCCAGATGGCGCTGCTGCATATGTTTGGCGCCCTTATTTCCGGATGTCAGCAGAACGCGCTGAAAGCCATTTGTCCCGCGACCTTGGATGTCCTTGTCAAGGTGCTGCCGTCTAGTGGTGGCTGTTTCCAGATCCGGGATCTCATCCTGCAGTGTCTCGTGCGAGTCGTACACGTCATCCACACCTGTACCCCGGAACAGGTAACTCATCTTCTTTTCATTTTTTCTGTCGATTATGTGTACATTGCTGGGATCCTCCATACTCGGCCGATGCTTTTGCGCTCTCCGACTGTAAGTCGAGATCAGTATGCGCGGCGGCTGTTTGTCGGGCGAACAAACAATGTTGTGTTTTACTGTTAGGGTTGGTTAGATGTTAGGTCGCACGTGCATTGATGGCGACCTATAGTCGGGCATCGCAAGAACCTCGGCTGGTATGACAGAGATAATCAGCTGCCCATGTCAAGCGAGTGGAGCTCACCTTCCGCCTCTCAGTTAATATTAATGGAAGTCAATCAGCGTCCTTACCGGGCTGGCATGCTTTATTCTGTGAACGATCTCTTTTAAATATAAGATGTTATTCCTGCGCCCTCTAGCGGCAGGTTGAGGTTGGAGCAGTCCTCGAGGGGTTTTTCCAAGTCTTGCTGACGTCACAGCACGAGGCGTCCAAGCTACAGCTTCAGATGCTTGGTAAGTGACTCCCCGCAGCGCCCTCTATCGGGGCTGTAGACAACTCTCGTTATGGAGTTAATGGACTATCAGGAAGGACTGGAGTTAAACGCCTACATCGATATTTTAAGTAAGGAGGGCAAGGAATATGGGTTTGCTGGTTGTGGAATAAATATTCCATAAATAATTATGGAAATTATTCTATAATTATTTTATGGAAATAAATAACAGGAATAAATATTTCCCATTGATGTTGCGATATTTGCCCGTGTGGCTGTACAAGATAAGTTGAGAATTACAGCGCTTGTCAGTCGGTCCACACGATGAGACGTGTTCACCACAGTAAGCGGTAGAACATGGCAGGCTCTGTCCTTCAAACCCCGCCTACCATTGTATTTAGCGGCCTACTAACGAAAGTATAGTCGAATGAATCAGTGCTGGATTTCACGAACGCAGTTTTGCCGGCTTAGTCGATTAAAGTTACCATGTAAATGATGGGCGATTTTAGCCGACTAAGCCCCATAGCTGGCTAAACTTTGTACGTGAAATAGGCAATTGATCTTTTAACTGTATATCGACAGTTTACTGTTATTATTGTTTTCATTGTTGCTTGTACTATACGTCACTTGAGCTCTCCAGTATGTGGAGGAAACTAAATGGCATACGCACTCCCAGTTGAATTCTTGACCCAGAGGTCATCCTCATGGGCCATTCCGTCTCAGACTCATGAGGATCTGAGGTTTCTCAGTTAGGTATCTGAGGTTTCGTAGATAAGGATCTGAGGTTTCTCAGATAAGGATCTGAGGTTTCGCAGATAAGGATCTGAGGTTTCTCAGATAAGGATCTGAGGTTTCTCAGATAAGGATCTGAGGTTTCTCAGATAAGGATCTGAGGTTTCGCAGATACGGATCTGAAGTTTCTCAGATACGGATCTGAGGTTTCTCAGATACGGATCTGAGGTTTCGCAGATACGGATCTAAGGTTTCTCAGATAAGGATCTGAGGTTTTGCAGATAAGGATCTGAGGTTTCTCAGATAAGGATCTGAGGTTTCTCAGATAAGGATCTGAGGTTTCTCAGATAAGGTTTCTCAGATAAGGATCTGAGGTTTTTCAGATAAGGATCTGAGGTTTCTCAGATAAGGATCTGAGGTTTCTCAGATACGGATCTGAGGTTTCGCAGATACGGATCTAAGGTTTCTCAGATAAGGATCTGAGGTTTTGCAGATAAGGATCTGAGGTTTCTCAGATAAGGTTTCTCAGATAAGGATCTGAGGTTTCTCAGATAAGGTTTCTCAGATAAGGATCTGAGGTTTTTCAGATAAGGATCTGAGGTTTCTCAGATAAGGATCTGAGGTTTCGCAGATACGGATCTGAAGTTTCTCAGATACGGATCTGAGGTTTCGCAGATACGGATCTGAAATTTCTCAGATAAGGATCTGAGGTTTCGCAGATACGGATCTGAAATTTCTCAGATACGGATCTGAGGTTTCGCAGATACGGATCTGAAGTTTCTCAGATACGGATCTGAGGTTTCGCAGATACGGATCTGAAATTTCTCAGATAAGGATCTGAGGTTTCGCAGATACGGATCTGAAATTTCTCAGATAAGGATCTGAGGTTTCGCAGATACGGATCTGAGGTTTCGCAGATACGGATCTGAAATTTCTCAGATAAGGATCTGAGGTTTCGCAGATACGGATCTGAGGTTTCGCAGATACGGATCTGAGGTTTCTCAGATAGGGATCTGAGGTTTCGCAGATACGGATCTGAAGTTTCTCAGATACGGATCTGAGGTTTCTCAGATAAGGATCTGAGGTTTCTCAGATACGGATCTGAGGTTTCGCAGATACGGATCTAAGGTTTCTCAGATAAGGATCTGAGGTTTTGCAGATAAGGATCTGAGGTTTCTCAGATAAGGATCTGAGGTTTCTCAGATAAGGATCTGAGGTTTCTCAGATAAGGTTTCTCAGATAAGGATCTGAGGTTTTTCAGATAAGGATCTGAGGTTTCTCAGATAAGGATCTGAGGTTTCGCAGATACATATCTGAGGTTTCTCAGATAAGGATCTGAGATTTCTCAGATAAGGATCTGAGATTTCTCCAACACCTTCCAACAAATCGATAAGACGACATGACCTCTGATCAGGTTGCAGTCTCCGCAGCATCGTGATTGGAATGTTATTGACATGTTCCAGGCGCCCTGGGACAGATGCTGAAGTGCTCGGATGGGGCATCGCTCCAGATGATATTTGTAGCCGAGGGGTTCTATGAGACCATCCTGGATTTCCTGAATCGTATCACGGTAAAAATAAAAGTGTTATCGACTAGCTTTAAGTTTAACCCTTTTCAAGTCATTAGATTCAATAATCATTTATGTAAACATAAATAAGCGGAAAGAGAACAAGGAACAACATATTCAGTCAAACGGTTGAGAAACTCTAGTTAAGTGTTGTTGGACCCCAGCACTAGAACATACATGTTAATGTTTTATGATCTATAAGGAACTTCTATTGTTAAGAGATGTAGATGCACAATCGACGAGAAGAACATTTTATGTGTCACAACTACGTTCCATAAGAACTGTTTACAAGTTAATGAAAAAAGCTCGAATATGCGATCTCATTGAATGTACTACTTCCAAATAAGCTACTTAAGTACTGTCTAATTACATTTGTCTATGTTATATTGCATAAACTGTCTGTAACTTGCCCGCTTTCTTAAATAAAGCATTTTATAAAAATACATGTTAATGTTTTAACTGTCGTACCTGATAATAAACCATGACCTTTGACCTGCAGGCCAGCGGCCAGGAGGCGCAGCAGTTGGCGATGGCGACCGTGCGCGCGGTGGGGGCCGTCATGGCGGGCTCTCACGGCGTCAAGGTCAGTCAGGTCACAGCGGCGACGAAACAGCCTATATCAGTAACTGGGGCCGGCGCGATAGCTCAGTGAGTTAGAGCGCTCGCCTTGAGTGCTCTAGCCACCCGAGGGCCTAACGGCACATCGATCGGTGGTTAAAGGTTAAAGCGTCCTAAATATACAACCAACCATATCAGTAACTACATAATTATGTAAAACTTGAAACTATGTATGTTGATAGCGATGCGTAACACAATATTGCGATGATAGATTTGCTTAATGTTGTCAGAATGGATATTACGCATACAGTGTAAATCGCTCTACCTGACTGGCCTCGGATACCTACTGTTCTATTGTACATATTTATGTAGGGTTGCTGCACGCCAAGTATCACTTCAATACATTTTCCTGCTACTTCTACTAGATGCTAATCGCCAAATTATGAACTTTGTAGAACTTCTTTTCATCCCGATTCATTAGGTAGTAATTTATATAATATTTATATACTTAAACTCGGAATTGTTCATAAGCTTTATCGTTTCATGGCCTGTTTATATTTTGTGCATGTCTAGTTATCCTATACGAATCTGTGAAATGTAAATGTGTTCTCACCTCGCAGGGCAAGTTTGCCGAGAAGATTGGATACCATCGCTTTGTGGAAGCTTTGAAGAGCCTTGGTCAGCCGTCGAGAGAACTGCTGGAAGCCATTCTAGACCTGGTGAGCCCCGGCTAAAGGCAAAGACATGCGGATATACAATGATTCTATTAGAGATCGCTCCAGACATGAAAATAGCGTTCACCGATGTATAATTATATTGAAATTTCATGACCAGGTTTTTTATAAGGGATGCTTGCATTTTATGGATATACATACGAGACATCTCTTGTTTTACGGAAACATCTAGTGTAATAATAATAATAATAATAATAATAATAATAATAATAATAATAATAATATTAATAATAATATTATTAACATTAATAATAATATTATTAATAATGATAATAATAATTATTATTAGTATATACTCTTATGATTATTGTTGTAATGTGATATTGGTTGTTACTGGATGATGATGTGTTAACTCATATACCGTCCACAATTACCCCCTCCCAACCCCCCACAAAAAAAAAAGAAAAATAAAGAATATAACAATCTAACAAAAACATTCAGCGTCCCAAAAGAATAAGAACAAAACAACCAGCGCGTTCCGCTCATCCGTTCTTGTGGACGTTCTCCTCGCGCGTCGCAGGTGGTGGAGGAGCGCTTCAACTCTCGCGAGCAGCAGGCGGTGCACAACGCCCAGGCGGCCCTCCTATTGGTCCACTGGCTGCCGGATGTACAGTCGCACCAGCTCCAGACGTGGCTGTCCGAGAGTCTGCGCAGTCTCGGGTCGGCGTCCCACCACAACCGGCTGCAGTGCTGTCGCCATGGGCTGATCAGCGCCGTGCTGGCGACGCTGCGGCGGGAGAAACAGATGAACAGGCAGGCCGTCGGTTAGTCAATGTTATTGGAAGTATGTGGTGAAACTTATTTTAATCATAATTTAAAGAACAATTGAATTATTTTATATTCGAGTTTAATAATTAAGAATAAGATTTAAATTTAGATTTAAATTTAGAAGGCAGAGTCTGTTTTGATTGGAATTCTCTGGCGGGAGAAACAGATGAACAGGCAGGCTGTTGGTCTGTCACTATTTTTGGATGTTTGTGTTGAGACTCATCTTAATCGTAACTGAGTTTAAAATCGTAATTAAAAAAACACAATAATTATTTGAGTTCAGGGAATTATTTTGTATTTGAGTTTCGATCTATATTGGGTGTTTGTGTAAGTAATTAAACAAAAAGCCACTTAAATTATTTGAGTTTAGGGGTCAAAAAAAGGATTTTAAGTTAGAAGGCAGAGTCTGTTTTGATTGAAACCCCCCCGCGAGTGAAAGAGATGATCGGGCAAGCTCTCGAGCAGTCACTATTGTAATGTATGTTATTTTTGTATTGAGATTAGGTTTAAAATTCATATTTAAGAAAAGAGTTGTTATTTTTTTAAAAACCTTAGTCACCTGGTTCGGAAACTACTTCAGACATTTTGGTCGCTCGCATTACACTGACATAACACGGCCGCTCTCCCCAATAGACTGATCCAGGCTGTCAATCATTCACTGACGTCACTGTTGCTTTTATCCAATCATGTGGTTAAAAAAGTTATTTTATGTGCGCTATGTCGGACAAACAAGTCGGATAAACAAAGCAGCATGTCAATTTGTTGCCAGATTCAGAGATAAATGCTTCTCACCTGTATCTACCATCAGCTATGATTGTCAATTTCATACTCACGCTTAGGGAAAAAGGACTCAAGCGTGGCCACACCATCACTCACACCATCACATGGCCACTCCGGGTCTGTTGTTGTAGGCAATCTGCTGTCACTGTTGGAATGGCTCGGGTCACTGTCCATCACGGCACAGGAACTGAAGACGCTACTACAGCTCCTGAAACCAGACGAGGAGGGCAAACAGGTGCGTACCATGGTAACATAAATACAGCGTCCTTGGCCATGGCGTTATACAGTACAGGCAGGCAGGGTATTAGCCAGAATTTTGACTTGTAGAAAATATATATATTATATATAGACTATTTTAGTGTAAGTTGCTGTGTGAATAGTTGCCATGTTTTCGCGTTAACGGGCACAATGTTTGTCCCAGGGGCTTCCCAAGCCCAGTGTGACCGATATATATATATGCATAGCTCACATATGACTCGCCCCTACCATTCCATTAAAAAAAAATCACATTTATACCATAAAATTTTTTGTTTACATTTAATACCATAGATTTTTTGCATTTAATACCATATATTTTTTTCCATTTAATACCATAATTGTTTTTCGACATTTAATACCATAATTGGTTTTTTACATTTAATACCATAACCTTTTTTTTTACATTTAATACCATAATTTTTTTTTGACATTTAGTACCATAACTTCTTTTTAACATTTAATACCATAACTTTTTTTTAACATTTAGTGCCATAACTTTTTTTTCAAGAATTTAGTACCATAACTTTTTTTTTAAACATTTAATACCATAATCCTTTTCGTGGGCTCTTACATTGAAGGTGGACCTTTAACCCATGTGTGCACGAAGGTGGCTCAAAACACGACTCTATCGTTTGGCTATGATTGCAGACGCAGTACGCGGGACGCCTGACGCACGCGCTGTCCGTCATGGCGCGGAAAGACGGGCGAGAGGCGCCTCTCCACTACTTCGACCTGTCCCAGGAGGAATCGGTGAGAGTCTGGGAGAATCAGTGACTCTGTCACACATAGGGAGAGTCAGAGACTGTCGCACATAGGGAGAGTCAGAGACTGTCGCACATAGGGAGAGTCAGAGACTGTCGCACATAGGGAGAGTCAGAGACTGTCACACATAGGGAGAGTCAGAGACTGTCGCACATAGGGAAAGTCAGGGGGTCTCTGTCACACATAGGGAGAGTCTGGGGGTCTCTGTTTCACATAAAGTCGATAACTCTGTCACACATAGAGAGAGTCGGTGACTGTCACACATAGAGAGAGTCATGGACTCGCTGTCACACATAGGGAGAGTCAGGGACTCGCTGTCACACATAGAGAGAGTCGGTGACTGTCTCAGATAGGGAGAGTCAGGGACTCGCTGTCACACATAGAGAGAGTCAGGAACTCGCTGTCACACATAGAGAGGGTCAGGGACTTGCTGTCACACATAGAGAGAGTCAGGAACTCGCTGTCACACATAGAGTGAGTCAGGGACTCGCTGTCACACATAGAGAGAGTCAGCGACTTGCGGTCACACATAGAGAGAGTCAGGGACTTGCTGTCACACATAGAGAGTCAGGAACTCGCTGTCACACATAGAGAGAGTCAGGGACTTGCTGTCACACATAGAGAGAGTCAGAGACTTGCGGTCACACATAGGAAGAGTCTACTGGTACTGACCCACAAAGGAAAGACCCACATACGTCAGATTCCCGCTGACGTAAATTAATGCTTTACTGATGCTATTGCTGGTTGTTTTTTTGGAAAATTTTACAGAAATAATCGAGGTGGCCGTTTATATGTGTATTATATATCGGCAACCTCATGCAATAAAGTTGATACAAACAATATATAAAACCAATTATCATTTTAAGAATGCGAGAATGCTGACTATCCTACAGTCAATGAGTTGTCCATGTTGTTTGCAGGGTTTGTTTCTGCCGGAAGTCACCAGGTGGAGTGGCGGGGGATTCGCCTTCCACGCGTGGCTCTCATTGGACAACGAGTCTCCCGCCGTTATCACTGGCAGCGGGCTGCTGCGGAGGCAGCTCTACAGGTCCGTATTATAGCAAACACCGGAAGGACCGGAAGTGACCTTGTTGTACGATTCGCTCGAATGGTTTCTTAGAGGAAATTAAGTAATAATAGCCTACGTTAAATCTCCTACGTTTATATAGCTTTAAATATCATTGGGTGTGCTCGTAAGATGGTTGCCCTGTTTGGAAAAAAACTTTTCCACGGGGAAGTTTCGTTTCTTCCGTTTAGACCTGGTTCCTGGATTTCTGATGATCCATTTCTATCGTACGAACCTGTTTCAAAGCGCTTCAAACCTGTTTGCGTCCACGAGTTACTGAATGTTGAATTCCCTTGCCCATCACAGCTTCATGACACCCTCTGGCGGCGGATTCGAGGCGTTCTTCACAGCGGAGAGCGTTTTGGTGGTGGCCGTCTGTGTGAAGAAGGAATACCACGCCATCCCAGTCCACGAGGCTCCCATCACAGACCATTACTGGGTGAGTTCTATCACTGACCATTACTGGGTGAGCCTTATCACAGACCATTACTGGGTGTGTCCCATCACAGACCATTACTGGGTGAGCCTTATTACAGATCATTACTGAGGGAGTCCTATCACAGACCATTACTGGGTGAGTCCTATCACAGACCATTACAGTGTGAATTTAGTGATCACATGCAGGTGTGTTGACCGAGTTGAGTGGGACTTGGTCGCGTTAATGGGGACTCCAATGGTAAGATTTGTGCGTGCATTAGCCGAATTAATGGAATTTTATTTTATCATAAACGTAATTTACTTTCTGCGGTTTCCAACATCGTATGCACCTGTAAATGGTTACTTCAGTATATAAATTTGGGCTTTAATGCCCAACATCGCATACACCTATAAATGGTTTCTTCAGTATATAAATGGAGACTTTAAAGCCCAACATCGTATACACTTATAAATGGTTACTTCAGTATATAAATGGAGACTTTAATGCCCAACATCATATACACCTATAAATGGTTACTTCAGTATATAAATGGAGACTTTAATGCCCAACATCATATACACCTATAAATGGTTACTTCAGTATATAAATGGAGACTTTAATGCCCAACATCATATACACCTATAAATGGTTACTTCAGTATATAAATGGAGACTTTAATGCCCACGATAATGCTGATATGTATGTATGTAATATCGGCAGCACTGTATCGACGTGGTTCACACTGCTGCCAAGCGACCGTTCTCGCAGAGTCAGCTGACCGTCTACGTGGACGGCCACCTCAAGCTGACCGCCCAGCTCAAGTTCCCGTCATTGACAGAGGTCCGTGCTGCGTGCGTCCGTGTATTGTGTCACGTGCCTTGTGTTTATCTGCACCCATTCCGTGTCAGATTAACCGCTAACACAAATTAAAATGTAAAATTGAAGCTAATACTATCCTTTAACTGTTTGAATAGCCGGACTTCTAGACTATCATAGAACCGCCGTTGCGTGTTCACGAGGGGTGCAGTTGCAGGCCCTGAGAGGCCGGCCACCTGAGGACCGTAGAACCGCCGTTGCGTGTTCATGAGGGGTGCAGTTGCAGGCCCTGAGAGGCCGGCCACCTGAGGACCGTAGAACCGCCGTGGCGTGTTAGTTGGGTGTGCATGTACAGGACCCAGAATCCTGCCTTGTGTCTATTTATAGAGATTCTTCAGCACGCCCTAGCAGTTCTACGGTACTCGCTGATTCGAAACCCGGTCTGGGCGAAATAATCTGGGGAATATTTCATCCAACCCAATTTCATTGTCCCTGGGGCTTTTATTGACCCAATTTCATTGTCCCTGGGGCTTTTATTGACCCAATTTCATTGTCCATGGGGCTTTAATTGACCCAATTTCAATGTCCCTGGGGATTTTATTGACCCAATTTAATGGTCCCTGGGGCTTTTATTGACCCAATTTCATTGTCCCTGGGGCTTTTATTGACCCAATTTCATTGTCCCTGGGGCTTTTATTGACCCAATTTCATTGTCTCTGGGGCTTTTATTGACTCAATTTCATTGTCCCTGGGGCTTTCATTGACCCAATTTCATTGTCCCGGGGGCTTTTATTGACCCAATTTAGCCTTCATGTGCACAAACGCGGCCTAAACATCATCAGTTCATTTTTCATTTAACACACATTAACCTAACCCCCCTGTCCCTATATTTCATTTCAGCCTTTCTACCGATGTCAGATCGGTTGCCCCCAGCTGCACGCCGGGCCGGTGACGGGTGAGGGGCCGGGGGGCACGTCACCCCCCTCTGCCGCCCCGCCCAAGACCTCCCGCCTTAGCATGCCCGGCCTCCTGTCCCGCGTCCTCCCCCCGCTGGCCGGCCCCATGAGGGTGGGGGGCGGCCAGCAGAGCCCCGAGGTCAACACCCTGCCAGTCGGTGCTCAGGACCAGCACTTCGGAGCGCCCGTGTCCCTGGTCGGTCAGCTGGGCACGGTGTGTCTCTTCCAGGAACCGCTGTCTCAGGCCCAGGTCAAGGCGCTCTGTGCTGAAGGTAAGATCTATGGACGAGCGACCAGGATGTTACGTTGTGGTCGATGGAAGAGCCGCGGAGGGTGGTCATTGGAAGACTTGGGAGGGGAATGGGGGGGTCATTGGAAGAGCCGCGGAGGGGGTCATTGGAAGAGCCTCAGAGGGGGGTGATTGGAAGACTAGGGAGGGGGAGGGGGATGGGTTCATTGGAAGAGCCGCGGAGGGTGGTCATTGGAAGAGCCGCGGAGGGGGTCATTGGAAGAGCCGCGGAGGGGGTCAATGGAAGAGCCTCAGAGGGGCGAGGGGTCATTGGAAGAGCCGCAGAGGGGGAGGTCATTGAAAGAGCCGCAGAGGGGGAGGTCATTGGAAAAGCCGCAGAGGGGGTCATTGGAAGAGCCCCGGAGGGGGGTCATTGGAAGAGCCGGGGAGGGGGTCATGAGAAGATCTGCAGAGGGGGTATTTAGGAACGGCCCAGAGAAGGCCTAAGAGAAGACTCGTTTTAGAACGGCTGTGAGTAAAGTGTCAGAGGAAAGTGCACTTTCTTTAGTTAGGCCGCGTGTTACAAATTGCCCGGGCAGACAGAAGCAAGTTTGGGTGTATGTGAACTACGTCACATGTGCTGACGTCACGTATATTACACCCCAAGGGATTTTAGTTTATACAGAGTAACTGCATCTCCACGGCTGGAAATATGGCAAGCACACATGTTGTATTTGCATATTGTGTAGAGTCCGATCTCGTATTGTGAGGACACTATAACGCGTTGCATTGTCACTTATCACTAAGGTATCGACTTATTGAATTGATCAGGCCGTCTTCATACGTACATATATACCTCAAACTTTACCTTCCTCCCTCCCCCCCCCACACACCTGTACAGGACCCAACGGGCTGACCGGTTTCTACTCAGAAGGAAGCCCAGTTTCTGACGTCGCCTCCAAGGTTATTTACCACTATAACCCAAAGGTAGGTCCGACCGTACTGCTGCTTGACTGATATTGTGTATGTATGTACATTTTGGGCTCAAAAATGTGTTCCGCGGTAGTTATATGGGCTGCATACAAAGTTAAATCTCATTATCTTTCATGATATCCAATAATAATAAAATAATAATCATGTCCAGTGATGTGATGAACTCCTGTAATATCTCGTAATATCTACTAAGATAGATGATATTCAGTAATACTTATCTTTTGATGAGGAATACGTTTACTTCCCGTGTTGTCGCGTTGAGCGCTCTGGCCACCTGAGAGCCTAACGGCACGTGAATTGGTGGTTCGAGCCCCGCTGTGGCCATGTCTGTGTGGTCGCGGGATAAAGATCCCATGTCCTTCTTCGCAAAGAGTAGGGGGATTACCCCCGGGGACATGGCTCCACTGTCCCTTCCTTCTCACATTGACACGATATGATCAGAATTGGTTAAAGCGTCCTCAATATACAACCCACGAACACAGAGTCTGGCTTGTTTGTATCTTCCAGGCCTGCACCGGAGCTATGTGTCTGGATCTGTCCGGCAACCGGATTGCCGCCAGACTGATTGGTCAGAGCCTGAGCACGTGGGACATCCGGGTGAGTGAGCGGCCTCCTGGACCTATGGAACGCCTTATGATTATTAATAGTGATAAATGATGTTTTTTATTTTTACATTTGCCCCACAGGATCTCGCTAGTAGTTACGGTCCGAAAATGAGGTCGTTATTTACGACGTCATATCCAATGAAGAAATAAGAAATGTGTTTATCATAACACGCTCCCACAATGACGTCATCTTCATTACGTCATTATGTCATAACAACTAGTGGCGAGATCCTGTGATTTGGCCCGACATAAGTGTATTAGGCGAGGTAAAAGGGAGATATGTCAGTCTTGAGGGAGTAAAGGAGACAACAATAGACACTTGTCTTGTGTATATAATTCTCGTTTCGTCCTTGGGCCCTAATCGAGTTTTCTCTTTGAGCTAGCTCATGTTATTTGTTGTATTAGAATTGTGACAGCTCATGACTGAACAAAAATGAAAAATGAAAAAAAAGTTCAGTGAAAATCTGTGGTTTTATTTGTACAATAATATGCGAGGTTCAACTTTGACACTTTCTGTTCACCTGTTTTGATTATACACATGTTTGCATGTTACTAGGACATTCGCATCTGGACCTATTTGGCCTGTGTCTGCCCAAATGTGGCCTAGAACATGCAATCAGTTCACTCCTGAACCATTGATTGATTCTCTCCAGGACGTCGTTAACTGTATCGGAGGCATCCAGGTGCTGTTTCCGCTGCTCGAGCAGGTGTCTCAGAACTCTCCAACGGATGAGGTAGATTTGTTGTTACTGGACAGTCCCCCTCCCTCGCCCCCCGAGGAGACGGATTGGGTCGTCGTCCCTAGCAGTTCTTACGCAGGTGGGTTGTGTAACAGGGTTTCATAACTTCACACCAAAGTTTAAGATCTGGTTCCTATTTATTTAAATCCCCGTTAAAGTATGATATTTAATCACAAGATGTACAAGGTATCTAAAATAAATAATAAACCTGTATTGTTTGATTAATCCCTATAAGGTATTAATCCGTTTTACTTCTTATCCCATTGCGGCACAATGCATCACATTCTAACGTAACCAACAAACCTCTTTCTCGCGCCCCCCTCTCGCACCTGCGCGTTCAATCATCCAATCCCTTTCAACCAATCGTATTCAAGCTTTTAGTTCTAACCGCGTTTTCTGTCGGTTGTATAGTGTGGCACTCCGGGGTCAGACACCCCCGTCCACCCGCCGACAGGTCGACTGGGTCCTAACGGCCGTGGCGGTCTCAGTGTCTGTACTCTGTCTGTGTCAGGTTTCAGAGGAAAAAAAACATACAAAAATAGTTTTTTCGAGGTCAGGGAATACTCAGTGTTTTAGAGTCTTTCCAGAGGAAAAAAACATACAACAAGAATGTGTTAAGGTCAGGGAAGATAAGTTAAGATTTTGGCAGAAATGGGGCCGTCAAGGTAGTCAGTCATTGCCTAAGCTGGCTTTGGCGCTCTTGTGACTCACATGATGTGTACAAGTCTCTCTGACTCTGTTCTCTCTGTTCGATAAGTTAGTTATCTTGATCAGAACAAACATAATTTTGGCCAAGGGGCAGTCAGCAAAATGACCTGTAGCTTATGGGTCATTTATATGTGAAACAACGTTTTATCCTCATTGACACAAAACCTCTTGCCATTATTTTTCTTAAATTAGATACAAACAAGTTATCCTGAATATCTAACATTCAACGACGTTTCATTATTAATTTATGGTTAAATAACACTCTTCTTCTTCTTATTATTCTTATTCTTATTATTATTATAAACACCAGTCGATGTCTTTCCCCCGAACCAGACATCAAGTTGGAACAGAACCAAGTGTCCGGCTTCCTGACGTTGCTAAGACACATGTTGCTAGGCAACGCCATCAACCAGGAAACGCTTGTGCGCGAGAACGCCGTGGCGACGCTGGGCATGCTGCTGCAGCGAGTGGCGCCATCTCGCGTCGACGTTAACGTGCTTATGGCGCTTCAGCTGATGGTGGACGCGGTGACCTCGGCCAACAGAACGCTGCTCCACCACATCTACCAGTACATCCTGTTCGACTTCAGGCTGTGGAGCAAGAGCGAGTTCCCCGTCAGGATAGGTAGGGCAGTGGTCAGCCCGAGCGGCCGGTGCGTGGTTCGAACCCCATCTTTGCAAATGTTTATCTGTGTGCCGGGTATAAATCCCATGGATTTTGTTTCGCCTAGAGACACTGCTCCCTTCAGACATGGCGCCTCTATACGTTAACCCTTCCCAATTGCGCGA
This sequence comes from Arenicola marina, assembly GCA_964019135.1. Taxonomy (NCBI): domain Eukaryota; kingdom Metazoa; phylum Annelida; class Polychaeta; family Arenicolidae; genus Arenicola; species Arenicola marina. Next base: position 32,162,335 of record OZ025265.1, read on the forward strand.
CATGACCTACACAGGTCAAAACGTCCAATTAAGTCAACGAATCAACTTTTTCCTTTCAGGCCACATTCAGTATCTGTCGACCCTTATTAAGGATGACCGCAAGTTCTTTCGGAAGAAATATGGAGTCCAGTTCCTCCTGGATGTGATCAGAACTTACTACAGGTTAGTCACTGGTAACGTTTATTCCTCTTAATTATAATGTCTATATATTTATCTTATGGTAATGTTTTTTGAAGTTATGATAATCTTCCTTGATGTTACAGTGGTGTTTATTTGTCGTTCTTTGCTGTCAGGTCATAGTTTCAACATAGCTCACGTATGACTCATGCCTATCTTTTACTGTTATAATAATGCTTTTGGGGGCACTAACATGGAGGATAGACCTGCTGATGCCTGCCAAGGGTTGTTCATGTTAAAACAGTATTCATTCCATGTAAGGATATTAGTTGTTTATCTTTGCATAATTGTTACCTGTTGTAAGGGTAACGTGTACATACATGTAGCGTTTTCATCTGGTAGACGTGTGAATATAGCTGTCACAGGGACAGATATTAACTTTGGATGTCGCCTGTCCTGCCGGGCATGCAGTGTTGAGATTGTCCTGCCCCCCTGACACAATTTATTCACCGCGCTATTTCCAAGGTTTTCGACGATTCTAATGTTACGAATCGTAGTGATCAATCTGCTGTGCGCCGCTAGATCTTCGCCTGTCCCATCGCGCATACAACCGGTATTCCGACCATGTAATTCAACTATCCCGATAATAACATTGGCAACTTTCTTTGCATTCTAGACTGTGAATCCGCGTTAATTTTAGGGTAAAACATGCGATCTGCTCTCTGTCCCGAAAACCCGATATCGCTTAGAGCCGCGCGTGCTTCGGCAGTGATCATATATGTATAATATTTACACTAAAATGAGGTAGTATATCTCATAGGAAAAGCCTACACTCTTGCGAGATTAGTAAACTGGATTAACCGTAATTTGTAACATTTAAATCTAATAAAAATATCTACTATTTTGCTAATATCTTTCTAATAGTGCTAAAACAATGAACCATCTTTGCCAGTAAATGTTGCAATTGTAGTGTTGTTTACTGTAGCGTTGTTCACTGTAGTTTTGTTTACTGTAGTTTTGTTTACTGTAGTGTTGTTGTTTACCCAGCACCCCCGAGAAGAGCGGACTCTCGGCGGAGGACGGTCACACCATCCGCTGCGCGCTGCTGGGCCTCATCAAGTTCCTGGTCGTCAAGGAAATCACATTCCCGGAGCTGGCTGCTATCGTGGCGTCCATGGCAGCCGTCCGCGAGGAGGCCCTGGTCAGTGGGGGGAAGGGGGGGGGGCACTGGTTATTTGGGGCGGGGGGGAGGCCCTGGTCAGTGGGGGGTGGGGTGCTGGGAGGGAGGGAAAGCACTGGTCATTAGGTGGTTGGGGAAGGAAGGGGAGGCCCTGGGTCAGTTGGGGGTAGGGGTGTAGGGGAGGCCCTGGTCAGTGGGGCGTAAGTGAGGGGAGGCCCTTGCTGGTGGTGGCGAGTTGGTTTGGGTTCAGTAAAGCTTCATAAACAAGGCATAAAGCGCCAAGTTTTCATAATATGTATTGATCCATTGATTTTGTTTTCTTTCAACTAATTGGAACTTATGTAAATCTAGTCATTAAGTTATTTGAATCTAGTTGTTAACTTATTATAGATGCGTTGAATATTCGTTGATTATCTGTTTTATATTTTTGGTTTCAACTAATTGGAACTTATTTGAATCTAGTCGTTAACTTATTTGAGTCTAGTTGTTAACTCATTTTGCTCTAGTTGTTAACTTATTATGGCTGCTTTTTACATTCGTTTAATATTCGATTATATGCCGCCCCCCCCCCATCTTGCAGGTGAGCGAGGTGCTGGACTTGTTGCTCAGTCTGTTGGAGGCTCCTGGGTCGAACCAGATCTACCTCCTGATGTACGAGAAGAACATGGCCGAGCTGCTCTACCCCCTGCTGGCCAACCAGGGCTACACCACAGACCTCAAGGAGAGAGTCCTGAAGGTTAGGGGGGGAGGGGTGGGGAGAATGGAAGGGAGAGGGGTGGAGAGGGGAACATGGCCGAGCTGCTCTACCCCCTGCTGGCCAACCAGGGCTACACCACAGACCTCAAGGAGAGAGTCCTGAAGGTAAGGGGGGGAAGGGTGGGGAGAATGGAAGGGAGAGGGGTGGAGAGGGGAACATGGCCGAGCTGCTCTACCCCCTGCTGGCCAACCAGGGCTACACCACAAACCTCAAGGAGAGAGTCCTGAAGGTAAGGGGGGGAGGGGTGGGGAGAATGGAAGGGAGAGGGGTGGAGAGGGGAACATGGCCGAGCTGCTCTACCCCCTGCTGGCCAACCAGGGCTACACCACAGACCTCAAGGAGAGAGTCCTGAAGGTAAGGGGGGGAGGGGTGGGGAGAATGGAAGGGAGAGGGGTGGAGAGGGGAACATGGCCGAGCTGCTCTACCCCCTGCTGGCCAACCAGGGCTACACCACAGACCTCAAGGAGAGAGTCCTGAAGGTAAGGGGGGGAAGGGTGGGGAGAATGGAAGGGAGAGGGGTGGAGAGGGGAACATGGCCGAGCTGCTCTACCCCCTGCTGGCCAACCAGGGCTACACCACAGACCTCAAGGAGAGAGTCCTGAAGGTAAGGGGGGGAAGGGTGGGGAGAATGGAAGGGAGAGGGGTGGAGAGGGGAACATGGCCGAGCTGCTCTACCCCCTGCTGGCCAACCAGGGCTACACCACAAACCTCAAGGAGAGAGTCCTGAAGGTAAGGGGGGGAGGGGTGGGGAGAATGGAAGGGAGAGGGGTGGAGAGGGGAACATGGCCGAGCTGCTCTACCCCCTGCTGGCCAACCAGGGCTACACCACAGACCTCAAGGAGAGAGTCCTGAAGGTAAGGGGGGGAGGGGTGGGGAGAATGGAAGGGAGAGGGGTGGAGAGGGGAACATGGCCGAGCTGCTCTACCCCCTGCTGGCCAACCAGGGCTACACCACAGACCTCAAGGAGAGAGTCCTGAAGGTAAGGGGGGGAAGGGTGGGGAGAATGGAAGGGAGAGGGGTGGAGAGGGGAACATGGCCGAGCTGCTCTACTCCCTGCTGGCCAACCAGGGCTACACCACAAACCTCAAGGAGAGAGTCCTGAAGGTAAGGGGGGGAGGGGTGGGGAGAATGGAAGGGAGAGGGGTGGAGAGGGGAACATGGCCGAGCTGCTCTACCCCCTGCTGGCCAACCAGGGCTACACCACAAACCTCAAGGAGAGAGTCCTGAAGGTAAGGAGGGGAGGGGTGGGGAGAATGGAAGGGAGAGGGGTGGAGAGGGGAACATGGCCGAGCTGCTCTACCCCCTGCTGGCCAACCAGGGCTACACCACAAACCTCAAGGAGAGAGTCCTGAAGGTAAGGGGGGGAGGGGTGGGGAGAATGGAAGGGAGAGGGGTGGAGAGGGGAACATGGCCGAGCTGCTCTACCCCCTGCTGGCCAACCAGGGCTACACCACAGACCTCAAGGAGAGAGTCCTGAAGTTAAGGGGGGGAGGGGTGGGGAGAATGGAAGGGAGAGGGGTGGAGAGGGGAACATGGCCGAGCTGCTCTACCCCCTGCTGGCCAACCAGGGCTACACCACAAACCTCAAGGAGAGAGTCCTGAAGGTAAGGGGGGGAGGGGTGGGGAGAATGGAAGGGAGAGGGGTGGAGAGGGGAACATGGCCGAGCTGCTCTACCCCCTGCTGGCCAACCAGGGCTACACCACAGACCTCAAGGAGAGAGTCCTGAAGGTAAGGGGGGGAGGGGTGGGGAGAATGGAAGGGAGAGGGGTGGAGAGGGGAACATGGCCGAGCTGCTCTACCCCCTGCTGGCCAACCAGGGCTACACCACAGACCTCAAGGAGAGAGTCCTGAAGGTAAGGGGGGGAGGGGTGGGGAGAATGGAAGGGAGAGGGGTGGAGAGGGGAACATGGCCGAGCTGCTCTACCCCCTGCTGGCCAACCAGGGCTACACCACAAACCTCAAGGAGAGAGTCCTGAAGGTAAGGGGGGGAGGGGTGGGGAGAATGGAAGGGAGAGGGGTGGAGAGGGGAACATGGCCGAGCTGCTCTACCCCCTGCTGGCCAACCAGGGCTACACCACAAACCTCAAGGAGAGAGTCCTGAAGGTAAGGGGGGGAGGGGTGGGGAGAATGGAAGGGAGAGGGGTGGAGAGGGGAACATGGCCGAGCTGCTCTACCCCCTGCTGGCCAACCAGGGCTACACCACAGACCTCAAGGAGAGAGTCCTGAAGGTAAGGGGGGGAGGGGTGGGGAGAATGGAAGGGAGAGGGGTGGAGAGGGGAACATGGCCGAGCTGCTCTACCCGCTGCTGGCCAACCAGGGCTACACCACAAACCTCAAGGAGAGAGTCCTGAAGGTAAGGGGGGGAGGGGTGGGGAGAATGGAAGGGAGAGGGGTGGAGAGGGGAACATGGCCGAGCTGCTCTACCCCCTGCTGGCCAACCAGGGCTACACCACAGACCTCAAGGAGAGAGTCCTGAAGGTAGGGAGGGGAGGGAGGGTGGAGAGGGGGGGGGGGGGCTAGGGTGGGAGCAGGAACATGTTGGAGCTGCCCTAGCCACTGCTGGTTGCACTGCCGACCGCATATACTAGGGACGAGTTATGTTTGTGAAGAGAGTGTTCGAAATTGGAAGGTATTTCTCGTCGCATTTATAATTGTAAACCTGTCTGTTCTAAGCCAATTGAAACATACGGCACATTATATTCATGGTAAGAACATTAGAAGAAAAACATGGCGGCCGATAAAAAATGGCGGTCATCGACAGCTTGAAGCTGAGCCAAAATAACCAAAATGCAATACTAACTCCGGCTATTGTTATCATATAATTACGAGTGTATCTAATTGTACAATTGGTATTTATATTTTTATATATAATTAGATAATTTGTATTTATATTTTTATATATAATTATATAATTTGTATTTATATTTTTATACATAATTATACGATTTTTATTTATATTTTTATGTATAATTTTATAATTTGTATTTATTGTTTTATATATAATTGTACAATTTGTATTTATTGTTTTGTATATAATTATATAATTAGTATATATATATATATATATGTTCGTGGATTTCAGGTTCTGGGCAAGTTGCTGTCGACGGAGAAGGTTTATGAACGGAACAAGACCGGTCTGAGGTTACTGGAGGGGGACATGTACCCCGGACTGGTCAGCCTGGTGGCGGGGTCGGCCGTGGCACTCTCCATGGCCAAACAGATGTTACAACAGGTCCTGGCGACTGGTGAGTGGCAGCGGAACTAATTATTATTATTATTCTTATTCTTATTGTTATTGTCCAGTGTGCTTTTCTGGGCCACCCCAAGCGGCCAGTGCCTAGTTCGACCCCCACCTGTGCAAATGTGGTATGGTTGCACTATAATAAGGATCCCATGCTTCTTGCCAAAAATAGGAGTTACTCCCCGTGACATGGCTCCCCTTGTAAAGCGGCCCACTTAAGCTCACAAGCTTAAATGTCAATATTGTCCGAAATATGGCAGGAATTGATTACAAAATCTTGTCAAAATGTCATGCAAATATCGCCATCGATAAAGTAATGGCGGTTAAGTATATTAAATTTATGCTCAAGATGCTTTGGCGAAAAAAACACTCTGCTCGATACGACCACATCGCCTGAGAGTACTTTTATCTGCGCGTGAATACAATACAGATATTAAAAATACGGTATTGAAACCATTTAATCCTATGGTATATCGCGGGGGCCTCTCTACTACAGTTGGTAAGAAGATTGAGCGGCAGGTCAACAGGTCGTGGGTACGAACCCATGGGCCTTCATCCGGGGCATGTTCCATCCAACCCCCATTCCAGTGTGCCCGGGCGTTTTCTTTGCTCAATTTAGCCTTCGTGTGCGCAAAAGCAGCCTTAAACACGCAAAATTGAATGTCATTGCATTCATTCATTAATCCGTCCATCCGTCCACGCATTCGTTCCTCCATCTGTCTATCTTGCTGTTGCCAGATTCCGGCAGCGGTGTCAATGCTGCGCTGTACATCACGCAACTCTTACACCTAAGTGACCTGGACATCAAGCTTGAAGCGTCACGACAGGTCAGTATGTGTTACAGTCCTCAGTATCACTGCGCTATACGGGGCGTATAGCTAGCGACCCTTATAGTGGAGATCACTGCACTGTGCTGTACACCCCCTGTCCTTCCTAAAACACGGATTCCTTTGATGTACTGTGCTTCCAGCTGCTGGCCTGCTTGATGTCCCGGAGCTACGTCACCTCCACACGTCACCCCACTTCCTCCCTGTCCTTCCTACAACACGAATTCATTTGATGTTCTGTCCTTCCTAAAACACGGATTTATTTGATGTCTCGTTCTTCCTAAAACACGGATTCGTTTATGTCCTGTCCTTCCTAAAACACGGATTCATTTGATGTCCTGTCCTTCCTAAAAAACGGATTTACTTGACGTCCTGTGCTTCCAGCTGCTCGCCTGCCTGATCTCCCGGAGCTATGTCACTACCACCGCCTGTCACACCCCTCCCCCACTGTCCTTCCTAAAACACGGAACCATTTGATCTCCTGTTTTTCCTAAAACACGAATTCATTTGGTGTCCTGTCCTTCCTAAAAGACGGATTCACTTGATAACCTGTCCTTCCTAAAACACGGATTCATTTGATGTCCGGTGGTTCCTAAGACACGGATTCAACTGATGTCTTTCCTAAAACACGGATTCACTTGATGTACTGTGCTTCCAGCTGCTGGCCTGCCTGATGTCCCGGAGCTAAGTCACCTCCTCCTGTCACCCCCCGTCCCCCCTGTCCTTTCTAAAACACGGATTCATTTGATATCCTGTCCTTCCTAAAACACGGATTCATTTGACGTCATGTGCTTTCAGCTACTGGCCTGCATGATGTCTCGGAGCTATGTCACCTCCACCTGTCACCCCTTTCCTCCCTGTCCTTCCTAAAACACGGATTCACTTGATATACTGTGCTTCCAGCTGCTGGCCTGCCTGATGTCCCGGAGCAGCGCCCCGCATCAGTTCGCCCGCCAGCTGGGGTGGCAGGAAGTCCTGGTCCGCCTCTTCATCCTGGAGTCAAAGCCCACGACCATGACCAGGACTCGCAGCTGGAACACCGCCCAACCGTTCCCGATCCAGACACCGACCTCCGAATCGCGACCGTTCCCCGGGGTGCCCCGAGCGCCCCCTACTGCTGGAGACGCGGTGTCGGATTTAATTGACATATCGGACCCGTCGCAGGATGACGACGAGTCTCTTCTGGATCCGTCCCTGGATATTCAGATCCAGGACGATGACGTCATGATGGGCAGGAACCACGCCGCCCCGGCGGATGGGATGTCGTCCAATACGGAGACATCCCGAGACTTTTGGCTCAAGCTCCTGGATGACCCCAGCTTGGTGGATCTGGAGGAATCCGGATTTGGGGATTCCAGCAGAAGCTCCAGCACAAGCATGGAGGAATTGAGTATCCGGAAGAGCTTCAGCGTTCATAGTCTCCAGAATCCGGATGGGACAGCCAGCGCGTCCCAGAATTCGGAAAATCCCGGCGGGGGATTCACCGAGGAGAAGAGATCCGTTTCCAGTCCGGAAGTGACGTCAGCGATCCAGAGAATGGGTCTTGTGGTGGCGCAGACCGAGGATCTGGAGCGGACGGAGGAGCTGTGTCAGAATCTCCTGATCATCCTGTTCACGGTGGCCTGGAAGGGAGTACTCGGATCGGACCAGGCTGCGTGGAGGGTAAGGATTTACGGAACATCCCTTTAGTGAATCTGGATCTGTGATGTGGGAGAGAGGGCGGGTGTAGGGGTAAGGATTTACGGAACATCCCTTTAGTGAATCTGGATCTGTGATGTGGGAGAGAGGGCGGGTGTAGGGGTAAGGATTTACGGAACATCCCTTTAGTGAATCTGGATCTGTGATGTGGGAGAGAGGGCGGGTGTGGGAGTAAGGATTTACGGAACATCCCTTTTATATTAATGAATCTGGATCCGTGGTGTCGGAGAGATGGCGGGTGTGGGGGTAAGGATTTACGGAACATCCCTTTAGTGAATCTGGATCTGTGATGTGGGAGAGAGGGCGGGTGTAGGGGTAAGGATTTACGGAACATCCCTTTAGTGAATCTGGATCTGTGGTGTCGGAGAGAGGGCGGGTGTGAGGGTAAGGATTTACGGAACATCCCTTTAGTGAATCTGGATATGTGGTGTCGGAGAGAGGGCGGGTGTGGGGGTAAGGATTTACGGAACATCCCTTTGGTGAATCTGGATCTGTGATGTGGGAGAGAGGGCGGGTGTAGGGGTAAGGATTTACGGAACATCCCTTTAGTGAATCTGGATCTGTGGTGTCGGAGAGAGGGCGGGTGTGAGGGTAAGGATTTACGGAACATCCCTTTAGTGAATCTGGATATGTGGTGTCGGAGAGAGGGCGGGTGTGGGGGTAAGGATTTACGGAACATCCCTTTAGTGAATCTGGATCTGTGATGTGGGAGAGATGGCGGGTGTGGGGGTAAGGATTTACGGAACATCCCTTTAGTGAATCTGGATCTGTGATGTGGGAGAGATGGCGGGTGTGGGGGTAAGGATTTACGGAACATCCCTTTAGTGAATCTGGATCTGTGATGTGGGAGAGAGGGCGGGTGTGGAAGTAAAGATTTGCGGAACATCCCTTTTAAATCAGTGAATGTGGATCCGTGGTGTCGGAGAGGGGGCGGGTGTAGGGGTAAGGATTTACGGAACATCCCTTTAGTGAATCTGGATCTGTGATGTGGGAGAGAGGGCGGGTGTAGGGGTAAGGATTTACGGAACATCCCTTTTAAATGAGTGAATCTGGATCCGTGGTGTCGGAGAGAGGGCGGGTGTAGGGGTAAGGATTTACGGAACATCCCTTTTAAATGAGTGAATCTGGATCCGTGGTGTCGGAGAGATGGCGGGTGTAGGGGTAAGGATTTACGGAACATCCCTTTTAAATGAGTGAATCTGGATCCGTGGTGTCGGAGAGATAGCGGGTGTAGGGGTAAGGATTTACGGAACATCCCTTTTAAATTAGTGAATCTGGATATGTGGTGTCGGAGAGAGGGCGGGTGTAGGGGTAAGGATTTACGGAACATCCCTTTAGTGAATCTGGATCTGTGGTGTCAAGGAGAGGGCGGGTGTGGGGGTAAGGATTTACGGAACATCCCTTTAGTGAATCTAGATCTGTGATGTGGGAGAGAGGGCGGGTGTGGTAGTAAGGATTTACGGAACATCCTTTTTTAATTAGTGAATCTGGATCTGTGATGTGGGAGAGATGGCGGGTGTGGGAGTAAAGATTTGCGGAACATCCCTTTTAAATTAGTGAATCTGGATCCGTGGTGTCGGAGAGATGGCGGGTGTAGGGGTAAGGATTTACGGAACATCCCTTTTAAATGAGTGAATCTGGATCCGTGGTGTCGGAGAGATGGCGGGTGTAGGGGTAAGGATTTACGGAACATCCCTTTAGTAAATCTGGATATGTGGTGTCGGAGAGAAGGCGGGTGTGGGGGTAAGGATTTAAGGAACATCACTTTTAAATTAGTAAATCTGGATCTATGGTGTCGGAGAGAGGGCGACAGAAATTTTTCTCTTGGCAGGTTGCAGTGCAAGTTCCCAAATTAACCTTTAAAGCCTTTGCTTTGGATGAGCAACCTTTAACGCCTTTAAACTTGTCTTGACTTGTACACACCTTTAAAAGCATTAAAATCACCAAAAGAACACATCCAGTGAAACCAAGGAAAGCAATTTTATTCAGGACAACTTAACAAGATAACCTTTATTTCCAATAATATGGCCTTTGATAAAGGATAATCCCGTTTGGGGAGTCTTCAGTGACCAACTGACGGAGTTGACTGATTGATTCTGTGACTGCTCCAGGAGAGAGGCCAGGTATTCGCCTCGCTGAGCTTGTTTACTGATTGATTCTGTGACTGCTCCAGGAGAGAGGCCAGGTATTCGCCTCGCTAAGCTTGGTTATTGATTGATTCTGACTACTCCAGGAGAGAGGCCAGGTATTCGCCTCGCTGAGCTTGTTTATTGATTGATTCTGACTACTCCAGGAGAGAGGCCAGGTATTCGCCTCGCTGAGCTTGTTTACTGATTGATTCTGTGACTGCTCCAGGAGAGAGGCCAGGTATTCGCCTCGCTAAGCTTGTTTATTGATTGATTCTCTGACTACTCCAGGAGAGAGGCCAGGTATTCGCCTCGCTAAGCTTGTTTATTGATTGATTCTGACTACTTAAGGAGAGTGGCCCTATATTCGCCTCGCTAAGCTTGTTTACTGATTGATTCTGACTGCTCCAGGAGAGAGGCCAGGTATTCGCCTCGCTGAGCTTGTTTATTGATTGATTCGGACTACTCCAGGAGAGAGGCCAGGTATTCGCCTCGCTAAGCCTGTTTATTGATTGATTCTGACTACTCCAGGAGAGAGGCCAGGTATTCGCCGCGCTAAGCTTGTTTACTGATTGATTCGCTGACTACTCCAGGAGAGAGGCCAGGTATTCGCCTCGCTAAGCTTGTTTATTGATTGATTCTCTGACTACTCCAGGAGAGAGGCCAGGTATTCGCCTCGCTGAGCTTGTTTACTGATTGATTCTGTGACTGCTCCAGGAGAGAGGCCAGGTATTCGCCTCGCTGAGCTTGTTTACTCATTGATTCTCTGACTACTCCAGGAGAGAGACCAGGTATTCGCCTCGCTAAGCTTGTTTATTGATTGATTCTGACTACTCCAGGAGAGAGGCCAGGTATTCGCCTCGCTAAGCTTGTTTATTGATTGATTCTGACTACTCCAGGAGAGAGGCCAGGTATTCGCCTCGCTAAGCTTGTTTACTGATTGATTCTGACTACTCCAGGAGAGAGGCCAGGTATTCGCCTCGCTAAGCTTGTTTATTGATTGATTCTGACTACTCCAGGAGAGAGGCCAGGTATTCGCCTCGCTAAGCTTGTTTACTGATTGATTCTGACTACTCCAGGAGAGAGGCCAGGTATTCGCCTCGCTAAGCTTGTTTATTGATTGATTCTGACTACTCCAGGAGAGAGGCCAGGTATTCGCCTCGCTGAGCTTGTTTACTGATTGATTCGCTGACTACTCCAGGAGAGAGGCCAGGTATACGCCTCGCTAAGCTTGTTTACTGATTGATTCTGTGACTGCTCCAGGAGAGAGGCCAGGTATTCGCCTCGCTAAGCTTGTTTATTGATTGATTCTGACTACTCCAGGAGAGAGGCCAGGTATTCGCCTCGCTAAGCTTGTTTATTGATTGATTCTGACTACTCAAGGAGAGTGGCCCTATATTCGCCTCGCTAAGCTTGTTTACTGATTGATTCTGACTGCTCCAGGAGAGAGGCCAGGTATTCGCCTCGCTGAGCTTGTTTATTGATTGATTCGGACTACTCCAGGAGAGAGGCCAGGTATTCGCCGCGCTAAGCTTGTTTACTGATTGATTCGCTGACTACTCCAGGAGAGAGGCCAGGTATTCGCCTCGCTAAGCTTGTTTATTGATTGATTCTGACTACTCCAGGAGAGAGGCCAGGTATTCGCCTCGCTGAGCTTGTTTACTGATTGATTCTGTGACTGCTCCAGGAGAGAGGCCAGGTATTCGGCTCGCTGAGCTTGTTTACTGATTGATTCTCTGACTACTCCAGGAGAGAGGCCAGGTATTCGCCTCGCTAAGCTTGTTTATTGATTGATTCTGACTACTCCAGGAGAGAGGCCAGGTATTCGCCTCGCTAAGCTTGTTTATTGATTGATTCGGACTACTCCAGGAGAGAGGCCAGGTATACGCCTCGCTAAGCTTGTTTACTGATTGATTCTGTGACTGCTCCAGGAGAGAGGCCAGGTATTCGCCACGCTGAGCTTGTTTACTGATTGATTCTGTGACTGCTCCAGGAGAGAGGCCAGGTATTCGCCTCGCTGAGCTTTTTTACTGATTGATTCTCTGACTACTCCAGGAGAGAGGCCAGGTATTCGCCTCGCTGAGCTACACATCTGAGGACAGTGAGCTGCTCAAGCCGCGGGTTGACCTGGAGCGGCGGCTTCTGGAGCTGATGATCCAGGGCTGTATCACGGACCTAAAGGAGGCGGGTGAGTGATGATCCAGGGCTGTATCACGGACCTGAAGGAGGCGGGTGAGTGATTATCCAGGGCTGTATCACGGACCTGAAGGAGGCGGGTGAGTGATCCAGGGCTGTATCACGGACCTGAAGGAGGCGGGTGAGTGATGATCCAGGGCTGTATCACGGACCTGAAGGAGGCGGGTGAGTGATGATCCAGGGCTGTATCACGGACCTGAAGGAGGCGGGTGAGTGATGATCCAGGGCTGTATCACGGACCTGAAGGAGGCGGGTGAGTGATGATCCAGGGCTGTATCACGGACCTGAAGGAGGCGGGTGAGTGATGATCCAGGGCTGTATCACGGACCTGAAGGAGGCGAGTGAGTGATGATCCAGGGCTGTATCACGGACCTGAAGGAGGCGGGTGAGTGATGATCCAGGGCTGTATCACGGACCTGAAGGAGGCGGGTGAGTGATGATCCAGGGCTGTATCACGGACCTGAAGGAGGCGGGTGAGTGATGATCCAGGGCTGTATCACGGACCTGAAGGAGGCGGGTGAGTGATGATCCAGGGCTGTATCACGGACCTGAAGGAGGCGGGTGAGTGATGATCCAGGGCTGTATCACGGACCTGAAGGAGGCGGGTGAGTGATGATCCAGGGCTGTATCACGGACCTGAAGCAGGCGGGTGAGTGATGATCCAGGGCTGTATCACGGACCTGAAGGAGGCGGGTGAGTGATGATCCAGGGCTGTATCACGGACCTGAAGGAGGCGGGTGAGTGATGATCCAGGGCTGTATCACGGACCTGAAGGAGGCGGGTGAGTGATGATCCAGAGCTGTATCACGGACCTGAAGGAGGCGGGTGAGTGATGATCCAGGGCTGTATCACGGACCTGAAGGAGGCGGGTGAGTGATGATCCAGGGCTGTATCACGGACCTGAAGGAGGCGGGTGAGTGATGATCCAGGGCTGTATCACGGACCTGAAGGAGGCGGGTGAGTGATGATCCAGAGCTGTATCACGGACCTGAAGGAGGCGGGTGAGTGATGATCCAGGGCTGTATCACGGACCTGAAGGAGGCGGGTGAGTGATGATCCAGGGCTGTATCACGGACCTGAAGGAGGCGGGTGAGTGATGATCCAGGGCTGTATCACGAACCTGAAGGAGGCGGGTGAGTGATGATCCAGGGCTGTATCACGGACCTGAAGGAGGCGGGTGAGTGATGATCCAGAGCTGTATCACGGACCTGAAGGAGGCGGGTGAGTGATGATCCAGGGCTGTATCACGGACCTGAAGGAGGCGGGTGAGTGATGATCCAGGGCTGTATCACGGACCTGAAGGAGGCGGGTGAGTGATGATCCAGGGCTGTATCACGGACCTGAAGGAGGCGGGTGAGTGATGATCCAGGGCTGTATCACGGACCTGAAGGAGGCGGGTGAGTGATGATCCAGGGCTGTATCACGGACCTGAAGGAGGCGGGTGAGTGATGATCCAGGGCTGTATCACGGACCTGAAGGAGGCGGGTGAGTGATGATCCAGGGCTGTATCACGGACCTGAAGGAGGCGGGTGAGTGATGATCCAGGGCTGTATCACGGACCTGAAGGAGGCGGGTGAGTGATGATCCAGGGCTGTATCACGGACCTAAAGGAGGCGGGTGAGTGATGATCCAGGGCTGTATCACGGACCTGAAGGAGGCGGGTGAGTGATGATCCAGGGCTGTATCACGGACCTGAAGGAGGCGGGTGAGTGATGATCCAGGGCTGTATCACGGACCTGAAGGAGGCGGGTGAGTGATGATCCAGGGCTGTATCACGGACCTAAAGGAGGCGGGTGAGTGATGATCCAGGGCTGTATCACGGACCTGAAGGAGGCGGGTGAGTGATGATCCAGGGCTGTATCACGGACCTGAAGGAGGCGGGTGAGTGATGATCCAGGGCTGTATCACGGACCTGAAGGAGGCGGGTGAGTGATGATCCAGGGCTGTATCACGGACCTGAAGGAGGCGGGTGAGTGATGATCCAGGGCTGTATCACGGACCTGAAGGAGGCGGGTGAGTGATGATCCAGGGCTGTATCACGGACCTGAAGGAGGCGGGTGAGTGATGATCCAGGGCTGTATCACGGACCTGAAGGAGGCGGGTGAGTGATGATCCAGGGCTGTATCACGGACCTGAAGGAGGCGGGTGAGTGATGATCCAGGGCTGTATCACGGACCTGAAGGAGGCGGGTGAGTGATGATCCAGGGCTGTATCACGGACCTGAAGGAGGCGGGTGAGTGATGATCCAGGGCTGTATCACGGACCTGAAGGAGGCGGGTGAGTGATGATCCATGGCTGTATCACGGACCTGAAGGAGGCGGGTGAGTGATGATCCAGGGCTGTATCACGGACCTGAAGGAGGCGGGTGAGTGATGATCCAGGGCTGTATCACGGACCTGAAGGAGGCGGGTGAGTGATGATCCAGGGCTGTATCACGGACCTGAAGGAGGCGGGTGAGTGATGATCCAGGGCTGTATCACGGACCTGAAGGAGGCGGGTGAGTGATGATCCAGGGCTGTATCACGGACCTGAAGGAGGCGGGTGAGTGATGATCCAGGGCTGTATCACGGACCTGAAGGAGGCGGGTGAGTGATGATCCAGGGCTGTATCACGGACCTAAAGGAGGCGGGTGAGTGATGATCCAGGGCTGTATCACGGACCTGAAGGAGGCGGGTGAGTGATGATCCAGGGCTGTATCACGGACCTGAAGGAGGCGGGTGAGTGATGATCCAGGGCTGTATCACGGACCTGAAGGAGGCGGGTGAGTGATGATCCAGGGCTGTATCACGGACCTGAAGGAGGCGGGTGAGTGATGATCCAGGGCTGTATCACGGACCTAAAGGAGGCGGGTGAGTGATGATCCAGGGCTGTATCACGGACCTGAAGGAGGCGGGTGAGTGATGATCCAGAGCTGTATCACGGACCTGAAGGAGGCGGGTGAGTGATGATCCAGGGCTGTATCACGGACCTGAAGGAGGCGGGTGAGTGATGATCCAGGGCTGTATCACGGACCTGAAGGAGGCGGGTGAGTGATGATCCAGGGCTGTATCACGGACCTAAAGGAGGCGGGTGAGTGATGATCCAGGGCTGTATCACGGACCTGAAGGAGGCGGGTGAGTGATGATCCAGGGCTGTATCACGGACCTGAAGGAGGCGGGTGAGTGATGATCCAGGGCTGTATCACGGACCTGAAGGAGGCGGGTGAGTGATGATCCAGGGCTGTATCACGGACCTGAAGGAGGCGGGTGAGTGATGATCCAGGGCTGTATCACGGACCTGAAGGAGGCGGATGAGTGATGATCCAGGGCTGTATCACGGACCTGAAGGAGGCGGGTGAGTGATGATCCAGGGCTGTATCACGGACCTGAAGGAGGCGGGTGAGTGATGATCCAGGGCTGTATCACGGACCTGAAGGAGGCGGGTGAGTGATGATCCAGGGCTGTATCACGGACCTGAAGGAGGCGGGTGAGTGATGATCCAGGGCTGTATCACGGACCTGAAGGAGGCGGGTGAGTGATGATCCAGGGCTGTATCACGGACCTGAAGGAGGCGGGTGAGTGATGATCCAGGGCTGTATCACGGACCTGAAGGAGGCGGGTGAGTGATGATCCAGGGCTGTATCACGGACCTGAAGGAGGCGGGTGAGTGATGATCCAGGGCTGTATCACGGACCTGAAGGAGGCGGGTGAGTGATGATCCAGGGCTGTATCACGGACCTGAAGGAGGCGGGTGAGTGATGATCCAGGGCTGTATCACGGACCTGAAGGAGGCGGGTGAGTGATGATCCAGGGCTGTATCACGGACCTGAAGGAGGCGGGTGAGTGATGATCCAGGGCTGTATCACGGACCTGAAGGAGGCGGGTGAGTGATGATCCAGGGCTGTATCACGGACCTGAAGGAGGCGGGTGAGTGATGATCCAGGGCTGTATCACGGACCTGAAGGAGGCGGGTGAGTGATGATCCAGGGCTGTATCACGGACCTGAAGGAGGCGGGTGAGTGATGATCCAGGGCTGTATCACGGACCTGAAGGAGGCGGGTGAGTGATGATCCAGGGCTGTATCACGGACCTGAAGGAGGCGGGTGAGTGATGATCCAGGGCTGTATCACGGACCTGAAGGAGGCGGGTGAGTGATGATCCAGGGCTGTATCACGGACCTGAAGGAGGCGGGTGAGTGATGATCCAGGGCTGTATCACGGACCTGAAGGAGGCGGGTGAGTGATGATCCAGGGCTGTATCACGGACCTGAAGGAGGCGGGTGAGTGATGATCCAGGGCTGTATCACGGACCTGAAGGAGGCGGGTGAGTGATGATCCAGGGCTGTATCACGGACCTGAAGGAGGCGGGTGAGTGATGATCCAGGGCTGTATCACGGACCTGAAGGAGGCGGGTGAGTGATGATCCAGGGCTGTATCACGGACCTGAAGGAGGCGGGTGAGTGATGATCCAGGGCTGTATCACGGACCTGAAGGAGGCGGGTGAGTGATGATCCAGGGCTGTATCACGGACCTGAAGGAGGCGGGTGAGTGATGATCCAGGGCTGTATCACGGACCTGAAGGAGGCGGGTGAGTGATGATCCAGGGCTGTATCACGGACCTGAAGGAGGCGGGTGAGTGATGATCCAGGGCTGTATCACGGACCTGAAGGAGGCGGGTGAGTGATGATCCAGGGCTGTATCACGGACCTGAAGGAGGCGGGTGAGTGATGATCCAGGGCTGTATCACGGACCTGAAGGAGGCGGGTGAGTGATGATCCAGGGCTGTATCACGGACCTGAAGGAGGCGGGTGAGTGATGATCCAGGGCTGTATCACGGACCTGAAGGAGGCGGGTGAGTGATGATCCAGGGCTGTATCACGGACCTGAAGGAGGCGGGTGAGTGATGATCCAGGGCTGTATCACGGACCTGAAGGAGGCGGGTGAGTGATGATCCAGGGCTGTATCACGGACCTGAAGGAGGCGGGTGAGTGATGATCCAGGGCTGTATCACGGACCTGAAGGAGGCGGGTGAGTGATGATCCAGGGCTGTATCACGGACCTGAAGGAGGCGGGTGAGTGATGATCCAGGGCTGTATCACGGACCTGAAGAAGGCGGGTGTGTGATGATCCAGGGCTGTATCACGGACCTGAAGAAGGCGGGTGAGTGATGATCCAGGGCTGTATCACGGACCTGAAGAAGGCGGGTGTGTGATGATCCAGGGCTGTATCACGGACTTGAAGGAGGCGGGTGAGTGATCCAGGGCTGTATCACGGACTTGAAGGAGGCGGGTGAGTGATGATCCAGGGCTGTATCACGGACCTGAAGGAGGCGGGTGAGTGATGATCCAGGGCTGTATCACGGACCTGAAGGAGGCGGGTGAGTGATGATCCAGGGCTGTATCACGGACCTGAAGGAGGCGGGTGAGTGATGATCCAGGGCTGTATCACGGACCTGAAGGAGGCGGGTGAGTGATGATCCAGGGCTGTATCACGGACCTGAAGGAGGCGGGTGAGTGATGATCCAGGGCTGTATCACGGACCTGAAGGAGGCGGGTGAGTGATGATCCAGGGCTGTATCACGGACCTGAAGAAGGCGGGTGAGTGATGATCCAGGGCTGTATCACGGACCTGAAGGAGGCGGGTGAGTGATGATCCAGGGCTGTATCACGGACCTGAAGGAGGCGGGTGAGTGATGATCCAGGGCTGTATCACGGACCTGAAGGAGGCGGGTGAGTGATGATCCAGGGCTGTATCACGGACCTGAAGGAGGCGGGTGAGTGATGATCCAGGGCTGTATCACGGACCTGAAGGAGGCGGGTGAGTGATGATCCAGGGCTGTATCACGGACCTGAAGGAGGCGGGTGAGTGATGATCCAGGGCTGTATCACGGACCTGAAGGAGGCGGGTGAGTGATGATCCAGGGCTGTATCACGGACCTGAAGGAGGCGGGTGAGTGATGATCCAGGGCTGTATCACGGACCTGAAGAAGGCGGGTGAGTGATGATCCAGGGCTGTATCACGGACCTGAAGGAGGCGGGTGAGTGATGATCCAGGGCTGTATCACGGACCTGAAGGAGGCGGGTGAGTGATGATCCAGGGCTGTATCACGGACCTGAAGAAGGCGGGTGAGGGTCCTGGTCCGCTGGTCTGGACCGTACTCCGTCACTTATACATCGTACTCGCATTGTCCCTAATGTGTGGTGACTGTTTTCCAAATGTTTCCATTCGGCTTAGTTTTTATCATAATACTATTTTTACTGTTTTGTCATAGAACTATTTTTACTATAATATCATAATACTATTTTTACTATTTTATCATAATACTAGTAGTGTCATCATAATAGTATTATGACGATTGTTTATTGTCTGCATTATTATCATTTGTCTTGCGTAGTAAAGTGTAAAGTGTAACCGTAAAATAATCTAGACAAAGATTATAATAATTAAGCGTATTAAAGTAAATATATGCAGAGCGCTTTGGCTAGAGAACTATTTGTGAAATATTTTAAAGTGTTACTATTATTTACTGTGTAGGTCAGACGAACACCACCTACACAGAGAATGCTATACAACTGGTCAAACTTCTGTATAACTTTCTGTGTCTCGAAGAAGGAACACCCCGACAAAAGTTTAATGAAAGGGTTCGTACTTATATATTTATATAAATATAAATATTTAAATTAAAGTCACAAATGTTGTCCGTATTTGATATGGGTGCATGTTACTTTTGGCAAATTGCAAATGTGTTTCCCTGTTTCATGATCAATAATATAATTAATAATAAGCCTCATTATATGTCATAATGACTATCTAGTATTGTAACTAGTAATTATTTCTCATAATATTAATAAATTATTAAATGTGCTATGCGTTAATCTGAAGAATACAATTAATCTTGTCCCTTTCACTCCCACAAGAATCAAGTGTATCCTGGTGTAGCTACCAGACAACTTTTAAATATTATCATTAATTGTGTTGATATTGCTGTTGTGACGTCACAGCTGCTGGATGACTTGCTGACTCTTCTGGATCTGCTGACCATCTGGGAACCGGACAACGAGTGGATGGAGATGGAGCAACTCGGACTCCGGATCCTGCTGGCCTTCGCCGCCCAGCGAGACATCGACGTGAGTACTCGGCTGATGCGGACAGATATTGACGTGGGTACATGGCTGATCCAGACAGATATTGACGTGAGTACTGGACTAATCCAGACAGATACCGACGTGTGTACTGGACTGATCCAGCCAGATATTGACGTGAGTACTGGGCTGATCCAGACAGATATTGACGTGATTACTGGGCTGATCCAGCCAGATATTGACGTGGGTACATGGCTGATCTAGACAGATATTGACGTGAGTACTGAGCTGATGCAGACAGATATTGTCGTGAGTACTGGGCTGATCCAGACAGATATTGACGTGAGTACTGGGCTGATCCAGCCAGATATTGACGTGAGTACTGGGCTGATCCAGACAGATCGACTTGGGTACTAGGCTGATCCAGACAGATATCGACGTGGGTACTGGGCTGATCCAGAAAGATATCGACGTAAGTACTTACCTGATGCAAACAGATATTGTCGTGAGTACTGGACTGATCCAGACAGATATCGACGTTAGTACTGGGCTGATCCAGACAGACATCGACGTGAGTACTGGACTGATCCAGAAGGATATCGACTTGGGTACTGGACTCATCCAGGCAGATATTGACGTGAGTACTGGACTCATCCAGGCAGATATTGACGTGATTACTGGGCTGATCCAGACAGATATTGACGTTAGTACTGGGCTGAATCAGACAGATGTCGACATGGGTACATAGCAGATACAAATCCAGGCAAACATATAACCCCCCCCCCCCACCCTACCCCCCTTCGACTACAGTGTGTGATTATGCTTTTCTTTAAATCCGCCCGTCTGCACACCCTGCTACAGAACCCTCCACTCACCTCCTTTCACCCCCTGTTCCTACCCCCCCCCCCCCCGGGGTTCACTTTGTGACTTCTGCCCTTTCTGCTACAGCTGTGCAGCATTGCCACCGCCCGTCTGCACACCCTACTACAGACACGTCCGGTGGAGAAACTGCAGGAATCCTGCTACGTCATGGGATCCATAGACAGCTACGTAACGGCCGCCATGGAGGGTGAGTGCGCCATTGTTACAGTCATTATACAATTTGTGTTTGGTTTTAGCCAATGATAACCATCACTACAGGTTTCGGATTTACTTCTTTATTGCATTAAAGTCTCCTGCCATTGCTACAATCATGATAACATTGCGTTTCAGCCAGTGACAACGATCACTATAGCTTTCTGATCCCGGTGATGAAGGCTCTGGTGGACAAGTGCCACGACATGCTGAACATGGAGCGGCTGCTGCCCTCCCTCCCCACCACACAGATGAGTCCCACCTTCTTTGACGACTTCAAGGCGTACTGCCTGTCAGAGGAGTGGAGGAACTTCATCAAGAAACAGGTGAGGGGGGACGTTATCAAGAAGCAGGTGAGAGGGGACTTCATCAAGAAACAGGTGAGTTGGGGACTTCATCAAGAAACAGATGAGGGGGGACTTCATCAAGAAACAGGTGAGGTGGGGACTTCATCCAGAAACAGGTGAGGTGGGGACTTCATCAAGAAACAGGTGAGGTGGGGACTTCATCAAGAAACAGGTGAGGTGGGGACTTCATCAAGAAACAGGTGAGGGGGGGACTTCATCAAGAAACAGGTGAGGGGAGACTTCATCAAGAAACAGGTGAGGTGGGGACTTCATCAAGAAACAGGTGAGGGGAGACTTCATCAAGAAACAGGTGAGGGGGGACTTCATCAAGAAACAGGTGAGGGGGGACTTCATCAAGAAACAGGTGAGGGGGGACTTCATCAAGAAACAGGTGAGGTGGGGACTTCATCAAGAAACAGGTGAGGGGGGACTTCATCAAGAAACAGGTGAGATGGGGACTTCATCAAGAAACAGGTGAGGGGGGACTTCATCAAGAAACAGGTGAGGTGGGGACTTCATCAAGAAACAGGTGAGGGGGGGACTTCATCAAGAAACAGGTGAGGGGGGACTTCATCCAGAAACAGGTGAGGGGGGACTTCATCAAGAAACAGGTGAGGTGGGGACTTCATCAAGAAACAGGTGAGGGGGGACTTCATCAAGAAACAGGTGAGGTGGGGACTTCATCAAGAAACAGGTGAGGGGGGACTTCATCAAGAAACAGGTGAGGGGGGACTTCATCCAGAAACAGGTGAGGGGGGACTTCATCAAGAAACAGGTGAGGGGGGGGACTTCATCAAGAAACAGGTGAGGGGGGACTTCATCCAGAAACAGGTGAGGGGGGACTTCATCAAGAAACAGGTGAGGTGGGGACTTCATCAAGAAACAGGTGAGGGGGGACTTCATCAAGAAACAGGTGAGGTGGGGACTTCATCAAGAAACAGGTGAGGTGGGGACTTCATCAAGAAACAGGTGAAGGGGGGACTTCATCAAGAAACAGGTGAGGGGGGACTTCATCAAGAAACAGGTGAGGTGGGGACTTCATCAAGAAACAGGTGAGGGGGGGGACTTCATCAAGAAACAGGTGAGGGGGGGGACTTCATCAAGAAACAGGTGAGGGGGGGGACTTCATCAAGAAACAGGTGAGGGGGGGGACTTCATCAAGAAACAGGTGAGGTGGGGACTTCATCAAGAAACAGGTGAGGTGGGGACTTCATCAAGAAACAGGTGAAGGGGGGACTTCATCAAGAAACAGGTGAGGGGGGACTTCATCAAGAAACAGGTGAGGTGGGACTTCATCAAGAAACAGGTGAGGTGGGGACTTCATCAAGAAACAGGTGAGGGGGGGGACTTCATCAAGAAACAGGTGAGGGGGGGGACTTCATCAAGAAACAGGTGAGGGGGGGGACTTCATCAAGAAACAGGTGAGGGGGGGACTTCATCAAGAAACAGGTGAGGGGGGGACTTCATCAAGAAACAGGTGAGGGGGGGACTTCATCAAGAAACAGGTGAGGGGGGGACTTCATCAAGAAACAGGTGAGTTGGGGACTTCATCAAGAAACAGATGAGGGGGGACTTCATCAAGAAACAGGTGAGGTGGGGACTTCATCCAGAAACAGGTGAGGTGGGGACTTCATCAAGAAACAGGTGAGGTGGGGACTTCATCAAGAAACAGGTGAGGTGGGGACTTCATCAAGAAACAGGTGAAGGGGGGACTTCATCAAGAAACAGGTGAGGGGGGACTTCATCAAGAAACAGGTGAGGTGGGA
The DNA here is from genome assembly GCA_964019135.1 of Arenicola marina. NCBI lineage: Eukaryota > Metazoa > Annelida > Polychaeta > Arenicolidae > Arenicola > Arenicola marina. The sequence continues at coordinate 32,184,724 of OZ025265.1, forward strand.
CTTCATCAAGAAACAGGTGAGGGGGGACTTCATCAAGAAACAGGTGAGGGGGGGGACTTCATCAAGAAACAGGTGAGGGGGGGGACTTCATCAAGAAACAGGTGAGGGGGGGACTTCATCAAGAAACAGGTGAGGGGGGGACTTCATCAAGAAACAGGTGAGGGGGGGACTTCATCAAGAAACAGGTGAGGGGGGGACTTCATCAAGAAACAGGTGAGGGGGACTTCATCAAGAAACAGGTGAGGTGGTGACTTCATCCAGAAACAGGTGAGGTGGGGACTTCATCAAGAAACAGGTGAGGTGGGGACTTCATCAAGAAACAGGTGAGGTGGGGACTTCATCAAGAAACAGGTGAGGTGGGGACTTCATCAAGAAACAGGTGAAGGGGGGACTTCATCAAGAAACAGGTGAGGTGGGACTTCATCAAGAAACAGGTGAGGTGGGACTTTATCAAGAAACAGGTGAGGGGGGACGTTATCAAGAAACAGGTGAGGTGGGGACTTCATCAAGAAACAGATGAGGGGGGACTTCATCAAGAAACAGGTGAGGTGGGGACTTCATCCAGAAACAGGTGAGGTGGGGACTTCATCAAGAAACAGGTGAGGTGGGGACTTCATCAAGAAACAGGTGAGGTGGGGACTTCATCAAGAAACAGGTGAGGGGGGACTCCATCAAGAAACAGGTGAGGTGGGGACTTCATCAAGAAACAGGTGAGGGGGAGACTTCATCAGGAAACAGGTGAGGTAAGGACTTCATCAAGAAACAGGTGAGGGGGGACTTCATCAAGAAACAGGTGAGGGGGAGACTTCATCAAGAAACAGGTGAGGGGGAGACTTCATCAAGAAACAGGTGAGGTGGGGACTTCATCCAGAAACAGGTGAGGGGGGGACTTCATCCAGAAACAGGTGAGGTGGGGACTTCATCAAGAAACAGGTGAGGGGGGACTTCATCAAGAAACAGATGAGGGGGGACTTCATCAAGAAACAGGTGAGGGGGGACTTCATCAAGAAACAGGTGAGGTGGGGACTTCATCCAGAAACAGGTGAGGGGGGGACTTCATCCAGAAACAGGTGAGGTGGGGACTTCATCAAGAAACAGGTGAGGGGGGACTTCATCAAGAAACAGGTGAGGGGGGACTTCATCAAGAAACAGGTGAGGTGGGGACTTCATCAAGAAACAGGTGAGGGGGGACTTCATCAAGAAACAGGTGAGGGGGGACTTCATCAAGAAACAGGTGAGGTGGGACTTTATCAAGAAACAGGTGAGGGGGGACGTTATCAAGAAACAGGTGAGGTGGGGACTTCATCAAGAAACAGGTGAGGGGGGACTTCATCAAGAAACAGGTGAGGGGGGACTTCATCAAGAAACAGGTGAGGGGGGACTTCATCAAGAAACAGGTGAGGGGGGACTTCATCAAGAAACAGGTGAGGTGGTGACTTCATCAAGAAACAGGTGAGGTGGGACTTTATCAAGAAACAGGTGAGGGGGGACGTTATCAAGAAACAGGTGAGGTGGGGACTTCATCAAGAAACAGGTGAGGGGGGACTTCATCAAGAAACAGGTGAGGGGGGACTTCATCAAGAAACAGGTGAGGGGGGACTTCATCAAGAAACAGGTGAGGGGGGACTTCATCAAGAAACAGGTGAGGTGGGGACTTCATCCAGAAACAGGTGAGGTGGGGACTTCATCAAGAAACAGGTGAGGTGGGGACTTCATCAAGAAACAGGTGAGGTGGGGACTTCATCAAGAAACAGGTGAGGGGGGACTCCATCAAGAAACAGGTGAGGTGGGGACTTCATCAAAAAACAGGTGAGGGGGAGACTTCATCAGGAAACAGGTGAGGTGAGGACTTCATCAAGAAACAGGTGAGGGGGGACTTCATCAAGAAACAGGTGAGGGGGAGACTTCATCAAGAAACAGGTGAGGGGGAGACTTCATCAAGAAACAGGTGAGGTGGGGACTTCATCAAGAAACAGGTGAGGGGGGGACTTCATCCAGAAACAGGTGAGGTGGGGACTTCATCAAGAAACAGGTGAGGGGGGACTTCATCAAGAAACAGATGAGGGGGGACTTCATCAAGAAACAGGTGAGGGGGGACTTCATCAAGAAACAGGTGAGGTGGGGACTTCATCCAGAAACAGGTGAGGGGGGGACTTCATCCAGAAACAGGTGAGGTGGGGACTTCATCAAGAAACAGGTAAGGGGGGACTTCATCAAGAAACAGGTGAGGGGGGACTTCATCAAGAAACAGATGAGGTGGGGACTTCATCAAGAAACAGGTGAGGGGGGACTTCATCAAGAAACAGGTGAGGGGGGACTTCATCAAGAAACAGGTGAGGTGGGACTTTATCAAGAAACAGGTGAGGGGGGACGTTATCAAGAAACAGGTGAGGTGGGGACTTCATCAAGAAACAGGTGAGGGGGGACTTCATCAAGAAACAGGTGAGGGGGGACTTCATCAAGAAACAGGTGAGGGGGGACTTCATCAAGAAACAGGTGAGGGGGGACTTCATCAAGAAACAGGTGAGGTGGTGACTTCATCAAGAAACAGGTGAGGGGGGACTTCATCAAGAAACAGGTGAGGTGGGGACTTCATCAAGAAACAGGTGAGGTGGGGACTTCATCAAGAAACAGGTGAGGGGGGACTTCATCAAGAAACATGTGAGGGGGGGGACTTCATCAAGAAACAGGTGAGGGGAGACTTCATCAAGAAACAGGTGAGGGGGGACTTCATCAAGAAACAGGTGAGGGGGGACCTCATCAAGAAACAGGTGAGGGGGGACTTCATCAAGAAACAGGTGAGGTGGGGACTTCATCAAGAAACAGGTGAGGTGGGGACTTCATCAAGAAACAGGTGAGGGGGGGGACTTCATCAAGAAACAGGTGAGGGGAGACTTCATCAAGAAACAGGTGAGGGGGGACTTCATCAAGAAACAGGTGAGGGGGGACTTCATCAAGAAACAGGTGAGGGGGGGGACTTCATCAAGAAACAGGTGAGGGGGGACTTCATCAAGAAACAGGTGAGGGGGGACTTCATCAAGAAACAGGTGAGGGGGGACTTCATCAAGAAACAGGTGAGGTGGGGACTTCATCAAGAAACAGGTGAGGTGGTGACTTCATCCAGAAACAGGTGAGGGGGGGACTTCATCAAGAAACAGGTGAGGTGGGGACTTCATCAAGAAACAGATGAGGGGGGACTTCATCAAGAAACAGGTGAGGGGGGGACTTCATCAAGAAACAGGTGAGGTGGGGACTTCATCAAGAAACAGGTGAGGTGGGGACTTCATCAAGAAACAGGTGAGGTGGGGACTTCATCAAGAAACAGGTGAGGTGGGGACTTCATCAAGAAACAGGTGAGGGGGGGGACTTCATCAAGAAACAGGTGAGGGGAGACTTCATCAAGAAACAGGTGAGGGGGGACTTCATCAAGAAACAGGTGAGGGGGGACTTCATCAAGAAACAGGTGAGGGGGGGGACTTCATCAAGAAACAGGTGAGGGGGGACTTCATCAAGAAACAGGTGAGGGGGGACTTCATCAAGAAACAGGTGAGGGGGGACTTCATCAAGAAACAGGTGAGGTGGGGACTTCATCAAGAAACAGGTGAGGTGGTGACTTCATCCAGAAACAGGTGAGGGGGGGACTTCATCAAGAAACAGGTGAGGTGGGGACTTCATCAAGAAACAGATGAGGGGGGACTTCATCAAGAAACAGGTGAGGGGGAGACTTCATCAAGAAACAGGTGAGGTGGGGACTTCATCCAGAAACAGGTGAGGTGGGGACTTCATCAAGAAACAGGTGAGGTGGGGACTTCATCAAGAAACAGGTGAGGGGGGACTTCATCAAGAAACAGGTGAGGTGGGGACTTCATCAAGAAACAGGTGAGGGGGGACTTCATCAAGAAACAGGTGAGGGGGGACTTCATCAAGAAACAGGTGAGGGGGGGGACTTCATCAAGAAACAGGTGAGGTGGGGACTTCATCAAGAAACAGGTGAGGTGGGACTTTATCAAGAAACAGGTGAGGGGGAGACTTCATCAAGAAACAGGTGAGGGGGAGACTTCATCAAGAAACAGGTGAGGTGGGGACTTCATCAAGAAACAGGTGAGGTGGTGACTTCATCAAGAAACAGGTGAGGTGGGACTTTATCAAGAAACAGGTGAGGGGGGGACTTCATCAAGAAACAGGTGAGGGGGGACTTCATCAAGAAACAGGTGAGGGGGGACTTCATCAAGAAACAGGTGAGGGGGGGACTTCATCAAGAAACAGGTGAGGGGGGACTTCATCAAGAAACAGGTGAGGGGGGACTTCATCCAGAAACAGGTGAGGGGGGACTTCATCAAGAAACAGGTGAGGTGGGGACTTCATCAAGAAACAGGTGAGGGGGGACTTCATCAAGAAACAGGTGAGGGGGGACTTCATCAAGAAACAGGTGAGGGGGGGACTTCATCAAGAAACAGGTGAGGGGGGGACTTCATCAAGAAACAGGTGAGGGGGGACTTCATCCAGAAACAGGTGAGGGGGGACTTCATCAAGAAACAGGTGAGGTGGGGACTTCATCAAGAAACAGGTGAGGGGGGACTTCATCAAGAAACAGGTGAGGGGGACTTCATCAAGAAACAGGTGAGGTGGGGACTTCATCAAGAAACAGGTGAGGGGGGACTTCATCAAGAAACAGGTGAGGGGGGACTTCATCAAGAAACAGGTGAGGGGGGACTTCATCAAGAAACAGGTGAGGGGGGACTTCATCAAGAAACAGGTGAGGGGGGACTTCATCAAGAAACAGGTGAGGGGGGACTTCATCAAGAAACAGGTGAGGGGGGACTTCATCAAGAAACAGGTGAGGGGGGACTTCATCAAGAAACAGGTGAGGGGGGACTTCATCAAGAAACAGGTGAGGGGGGACTTCATCAAGAAACAGGTGAGGGGGGACTTCATCAAGAAACAGGTGAGGGGGGACTTCATCAAGAAACAGGTGAGGTGGTGACTTCATCAAGAAACAGGTGAGGTGGGACTTTATCAAGAAACAGGTGAGGGGGGGACTTCATCAAGAAACAGATGAGGTGGGGACTTCATCAAGAAACAGGTGAGGGGGGGGACTTCATCAAGAAACAGGTGAGGGGGGACTTCATCAAGAAACAGGTGAGGGGGAACTTCATCAAGAAACAGGTGAGGTGGGGACTTCATCAAGAAACAGGTGAGGGGAGACTTCATCAAGAAACAGGTGAGGTGGGGACTTCATCAAGAAACAGGTGAGGGGAGACTTCATCAAGAAACAGGTGAGGGGGGACTTCATCAAGAAACAGGTGAGGGGGGACTTCATCAAGAAACAGGTGAGGGGGGACTTCATCAAGAAACAGGTGAGTTGGGACTTCATCAAGAAACATGTGAGGGGAGACTTCATCAAGAAACAGGTGAGGCGGGACTTCATCAAGAAACAGGTGAGGTGGGACTTTATCAAGAAACAGGTGAGGGGGGGACTTCATCAAGAAACAGGTGAGGTGGGGACTTCATCAAGAAACAGATGAGGTGGGGACTTCATCAAGAAACAGGTGAGGTGGGGACTTCATCAAGAAACAGGTGAGGGGAGACTTCATCAAGAAACAGGTGAGGTGGGGACTTCATCAAGAAACAGGTGAGGGGAGACTTCATCAAGAAACAGGTGAGGGGGGACTTCATCAAGAAACAGGTGAGGGGGGACTTCATCAAGAAACAGGTGAGGGGGGACTTCATCAAGAAACAGGTGAGTTGGGACTTCATCAAGAAACATGTGAGGGGAGACTTCATCAAGAAACAGGTGAGGGGGGACTTCATCAAGAAACATGTGAGGGGGGACTTCATCAAGAAACAGGTGAGGGGGGACTTCATCAAGAAACAGGTGAGGCGGGACTTCATCAAGAAACAGGTGAGGTGGGACTTTATCAAGAAACAGGTGAGGGGGGGACTTCATCAAGAAACAGGTGAGGTGGGGACTTCATCAAGAAACAGATGAGGTGGGGACTTCATCAAGAAACAGGTGAGGGGGGACTTCATCAAGAAACAGGTGAGGCGGGACTTCATCCAGAAACAGGTGAGGTGGGGACTTCATCAAGAAACAGATGAGGGGGGACTTCATCAAGAAACAGGTGAGGTGGGGACTTCATCCAGAAACAGGTGAGGGGGAGACTTCATCAAGAAACATGTGAGGGGGGACTTCATCAAGAAACATGTGAGGGGGGACTTCATCAAGAAACAGGTGAGTTGGGGACTTCATCAAGAAACAGGTGAGGGGGGACTTCATCAAGAAACATGTGAGGTGGGACTTCATCCAGAAACAGGTGAGGGGGGACTTCATCAAGAAACATGTGAGGGGGGACTTCATCAAGAAACAGGTGAGGGGGGACTTCATCAAGAAACAGGTGAGGTGGGACTTTATCAAGAAACAGGTGAGTTGGGGACTTCATCAAGAAACAGGTGAGTTGGGGACTTCATCAAGAAACATGTGAGGGGGGACTTCATCAAGAAACAGGTGAGGTGGGGACTTCATCAAGAAACATGTGAGGGGGGACTTCATCAAGAAACAGGTGAGGGGGGGGACTTCATCAAGAAACAGGTGAGGGGGGGAACTTCATTAAGAAACAGGTGAAGGGGGGACTTCATCAAGAAACATGTGAGGGGGGACTTCATCAAGAAACAGGTGAGGGGGGACTTCATCAAGAAACAGGTGAGGGGGGACTTCATCAAGAAACAGGTGAGGGGGGACTTCATCAAGAAACAGGTGAGGTGGTGACTTCATCAAGAAACAGGTGAGGGGGGACTTCATCAAGAAACAGGTGAGGTGGGGACTTCATCAAGAAACAGGTGAGGTGGGGACTTCATCAAGAAACAGGTGAGGGGGGACTTCATCAAGAAACATGTGAGGGGGGGGACTTCATCAAGAAACAGGTGAGGGGGGACTTCATCAAGAAACAGGTGAGGGGGGACTTCATCAAGAAACAGGTGAGGTGGTGACTTCATCAAGAAACAGGTGAGGGGGGACTTCATCAAGAAACAGGTGAGGTGGGGACTTCATCAAGAAACAGGTGAGGTGGGGACTTCATCAAGAAACAGGTGAGGGGGGACTTCATCAAGAAACAGGTGAGGGGGGGAACTTCATTAAGAAACAGGTGAAGGGGGGACTTCATCAAGAAACATGTGAGGGGGGACTTCATCAAGAAACAGGTGAGGGGGGACTTCATCAAGAAACAGGTGAGGGGGGACTTCATCAAGAAACAGGTGAGGGGGGACCTCATCAAGAAACAGGTGAGGGGGGACTTCATCAAGAAACAGGTGAGGTGGGGACTTCATCAAGAAACAGGTGAGGTGGGGACTTCATCAAGAAACAGGTGAGGGGGGGGACTTCATCAAGAAACAGGTGAGGGGAGACTTCATCAAGAAACAGGTGAGGGGGGACTTCATCAAGAAACAGGTGAGGGGGGACCTCATCAAGAAACAGGTGAGGGGGGGGACTTCATCAAGAAACAGGTGAGGGGGGACTTCATCAAGAAACAGGTGAGGGGGGACTTCATCAAGAAACAGGTGAGGGGGGACTTCATCAAGAAACAGGTGAGGTGGGGACTTCATCAAGAAACAGCTGAGGTGGGGACTTCATCCAGAAACAGGTGAGGTGGGGACTTCATCAAGAAACAGGTGAGGTGGGGACTTCATCCAGAAACAGGTGAGGTGGGGACTTCATCAAGAAACAGGTGAGGTGGGGACTTCATCAAGAAACAGGTGAGGGGGGACTTCATCAAGAAACAGGTGAGGGGGGACTTCATCAAGAAACAGGTGAGGGGGGGGGACTTCATCAAGAAACAGGTGAGGTGGGGACTTCATCAAGAAACAGGTGAGGTGGGACTTTATCAAGAAACAGGTGAGGGGGAGACTTCATCAAGAAACAGGTGAGGGGGAGACTTCATCAAGAAACAGGTGAGGTGGGGACTTCATCAAGAAACAGGTGAGGTGGTGACTTCATCAAGAAACAGGTGAGGTGGGACTTTATCAAGAAACAGGTGAGGGGGGGACTTCATCAAGAAACAGGTGAGGTGGGGACTTCATCAAGAAACAGGTGAGGGGGGACTTCATCAAGAAACAGGTGAGGGGGGACTTCATCAAGAAACAGGTGAGGGGGGACTTCATCAAGAAACAGGTGAGGGGGGACTTCATCAAGAAACAGGTGAGGGGGGACTTCATCAAGAAACAGGTGAGGTGGTGACTTCATCAAGAAACAGGTGAGGTGGGACTTTATCAAGAAACAGGTGAGGGGGGGACTTCATCAAGAAACAGATGAGGTGGGGACTTCATCAAGAAACAGGTGAGGGGGGGGACTTCATCAAGAAACAGGTGAGGGGGGACTTCATCAAGAAACAGGTGAGGGGGAACTTCATCAAGAAACAGGTGAGGTGGGGACTTCATCAAGAAACAGGTGAGGGGAGACTTCATCAAGAAACAGGTGAGGTGGGGACTTCATCAAGAAACAGGTGAGGGGAGACTTCATCAAGAAACAGGTGAGGGGGGACTTCATCAAGAAACAGGTGAGGTGGGGACTTCATCCAGAAACAGGTGAGGGGGAGACTTCATCAAGAAACATGTGAGGGGGGACTTCATCAAGAAACATGTGAGGGGGGACTTCATCAAGAAACAGGTGAGTTGGGGACTTCATCAAGAAACAGGTGAGGGGGGACTTCATCAAGAAACATGTGAGGTGGGACTTCATCCAGAAACAGGTGAGGGGGGACTTCATCAAGAAACATGTGAGGGGGGACTTCATCAAGAAACAGGTGAGGGGGGACTTCATCAAGAAACAGGTGAGGTGGGACTTTATCAAGAAACAGGTGAGTTGGGGACTTCATCAAGAAACAGGTGAGTTGGGGACTTCATCAAGAAACATGTGAGGGGGGACTTCATCAAGAAACAGGTGAGGTGGGGACTTCATCAAGAAACATGTGAGGGGGGACTTCATCAAGAAACAGGTGAGGGGGGGGACTTCATCAAGAAACAGGTGAGGGGGGGAACTTCATTAAGAAACAGGTGAAGGGGGGACTTCATCAAGAAACATGTGAGGGGGGACTTCATCAAGAAACAGGTGAGGGGGGACTTCATCAAGAAACAGGTGAGGGGGGACTTCATCAAGAAACAGGTGAGGGGGGACTTCATCAAGAAACAGGTGAGGTGGTGACTTCATCAAGAAACAGGTGAGGGGGGACTTCATCAAGAAACAGGTGAGGTGGGGACTTCATCAAGAAACAGGTGAGGTGGGGACTTCATCAAGAAACAGGTGAGGGGGGACTTCATCAAGAAACATGTGAGGGGGGGGACTTCATCAAGAAACAGGTGAGGGGGGACTTCATCAAGAAACAGGTGAGGGGGGACTTCATCAAGAAACAGGTGAGGTGGTGACTTCATCAAGAAACAGGTGAGGGGGGACTTCATCAAGAAACAGGTGAGGTGGGGACTTCATCAAGAAACAGGTGAGGTGGGGACTTCATCAAGAAACAGGTGAGGGGGGACTTCATCAAGAAACAGGTGAGGGGGGGAACTTCATTAAGAAACAGGTGAAGGGGGGACTTCATCAAGAAACATGTGAGGGGGGACTTCATCAAGAAACAGGTGAGGGGGGACTTCATCAAGAAACAGGTGAGGGGGGACTTCATCAAGAAACAGGTGAGGGGGGACCTCATCAAGAAACAGGTGAGGGGGGACTTCATCCAGAAACAGGTGAGGTGGGGACTTCATCAAGAAACAGGTGAGGTGGGGACTTCATCAAGAAACAGGTGAGGGGGGGGACTTCATCAAGAAACAGGTGAGGGGAGACTTCATCAAGAAACAGGTGAGGGGGGACTTCATCAAGAAACAGGTGAGGGGGGACCTCATCAAGAAACAGGTGAGGGGGGGGACTTCATCAAGAAACAGGTGAGGGGGGACTTCATCAAGAAACAGGTGAGGGGGGACTTCATCAAGAAACAGGTGAGGGGGGACTTCATCAAGAAACAGGTGAGGTGGGGACTTCATCAAGAAACAGCTGAGGTGGGGACTTCATCCAGAAACAGGTGAGGTGGGGACTTCATCAAGAAACAGGTGAGGTGGGGACTTCATCCAGAAACAGGTGAGGTGGGGACTTCATCAAGAAACAGGTGAGGTGGGGACTTCATCAAGAAACAGGTGAGGGGGGACTTCATCAAGAAACAGGTGAGGGGGGACTTCATCAAGAAACAGGTGAGGGGGGGGGACTTCATCAAGAAACAGGTGAGGTGGGGACTTCATCAAGAAACAGGTGAGGTGGGACTTTATCAAGAAACAGGTGAGGGGGAGACTTCATCAAGAAACAGGTGAGGGGGAGACTTCATCAAGAAACAGGTGAGGTGGGGACTTCATCAAGAAACAGGTGAGGTGGTGACTTCATCAAGAAACAGGTGAGGTGGGACTTTATCAAGAAACAGGTGAGGGGGGGACTTCATCAAGAAACAGGTGAGGTGGGGACTTCATCAAGAAACAGGTGAGGGGGGACTTCATCAAGAAACAGGTGAGGGGGGACTTCATCAAGAAACAGGTGAGGGGGGACTTCATCAAGAAACAGGTGAGGGGGGACTTCATCAAGAAACAGGTGAGGGGGGACTTCATCAAGAAACAGGTGAGGTGGTGACTTCATCAAGAAACAGGTGAGGTGGGACTTTATCAAGAAACAGGTGAGGGGGGGACTTCATCAAGAAACAGATGAGGTGGGGACTTCATCAAGAAACAGGTGAGGGGGGGGACTTCATCAAGAAACAGGTGAGGGGGGACTTCATCAAGAAACAGGTGAGGGGGAACTTCATCAAGAAACAGGTGAGGTGGGGACTTCATCAAGAAACAGGTGAGGGGAGACTTCATCAAGAAACAGGTGAGGTGGGGACTTCATCAAGAAACAGGTGAGGGGAGACTTCATCAAGAAACAGGTGAGGGGGGACTTCATCAAGAAACAGGTGAGGGGGGACTTCATCAAGAAACAGGTGAGGGGGGACTTCATCAAGAAACAGGTGAGTTGGGACTTCATCAAGAAACATGTGAGGGGAGACTTCATCAAGAAACAGGTGAGGGGGGACTTCATCAAGAAACAGGTGAGGCGGGACTTCATCAAGAAACAGGTGAGGGGGGACTTCATCAAGAAACAGGTGAGGGGGGACTTCATCAAGAAACAGGTGAGGTGGGGACTTCATCAAGAAACAGATGAGGTGGGGACTTCATCAAGAAACAGGTGAGGGGGGACTTCATCAAGAAACAGGTGAGGGGGGACTTCATCAAGAAACAGGTGAGGTGGGGACTTCATCAAGAAACATGTGAGGGGGGACTTCATCCAGAAACAGGTGAGGGGGGACTTCATCAAGAAACATGTGAGGGGGGACTTCATCAAGAAACATGTGAGGGGGGACTTCATCAAGAAACAGGTGAGGTGGGGACTTCATCAAGAAACATGTGAGGGGGGACTTCATCAAGAAACAGGTGAGGGGGGGACTTCATCAAGAAACAGGTGAGGGGGGGAACTTCATTAAGAAACAGGTGAAGGGGGGACTTCATCAAGAAACATGTGAGGGGGGACTTCATCAAGAAACAGGTGAGGGGGGGGACTTC
>OZ025265.1:32196545-32218448 GCA_964019135.1 Arenicola marina
ATTAACCAAACAGATAAATATATTGTTATATAAATATGCGCAAATAAATGGGAAAGTTAATCTCTCTTGATAATGAAATCAGATTGGATGAAACTTGCCCCGTTGATCTGCATCTCAGGTTGGTTACCAACTGAGTTGGGGAGGGATCAGTGGCGACATCTGGTGCACTTGACGAGTACCAAGGGGAAAAATCTGCTTTCTGCGCTTGGATGACTTTGAATTGCGATAGGGGGCGTCGTTGTGCAATATGTCTTACGGAATTCGGCCATGAAATGAAATGAAACGAGCATCCCCTATTAGGATTTAGACTTACCAATAGACGTTATTATTGGCATGGAACCGGGAGAGTTACTATTAGGATCATCCAAAAAGGTCTGCAACCATTTTCTTAAATCCAAGTATTATGTCGCATTTTTTAAGCGTGATAAATCCGCCGAAATTTATAATCACATTAAAACTTATTGCTTTATGTGTCAGGGATATATTGGCGTTGTCAGGACCATTTGGTGAACGGATTCTACACGATGATACAAGGATAGCAAAACTAGGTTAAAGCATGTGTGAATAGCCCTCATCTCGCCGGTTTGAAAAGAACATGGCCACATCTGCGCCACAGCGGTCACACACGTAATATTATATCAATTTATAATTGAATGGGAGATAAGTGTTTTTGTTCTCTTTTCTCCCCACAGGACACAGGAAGATGTTCAGCATTGGAAGTTATCGCCTCAAGAGAACTTCAGCAGAATGCGACCCAAACTGTTGCCTGACTACAACTTTGACCCGCACACGGACGCCAGTCGCTTGAGAGACAACATCGGTGCGTTAGTTACCTTGTGTGGGATGCAATATAAAGATGTGAAGCTGGGTTAATAACTCCTGCCAGATTACTTAAAATCCCGTGAGAGGTTGCATTGATGTATATCCTGTACACCACCGTTGCGTTGTAAAGCGTTGTGCCTTGTAGGCGGCTGGAGGAGCCGATTCTGTCACCCGTAGAACCGCCGTTGCGTATGCACGGTTTATGCGGTGTGCAGTTGCAGACCCCGGGAGACCGGACGCCGGAGTACCGTAGAACCGCCGTTGCGTATGCATGCTTTAGGCGGTGTGCGGTTGCAGACCCCCAGAGACCGGCCACCGGAGTACCGTAGAACCGCCGTTGCGTATGCATGCTTTAGGCCGTGTGCAGTTGCAGACCCCCAGAGACCGGCCACCGGAGTACCGTAGAACCGCCGTTGCGTATGCATGGTTTAGGCGGTGTGCAGTTGCAGACCCCGGGAGACCGGCCGCTGTATAAACGTAAAATCGCTGTGGTTCTCCGCTTAGTCAACCTGCGTCACTTTGGGGTCCTGCAAAAAAAATATATACACCGTTTCGCCATGTATTGGCGTTACGATAATAAATATGATCTATTTCATGAAGCTGATTTTTTTTAGTTTTGGATGTTTTTACTTTCAGCGGTCGACGAACCCTTGTCATCGGAGCCGCCGCTGACCTTGTCGAAAGAGGTCAAGGTCGCGGACGAGAACATCGGCGACGATCGTCTGGGAGATGAGGAGTGGAACTTGATCAGTGCCGCCAGGTCAGTGTCCTGCGGGAATGGTTAAAGGTGCTTTTACAACAGGATGTCAACATGCGAACCCGCAGAAATGGTTCGAGAAGCTACTACACCGACATGTAACCATGCCAACCGCATCAGATAGTCTTCCTATTTGTGGTAGTATCAACGAGAATTGTTCTACGGCGTTTGAATGCGTCTTTCTCTGAACTCCAGAAGCCACAAAGTTGTTGTAATAACATCTTTAATGTCCATCTGATTTATTCTGTAACTCTGTAATTAGACCACACGAGACGTCAGTGCCGATATGCTGCCGGCGCGATCCCCACACACAATCGGCGCCTTTAAATAGATGCGCAGTAATACTAGGAGATATAAATACATTACGATATGAAATATATTAAGAAAAAGTCATCTACTACAAAAATACTACCAGTGAAAATAGCACATAATATACATAAATGTTACCTGTAGCAATGCCATATAGGACGTGCGTGCTGGCGGCGCTATCCCCACAGACGATCTGCGCGGGGTTTGCGTGTCTCATAAGCAGAATTGCACGTGATATGGGTCAATAGGTAGATGCGGACAATGAGCCAATGACCTGCATAGATACGGTGTACAAAATTAATGAGTGCCCCCTGGCTTAAGTAAGGGGTGGTAACGATGAAAATAAATAATTTGAATAGAACTAAAATACGGAATTTGAATAGAACTAAAACACGGAATATGAATAGAACTTAAAATACGGAATATGAATAGAACTAAAACACGGAATACGAATAGAACTAAAATACGGAATATGAATAGAACTAAAATATGGAAATGAATAGAACTAAAATATGTAATATGAATAGGTTCATACAAAAATGAAAAACTGCCACGTGACGTACTGGTAAGTTTTCAGGCTGGCTATAATTATAACATGTAACCCTCCTTTGTAAATGTTTTTGTTTTCCAATGTTTCATCCTTCCTCACAGTACCCCTCTTGAAGAAAATGGTGGCCGAGAAAAGCAGGTGCTGTCCGAAGAATGTCAACTGATAACAATCGTAGATGTCATTCAAGGTCGACTCGAGGTCACCACGACGCACGTTTACTTCTTTGACGGCCGCGTTGACAAGGACGAAGGTTTGTCAAGTTCTGCTATCATTAGCCCACTCAAGAACTTGCACAATGTATTCATAAAGTCGTTGGTTTAATTTCGGATGCTATAAGATCATTGATATATGAAACCTGTAAATATCCGTTTTGGGACCAGACCTTTGTAAACCCGTACTGCCCAGTGAATTGACGCAAAACGAATGCCTGCTCGACAACATGTGTAAAATGTATATAATAATTTGTCGCTGGTTAATGTAATAATAATAATAATAATAATAATAATAATAATAATAATAATAGATGGAAGATAATGAGAAGGATGAAAATATAATACAAGAATCGATAATAAACTAGTAAAAATAATATATAAAACTGATAAAATTATAAAGATGAACTTAATAAAAAATAATGAAAAAGAGGTAGTAATCAAATAATGAAAGATAACATGTGAATGATAATTGACGGCTTGACTGACGGTATTTCGGTGTTTAGACGCCCGAGAGGACTTCAAGTGGTGCCTCTCCCAGCTGCGCGAGATCCACTTCAGACGCTACAACCTGCGGCGGAGCGCGCTTGAGTTCTTCCTCGTCGACCAGACGAACTACTTCCTCAACTTCGAAAAGAAGGTCCGTAACTAGATGTGATTTCTATGCTATATTGGGCACTATGTTGAGCACGGAAAATAGTCCGTACTTGCATCGTACTCTAAGTTCACTGTTTATTGCCTTCTTTTTGACGTTTAGATGTCTGATTATGTAATGCTAGTACTATGTTAACCTGTCATACATGAAATGTTTGGCTAACACGTTAGTCTGTAAAGACTATTTTTCGCTGTGAGAATTTACGTGATAGAATTCATAGAATTATCTTGGTCGGTTACTCGTCATTATTCTATTATCGTTTCATCGTGGGTGGCGTCGCTGGCTATGTGTATGACGTTGCCCTGTGTATGACGTCACTGTGTATGACGTCACTGTAGGACGTCACTCTTGCTGCATCTATGGCGTCACTGTATGACGCTGCTGTGTATGACGTCACTGACTACGTGTATGCGTCACTTGAATCTGTCTGTGTGTATGACATCTGCCCGCTCCCCCCCCCCCACCTTCACCAGGTCCGGAACAGGGTGTACAGTCGGATCCTCAGTCTGCATCCTGCCAATCTCATCTACTATGGATCCAGATCGCCCGCCGAGCTCCTCCGGTCTTCCGGACTAACCCAGGTGGGTCACAGTTCACTATTATAGGGCGCTTCACTTGTTGTAATTGTGTATTTTAGTGGGTACCCGGAATTTCCGGGAGGTTTTGAGGCAGATGTGAGTCCGGTAGTTAGGATTGGGGTAAAAGTAGCACCCAGGTACAGTTCAATATTATAGGGCGCTTCACTTGTTGTAATTGTGTATTTTAGTGGGTACCCGGAATTTCCGGGAGATTTTGAGGCAGATGTGAGTCCGGTAGTTAGGATTGGGGTAAAAGTAGCACCCAGGTACAGTTCACTATTATAGGGCGCTTCACTTCTTGTAATTGTGTATTTTAGTGGGTACCCGGATTTGAAAGAAGTTTTGAGGGCGATGTCGGAATTAAGTAAATCCAGACTGTTATGATCTAGCTTTGAGAGCCAGTGATGTAAGTGATGGCCAGGTTGGGAGGATTAGGGTGTTAGTAGCTTAGTAGCACCCAGGTACATTTCACTATTATGAGGCGGTTTATAGTTAGTCACACGTTATCTCTTAGTTTAAAGTAAATTTGTTTATTGACGATAAACATGAAAATGTGTTTCGAAACAGGTTTCAGTTGTTGATATTTGCGTACTATAGTAAGCGCCTGTTACATCCGGGTCCCTGCCCTATTTGTCATACTTATCATACATATTTATCATTTATCAACATTTACATATTAACGCTTTTACGGTGTAGCTTTCATGTAAAGTTGTTAATAACACGGTTTATGTTCACACGGTGATACAACGTATCGATTAGATGCAGATGTTGTCAGCTTACTGAAAAATCGTCGGGCCCTTCCATCGTCTGAACATGTGGGACATTTCGAAAGGAAACGTGTAAAATGGGGAATAACAAGTGGCGAAAGTTTTACAAACATAAATATAATTATGTTCCAGAAATGGTATTTTGTATGTATGTTATTGTTGTGCGTATTGGAGTAGTAAGTAGCATGTATTATATATGCATATGTAGCTTATATATATGTACATATGTCCATTTCGTGCCGAAATAAAAGAAACTTTTTTTTTTCAGAAATGGGTCCACCGAGAAATCTCAAACTTCGACTACTTGATGCAGTTGAACACAATCGCTGGACGAACCTATAACGATCTAAGCCAGTATCCCGTGGTGAGTGGCCGGCCCGAGGGTCCTCGGGGGGTGGGGGAGGTAACTACATACAGAAATGTATAAGGAGGTTTCGCTGGGAGCCCCGAAGTCTTACCCATCCGAGTACTAAAAAAATGTGTCAAATTAGGGCCCATCCACGTAGCAGCTGCTCAAGTTGCAAGACTTTGGCAAAATCTACTGTGCGGAAAAATCCTTGATATCGGCCCCTCTCCAGCTTGAAAATTGTGCGGACTCATTGGCGTTCCAACTGCCTCCTAAAGTAGACCCATGCAGGTACCAAAGTGCATACCTTCGGACCCACTGGCGTACCAAAATGCACGAAAAAGTCCCCAGCAGTCCATTACTTTGAGATACCCCCCCCCCCCCGCCGCCCCCCCCCCCCTACCGGGGTGGCCGGACAGTGGATCATCATCGTGTGTAGCTTGCGGCACACCCCACACCACGCCACCGCCACAGACTACAAGCAAGCGATGCAATTTTAGTATTTTAATTCTGTCTAAAAATGTAATTTGTGGCTTACAAATAATTTACAATCGCTGGACGAACTTACCTTACGATCTGAGCTATTATCTCGTGGCGAATGGCCGGACCAATATGTACTGTTTGACGTCACTTTATGACGTCACTGTATGACGTCACTGTATGACGTCACTGTATGACGTCACTGTATGACGTCACTGTATGACGTCACTGTATGACGTCACTATGACGTCACTGTATGACGTCACTTTATGACGTCAATGTGACGGCCAATGTTGACCAATATGTGGTTTACAAACCAGCTCTGCTGCGTTCAACGTGGCCCAAGTTATCATTCAAGTGTGTGTACAAACTTGGCCTAAAACACCATTGTTTCATTTCAGTTCCCCTGGATCCTGAGTGACTACACCTCGGACGTCCTTGACCTGGAGAATCCGCAGTCCTACCGCGACCTCTCGCGGCCGATCGGCGTGGTCAACCCGAAGAATGAAGAGGAAGTCCGTGAGAAGTGAGTGACGTCATGCGACTGGGCGATATTGCAAGGATTTAGGTGGCTATTTTGGCAAATATACGCACAAAGAATAGCGGGACTCGCACAACTGTCAATGAGTATTGGTTTAGCAGGCTGATGTATGTGTCTAGAAGTTTAGATCTTTCGTCTGTTTTATATGAATTATAAGATACTAATAAAATAATAATTAAACGTAGCAGTGAGTCAAGCCTACTAGCCTCGGCAAGAGGGTTCACTCCTTTAGCCGAAGAGGTTGGTTGGCTGACTCGAGAGCGAAGATCGTGAGTTCGACTCTCCCTGGGGACCAATCCGGCCCCGCCGTTACGTAAATAATAACAATAGGATACGGCTAATAACGCAACATGAATAATATTAAATAATAACAAAATTAAAATAATAAATGCATAATAATAATGTTAAAATGTTAATGAAATACAAATAATATAATAATAGGCATCAAGATAACAGAATGGTGTTATGAAACAAGTCTTTGGTTTATTCTGCCTCAGGTTTGAGAACTTTGAGGACCCGTCTGGAAATATTGAGAAGTTTCACTACGGGACTCACTACTCCAACGCGGCGGGTGTCATGCACTACTTGATCCGGATGGAACCCTTCACCACTCTCCACATCCAGCTCCAGAGCGGCAGGTCGGTGGAGGGGGAGGGAGGTGGGGGGGGGGGGGGGGTGGATGGGGAGGGAGGTGGGGGTGATATACAATTTTGTTTTTTGGCTTAGATTTATATTCTCGACTACTCGTCTCGTTAAGTTTTTTAAGTGTTCAAAGTTTTTAAAGTTGTTTTAAATTTTCAAAGTTTTTATTTGTGTGTTCTATTTTAACGCATCCGACATCCAGCCGGTTGTTTGTACCCAGCTCTCACTAACATTTTGCCCCCCCGCTCCTCTCCCAGGTTTGACGTGAGTGACCGCCAGTTCCACTCCATTCTGAACACGTGGCAGTGTCTGATGGACACACCCAATGATGTCAAGGAACTCACGCCAGAGTTCTTCTATTTGCCTGAGTTCCTCGTCAACCAAAACAGTGAGTAACTTACCGGAAACAATGGCCATTGTATCTCTCTCTGGCTCTCCTGTCTCTGTCTCTCTTTCTCTCTCTGGCTCTTTCCGCTTTTATCTCTGTTTCTCTCTGCCTCTCCCTGTCTCTCTGTGTCGCTAATCTCTGTTCCTCGTCAACCAAAACAGTGAGTAACTCGCCGTAATCAATGGCCATTGTTTCGCTCTCTCTCTCTCTCTCTGTCTGTGTCTCTGTCTCTATCTCTGTCTCTCTCCGTCTCCGTCTCTCTCTCGCTCTCTGTCTCTCTCTGTCTCTGTCTCGCTCTGTCTCTCTCTGGCCATTGTATCTCTATCTAGCTCTCTCCGTCTGTCTTTGTACTCTGCCTCTCTCCGTCTCTGTCTCTAAACTCTGACTCTCTCAACTCTGACTCTCTCTCTCTCTCTCTCTCTCTCTCTCTCTCTCTCTGTCTCTCGCTGTCTCTCTGTCTCTGTTTCTGTCTCTCTCTGTCTCTCTGTCTCTCTCTGGCCATTGTATCGCTATCTGGCTGTCTCCGTCTGTCTGTATTTCTGCCTCTCTCCCTCTCTGTCTCCATCCGTCTCTGTCTCTCTCTGTCTCTGTCTCTCTCTGGCCATTGTATCTCTATCTGGCTGTCTCCGTCTGTCTGTATTTCTGCCTCTCCGTCTCTGACTCCATCCGTCTCTGTCTCTGTCTCTGACTCTTTCTCTGTCCCTCTCAGTCTCTCTCTCTGTTCTTGATTTTTGAAATTATGGATACAGTGTGTCTCTTTCCGACTCTCTCTCTCTACTTATTTCTCGCTATTTGCATCCCTATAACTCCCTTACTCGCTGCACATATCTGACGTGGTCCTTACGTCTCTTGACTCCCCTACCCGCTTTCTCTTCCTCTCTCTCGCTCTCACACCCTCTCTCTCTATCTCGCCGAAATTATGAATTGACAAAGGGTTATCTGTATCCCTCTATCTCTTTCACGTTTTCTCTCTCACAGAGAATCTTTCCGCTACCCTCTCTCTATCTCGTGTGCACAGAGCAAACCTAAAACTATATACCAATGCCTACTTCTACCGTTCGCAATAAACTCCTTTAAACGCGTTTTACACATTGCGTTATTTGAAGTAACCGACGGACCTTGCGTTTCTCCACAGGGTTTGACCTTGGGAAGCTGCAGGGGTCACGTGACGTGGTCGACCATGTGGAGCTGCCGAAGTGGGCGTCTTCTCCCGAGGACTTCATCCACAAACACATGAGGGCCTTGGTAGGAACGCGGGGCATCTACTGCGCCACTTGGAGAAACTCGAAAAACATGAAACTTTTGCACGTACATTTTAAAAGCTGCAATGGAGCAATTGTAGAGCAAACTAATATATTGATTTTATAAAGGTCATTTTCGTAAAATTGTCTAGAAAAGCATTGCTGTCTTATGTTTGCGCAATATCAGAAAAACTAATTCGGAGCCTCTACTGTGCCACTTGTGGAACCTCGAAAATGAAACTTTTGCATGTACATTTTGAAAGCTGCAGTGAGTGTAAAAATTTGAGAGCACGCAGTAATATTGATTTTATTCAGGTAATATTTCTACAAAAACATCGCTTTCTATGTCATTTTCTGTGTTTTTGCAAGAAAAAAAAATGGAGGGGGGGGGGCGGCATCTCTGGTGTAGTGCTTACCGGGCAGCTAGTCTAGAGCATGTTTCACCCATTCTTCCAGCGTAAAGAGAGGAGCAGTCATAAAATGAACACTCAGAAGACAAGGCTACTTAAACCTTAGCTCTTAGTGAAAGGCTTCCCTGCCCTGTTCCTTGAGCTCCTTTATAGTGATATAATTTGTTGCGTCTCCTGCCTGTTGTGCAATATTATAACTTGACCTAATTTGTTGACCTGGCTGACCTTTGACCTGATTGGTGTCGTGTGCAGGAGTCCGAGCACGTGTCACAACACCTGCACGAATGGATCGACTTAATCTTCGGCTACAAGCAGAAGGGACCGGCAGCCGTGGAGGCACTCAATGTCTTCTACTACTGTACCTACGAGGGTGAGTACAGCGCCCCCTACTGTAGAGACTAACCTCTGAGTACAGCGCCCCCTACCGTGGAGACTAACCTCTGAATACCGCGCCCACCACCTGAAGGGACTAATGTCTGATTACAGCGCCCCCTACCATGGAGACTGACGTATGTTTACAATGCCCCCTACTGTAGAGACTAATGTCTGGGTACAGCGTCCCCTACCGTGAAGACGGATGTTTGAGTACAGCACCCCCTACCGTGGAGACTAATGTCTGTTTGCCACGCCCCCTACTGTATAGACTAACGTCTGAGAACAGGGCTGCGTACCGGAGCACGATCGACTGCGGCGAACATTTTTGGTCACTCCGAACTTGCTACGGTACGACATTGGTCACATTGAAGTATTTCCATTTGTTGCGGGGATAACCACCCAACTAATTATCCTTACTTCAGAAATAGCAGCACAATCGAAATGGTGTAAAATATTGATAAATAAAAGATAATTATAAAGCATCGATATTTACGGGTTATCCCACTTATCTGAGAAGATTCGTCGTCCAGAGTTTAATATTATCTTGCGGGACTGCTCCTGATCGCGGCGAACCATACCCCACTTCCGCTTCAAAATTGCACGCGTCCTTGACCAATCCGCCAAGTTCAATTCCTTATTTGTCGTACCGCAAGGAGTGCGATCGCGATCGATCGTGCTCCGGTACGCAGCCCAGCGCCCCCCTACCGTGGAGACTGAAGTTTGAGTACAGCGCCCCCCACCGTTGAGACTAATGTCTGTTTACCACGCCCCCTACTGTATAGACTAACGTCTGGGTATAACGCCCCCTACCTTGGAGCAAGGTGCGCACAGGCTTGAAAAGTGCTTGAATTTTGACTGATGCCTGGATAAAGTCATAAAAACAGAAATGGGCCTTGAGATCGATCTAATGTAGTTGAATTTGCTTGAAAATAGGGCAGTTACAATGAAAAGTGCTTAATTTCAAACTGGACTGGGCACTGGCAAAGATCCAAGAAAAAAACAAAAGGTGGCTGAATTGAAAAAGTAGCAATTAATAAAAGTATAGTGATTATCTGCAATAAATGCTGTTGGCTGGTAATAAATCAACGTGGACACTGCCCTTTTGATGTTATCCCTTATTTCCGCATATCAAAATTGTATGCATGAAATTTAGTCCCCAAGTTTTGCAATTTGTATGCTTAAAATAGACCAGAGAAGGTAAAAATTGTCATTGAAAAGTCTTTGAATTTTTCTGGTACTTGCCTTAAAAAGGCTTAAATTTGATGGAACCTTGCCTGTATGAACCCTGTGGAGACTAATGTCTGTTTACAACGCCCCTACTGTAGAGACTAATGTCTGGGTACAGCGCCCCCCACCATGGAGACTGACGTCTGAGTAAAGCGCCCCCTACTGTGTAGGCCCTCGATATCTATATTCTATATCAGCCATCAGAAATATTCTTCATGCACAAAAGTTGAATAAACTTATTTGTTATTAGCCATAAGCCGCGTCACGTTCGACCTCACTCTCCCAGGAGAGGGAGCTCGTTCCTCCGGTCACGAACTTTAGCGTTAGCGGAACGCCCTCTGTCGAGAGATCGCTTACACCAGCCCAAATGAGTCTGTGTGTGCGAGATAGAGAGCCCATCTCTTTCATCGCAAAGAGTAGGGGGTTAGACATGGCTCCTATCTGCCTTAGTTCTCCCATTGCCGCGATAATTATGACGCACAGCGTCCTACTTTAACCAAACACACCTTTGTTTCCCGCGATCCAGGTGCTGTTGACCTTGACGCCATCACAGATCCGTTACAACGCAAGGCGCTTGAAGGAATGATCAACAACTTCGGGCAGACGCCATGCCAGCTGATGAAGGTCAGTGACCGCGACAAACAATCCACAGCTGGCGAAACTTGCCACGTGATCTCTGAACACACGGAGTAACGCGACTGTTTATTGTGCCGATACGGTTTGCATATGGCATTGGTTCGAGTGCGAGGGGGGTTTATCTCAGCACGAGTCCCCCACATCCCGTCCGTCTGCCTTTAGACAAGGATAGGATGGGTGATTTGTGTTGAGATCAACCCGTCTCGTGCTGGAACCAATGTCATATGCATTTTCTCGCACGAACCGCAGTCAAATTTCACCCTGAGAGGTGACAGATCGAACCTTTTCGAAAGTATCCATTCGGGGATTGCGAGATGGGTTTATCCCAGACCTGGTGTCACAATGGGCCGCAGTGCAGTTAGTGGGAGAAAACTAAAACAATAGTGGGATCGGAGATGACCACGAGATGAAGCCGCAATCTATTCGGTTGCATGGTCATCATAACCGGCAAATACACAATATATTAAATTTTTCCTTTTTCCGGGTAATAAAGCGAAAAGGAAATATTGTCCGTCCTTTATTGACTGAGCCTTCTGTCTTTAACCGCCAAATGATATCATTAAATATTTCCTTATTCCTGGTGATAAGATTTCCACGAGGATTGGTTGACATTGTTTTAACTTAGAGGCTGATCAATACAAAGTAAAGATATTTATATGTTCCTGGTGCTATACTTGCTCCACATTTACAATGGACGCATTCCCCAAAAGATGTTCAAATTGATGATATATCATAAATATCGATCGCTGTTGTTTTAATTTAGAGGCTGATCAATACGTTTATATGTTTCTGGGGCTATACTTGATGTTACTCCACTGTTGCAATGGACGGATTCCCCAGATGTTCAAATGATCATAAATTGTAGTTTGATAATGATAAAGTATATGATTTGAATACCACGTGACCAATGTGACCACGTGACATGCTTATTCCTCCAGGAGCCCCATCCTCGGCGTTTGACGTTCGACGACGTGGCGACCAAGGCACTGCGCTCCGACAGACCGCTCAGCCTCCTCTTCTTCCTCAACCACCTCAAGGCGTTCTTTGTAGAGGTAAGGCGTCCTCTAGAGGGGAGGGGAGGGGGGTGACCACGTGGTCTAGTAGGTGGCGACCAAGGCATTGCGCTCCGACAGACCGCTCAGCCTCCTCTTCTTCCTCAACCACCTCAAGGCGTTCTTTGTAGAGGTAAGGCGTCCTCTAGAGGGGAGGGGAGGGGGGTGACCACGTGGTCTAGTAGGTGGCGACCAAGGCACTGCGCTCCGACAGACCGCTCAGCCTCCTCTTCTTCCTCAACCACCTCAAGGCGTTCTTTGTAGAGGTAAGGCGTCCTCTAGAGGGGAGAGGGCGGGGGGGGGGGGTGACCACGTGGTCTAGTAGGTGGCCGCCAAGGCACTGCGCTCAGACAGACCGCTCAGCCTCCTCTTCTTCCTCAACCACCTCAAGGCGTTCTTTGTAGAAGTAAGGCGTCCTCTAGAGGAGAGGGGAGGGGGGTGACCACGTGGTCTAGTAGGTGGCGGCCAAGGCACTGCGCTCAGACAGACCGCTCAGCCTCCTCTTCTTCCTCAACCACCTCAAGGCGTGCTTTGTAGAGGTAAGGCGTCCTCTAGAGGGGAGGGGAGGGGGGTGTCCACGTGGTCTAGTAGGTTTCGACCAAGGCACTGCGCTCCGACAGACCGCTCAGCCTCCTCTTCTTCCTCAGCCACCTCAAGGCGTTCTTTGTAGAGGTAAGGCGTCCTCTAGAGGGGAGGGGGGGGGGTGACCACGTGGTCTAGTAGGTGGCGACCAAGGCACTACGCTCAGACAGACCGCTCAGCCGTCTCTTCTTCCTCAACCACCTCAAGGCGTTCTTTGTAGAGGTAAGGCGTCCTCTAGAGGGGAGGGGAGGGGGGTGACCACGTGGTGTAGTAGGCGGCGACCAAGGCACTACGCTCAGACAGACCGCTCAGCCGTCTCTTCTTCCTGAACCACCTCAAGGCGTTCTTTGTAGAGGTAAGGCGTCCTCTAGAGGGGAGTTGGGGGGGTGGGGGTGACCACGTGGTGTAGTAGGCGGCGACCAAGGCACTGCGCTCAGACAGACCGCTCAGCCTCCTCTTCTTCCTCAACCACCTCAAGGCATTCTTTGTAGAGGAAAGGCGTCCTCTAGAGGGGAGGGGAGGGGGGTGACCACGTGGTGTCACAGACCGCTCAGCCTCCTCTTCTTCCTCAACCACCTCAAGGCGTTCTTTGTAGAGGTAAGGCGTCCTCTAGAGGGGAGAGGGGGGGGGGGGTTGACCACGTGGTCTAGTAGGTGGCGACCAAGGCACTGCGCTCAGACAGACCGCTCAGCCTCCTCTTCTTCCTCAACCACCTCAAGGCGTTCTTTGTAGAGGTAAGGCGTCCTCTAGAGGGGAGTGGGGGGGGGGGGTGGGGGTGACCACGTGGTGTAGTAGGTGGCGACCAAGGCACTGCGCTCAGACAGACCGCTCAGCCTCCTTTTCTTCCTCAACCACCTCAAGGCGTTCTTTGTAGAGGTAAGGCGTCCTCTAGAGGGGAGAGGGGGGGGGGTGACCACGTGGTGTAGTAGGTGGCGACCAAGGCACTGCGCTCAGACAAGCCGCTCAGCCTCCTCTTCTTCCTCAACCACCTCAAGGCGTGCTTTGTAGAGGTAAGGCGTCCTCTAGAGGGGAGGGGAGGGGGGTGACCGCGTGGTCTAGTAGGTGGCGACCAAGGCACTGCGCTCAGACAGACCGCTCAGCCTCCTCTTCTTCCTCAACCACCTCAAGGCATTCTTTGTAGAGGTAAGGCGTCCTCTAGAGGGGAGGGGAGGGGGGGGGGTGACCACGTGGTCTAGTAGGTGGCGACCAAGGCATTGCGCTCAGACAGACCGCTCAGCCTCCTCTTCTTCCTCAACCACCCACACGTCATCCATACATCACCCATACATCACCCACACATCACCCACACATCACCCATACATCACCCACACATCACCCATACATCACCCACACATCACCCACACATCACCCATGCATCACCCATACATCACCCATACATCACCCACACATCACCAATACATCACCCATACATCACCCACACATCACCCATGCATCACCCATGCATCACCCATACATCACCCATACATCACCCATACATCACCCATACATCACCCACACATCACCCACACATCACCCATACATCACCCATACATCCCCCATACATCACCCATACATCACCCCCACATCACCCATTCATCACCCATACATCGCCCACACATCACCCATACATCACCCATACATCACCCACACATCACCCATACATCACCCATACATCACCCATACATCACCAATACATCACCCATGCATCACCCATACATCACCCACACATCACCCATACATCACCCACACATCACCCATACATCACCCACACATCACCCACACATCACCAATACATCACCCACACATCACCCATACATCACCCATACATCACCCATACATCACCCATATATCACCCATACATCACCCACACATCACCCACACATCACCCACAGATATAAGCTAGAGATCTATTTATATTTTATGAACATAATCAGTGTGAGCCCTGCTTTCTATCACGCTTCACATCTTCAACATCTGTGTCATGCACTGTAATTTATATTTTTAGAAAATAAAAAATTCATGTTAAAAAAAATATTATTAAAAAATTTATAAATGCGCGCGACTTATGGTAATATACATTCTGCTGATAAGGCGGGACAAAATATATGCCAAAGAATAAATAGTTCTACTATATCACGTGGTCTAGCTCGATCCGGTCAGAAAATAACTAAATCTTGAAATAATGAAATAATAAACATTTATTCCATACCTTTCCGGCCAGGGGCCATGGTGCTATCAGTTCAGTGTAAAGTGCAGTACATATGAGTGTGCTGGTACATTTACAAACTCAACTTATACAGCATTATACGTATAGCAGCTATATTTCGGGGGTTCAGAAACCTTATGAAGTAATTCAAGGAGCGCATTGTGGCCAACATTCAACAATCGTGTATAAAAAAACCTGTTCTTGTTGTTGTTGTAGGCGGCCTTCGAGTTGGACCCCCTGCAGTCGGTCTGTGTTCCCAGGAGTCAGGCTAGGTCCTTCATACAGCACGGGATGCCCGATACCATGGTAACGAGAAAAAACTAAGTTTTGTTTGTGAAAAAAAAAAAAGACAAATCCCAGAAATATGCGTAATTTGATCACGGGGATTTTTGCTCACGTTGAGATAAATTGACCTTTGTAACGTCATAAATAAATGTTTACATGTCCGATGTGCCTAATGTTGTTAATCTTTGTTAACAATTGACTGTTTTAACGTATGTTGCGGTGTAGTTTATAATTGTTTAATTTATATTTTTAACGGCTGATATATTGCTTAGTTATATTAATTATACTGAATTATATTAGAGGCAGATCTTTCACTTTATTTGACACTTGGTGATTGTGACGTCAGAGGGTTATATCTATGTCTCTCCCCGCCAGGTGGTTGTGACGTCAGAGGGTTATACCTATGTCTCTCACCGCCAGGTGGTTGTGACGTCAGAGGGTTATACCTATGTCTCTCCCCGCCAGGTGATTGTGACGTCAGAGGGTGTGTTGGGCACACAGGGCTGTGACGTCAGAAAACTTATGTCTATGTCTTTCCCTGCCAGGTGGTTGTGACGTCAGAGGGTGTGCTGGGCACACATAGCTGTGACGTCAGAAAGTTATGTCTATGTCTCTCCCCGCCAGGTGGTTGTGACGTCAGAGGGTGTGCTGGGCACACATAGCTGTGACGTCAGAGAGTTATATCTATGTCTCTCCCCGCCAGGTGATTGTGACGTCAAAGGGTGTGTTGGGCACACAGGGCTGTGACGTCAGAAAACTTATGTCTATGTCTCTCCCTGCCAGGTGGTTGTGACGTCAGAGGGTGTGCTGGGCACACATAGCTGTGACGTCAGAGAGTTATATCTATGTCTCTCCCCGCCAGGTGATTGTGACGTCAGAGGGTGTGCTGGGCACACATAGCTGTGACGTCAGAGAGTTATATCTATGTCTCTCCCCGCCAGGTGGTTGTGACGTCAGAGGGTGTGCTGGGCACACATAGCTGTGACGTCAGAGAGTTATATCTATGTCTCTCCCCGCCAGGTGGTTGTGACGTCAGAGGGTGTGCTGGGCACACATAGCTGTGACGTCAGAGAGTTATGTCTATGTCTCTCCCTGCCAGGTGGTTGTGACGTCAGAGGGTGTGTTGGGCACACACGGTTGGCTCCCGTATGACAAATCCATCTCCAACTACTTCACCTTCGAGCGGGATCCCACGATGGCAAGCGGCAAGTGAGTTACAGTCCAACAGAAGCCTTCACCGTAACATAAATCCACACCTCTTGGGCCCATGGTCAATAGTCGTGCGCAAAATTACTTACCTGTCGGCATAGCATCTGAAGGTATTGGTCGATGTTCGTGCCTCGCGTTCTGTAGGACCCGATGTTTACCAGATTCGACAAATGCATTCGCCATTGTTCGCCGAGAAAACTATCCGGATTTCCATCGATTGCTTGCATCATTTTGGTAATATGCTGTGGCAGATACGTGAAATACTATTACATTAATACTATAATTAATACTACATCTATTAATACTATCATTAATACTACATATATTAATACTATCATTAATACTACATTCTATTACATTAATACTACGTACTATTACATTAATACTACTTACTATTACATTAATACTATAATTAATACTACATCTATTAATACTATCATTAATACTACATATATTAATACTATAATTAATACTACATTCTATTACATTAATACTACGTACTATTACATTAATACTACTTACTATTACATTAATACTATAATTAATACTACATCTATTAATACTATCATTAATACTACATATATTAATACTATAATTAATACTACATTCTATTACATTAATACTACGTACTATTACATTAATACTACTTACTATTACATTAATACTATAATTAATCTTACATACTATTACATTAATAATTAATTAACACTACATTCTATTACATTAATACTACATTCTATTACATTAATACTACATTCTATTACATTAATACTACTTACTATTACATTATTACTATAATTATTACTGCATACTATTACATTATTACTATAATTAATACTGCATACTATTACATTAATACTATAATTAATACTTCATATATTAATACTATAATTAACACTACATTCTATTACATTAATACTATAATTAATACTACATATATTAATACTATCATTAATACTACATATATTAATACTATAATTAATACTACATTCTATTACATTAATACTACGTACTATTACATTAATACTACTTACTATTACATTAATACTATAATTAATCTTACATACTATTACATTAATAAGTAATTAACACTACATTCTATTACATTAATACTACATTCTATTACATTAATACTACATTCTATTACATTAATACTACTTACTATTACATTATTACTATAATTATTACTGCATACTATTACATTATTACTATAATTAATACTGCATACTATTACATTAATACTATAATTAATACTTCATATATTAATACTATAATTAACACTACATTCTATTACATTAATACTATAATTAATACTACATATATTAATACTATAATTAACACTACATTCTATTACATTAATACAACATACTATTACATTCATACTATAATTAATACTACATACTATTACATTAATAATATAATTAATACTACATACTATTACATTAATAATATAATTAATCTTACATACTATTACATTAATAATATAATTAATACTACATACTATTATATTATTACTATCATTAATACTACATACTATTACATTACATTACCATTTATTTAATAAATTGTCTAATTTTTGTCACTGATTAAAACCGAGACATTGTATTAATCATCTACCCCACCCTACCCCCTCCTTCTCCCTCTGTAGGACGCGGCGCGTGCTCGCCGGTCCCTTCGCGCCGGATGTGGCTGTGACGTCACGCCTCTTCGCCGTTTCCAATGACGCCAAGCTGGTGTTTAGCGGCGGTCACTGGGACAACAGCCTGCGCGTGTACAACATCCCCAAGGGCAAGACGGTGGCACACATCATCAGGCACAAGGGTAGGTCGCGGCAAGGTCAAGGTCAATGGGGTCAAGGTTAATGAGGCCAAGGTTAAGGTCAAGTGCATCCAGATGTATAACAAGAATCGTCAAGGCTTTCTGAAAGTTTCCTGACACCAAAAAAAGTTTCCTATTTTTTTCATAAATGTGTGCTGGACAGCCTGTAATAAGAATGTGTTTCTTATTTTTAAATAATCTAATTTTAATAAATTTTATAAATAATAATTTTTTGAATAATCTGTTTAATCTTTCAGACGTTGTGACCTGCCTCGCCCTAGATTACTGCGGCAGTCACCTGATCACGGGGTCACGTGACACGACGTGCATGCTCTGGCAAGTTAACCCACAGGTGAGGTTTAAGCCGAGAGATCTGCCCCGGTCGTCATGTATGGGTGGGGACTGCCGGGGGAGCGGGGTGGACTCCGGTCGTCATGTATGGGTGGGGACTGCCGGGGGAGCGGGGTGGACTCCGGTCGTCATGTATTGTTGGGGACTGCCGGGGGAGC
Organism: Arenicola marina; assembly: GCA_964019135.1. Taxonomy (NCBI): domain Eukaryota; kingdom Metazoa; phylum Annelida; class Polychaeta; family Arenicolidae; genus Arenicola; species Arenicola marina. Next base: position 32,215,140 of record OZ025265.1, read on the forward strand.
GGGGTGGACTCCGGTCGTCATGTATGGGTGGGGACTGCCGGGGGAGCAGGGTGGACTCCAGTCGTCATGTATGGGTGGGGACTGCCGGGGGAGCGGGGTGGACTCCGGTCGTCATGTATGGGTGGGGACTGCCGGGGGAGCGGGGTGGACTCCGGTCGTCATGTATTGGTGGGGACTGCCGGGGGAGCGGGGTGGACTCCGGTCGTCATGTATGGGTGGGGACTGCCGGGGGAGCGGGGTGGACTCCGGTCGTCATGTATGGGTGGGGACTGCCGGGGGAGCGGAGTGGACTCCGGTCGTCATGTATGGGTGGGGACTGCCGGGGGAGCGGGGTGGACTCCGGTCGTCATGTATTGGTGGGGACTGCCGGGGGAGCGGGGTGGACTCCGGTCGTCATGTATGGGTGGGGACTGCCGGGGGAGCGGGGTGGACTCCGGTCGTCATGTATGGGTGGGGACTGCCGGGGGAGCGGAGTGGACTCCGGTCGTCATGTATGGGTGGGGACTGCCGGGGGAGCGGGGTGGACTCCGGTCGTCATGTATGGGTGGGGACTGCCGGGGGAGCGGGGTGGACTCCGGTCGTCATGTATGGGTGGGGACTGCCGGGGGAGCGGGGTGGACTCCGGTCGTCATGTATGGGTGGGGACTGCCGGGGGAGCGGGGTGGAGTCCGGTCGTCATGTATGGGTGGGGACTGCCGGGGGAGCGGGGTGGACTCCGGTCGTCATGTATGGGTGGGGACTGCCGGGGGAGCGGGGTGGACTCCGGTCGTCATCTATGGGTGGGGACTGCCGGGGGAGCGGGGTGGACTCCGGTCGTCATGTATGGGTGGGGACTGCCGGGGGAGCGGGGTGGACTCCGGTCGTCATGTATGGGTGGGGACTGCCGGGGGAGCGGGGTGGACTCCGGTCGTCATGTAAGGGTGGGGACTGGGGGGGGGAGCGGGGTGGACTCCGGTCGTCATGTATGGGTGGGGACTGCCGGGGGAGCGGGGTGGACTCCGGTCGTCATGTATGGGTGGGGACTGCCGGGGGAGCGGGGTGGACTCCGGTCGTCATGTATGGGTGGGGACTGCCGGGGAGGGTGGACTCCGGTCGTCATGTATGGGTGGGGACTGCCGGGGGAGCGGGGTGGACTCCGGTCGTCATGTATGGGTGGGGACTGCCGGGGGAGCGGGGTGGACTCCGGTCGTCATGTATGGGTGGGGACTGCCGGGGGAGCGGGGTGGACTCCGGTCGTCATGTATGGGTGGGGACTGCCGGGGGAGCGGGGTGGACTCCGGTCGTCATGTATGGGTGGGGACTGCCGGGGAGGGTGGACTCCGGTCGTCATGTATGGGTGGGGACTGCCGGGGGAGCGGGGTGGACTCCGGTCGTCATGTATGGGTGGGGACTGCCGGGGGAGTGGGGTGGACTCCGGTCGTCATGTAAGGGTGGGGACTGCCGGGGGAGCGCGGTGGACTCCGGTCGTCATGTATGGGTGGGGACTGCCGGGGGAGCGGGGTGGACTCGGTCGTCATGTATGGGTGGAGACTGCCGGGGGAGCGGGGTGGACTCCGGTCGTCATGTATGGGTGGGGACTGCCGGGGGAGCGGGTAGGACTCCGGTCGTCATGTATGGGTGGGGACTGCCGGGGGAGCGGGGTGGACTCCGGTCGTCATGTATGGGTGGGGACTGCCGGGGGAGTGGGGTGGACTCCGGTCGTCATGTAAGGGTGGGGACTGCCGGGGGAGCGCGGTGGACTCCGGTCGTCATGTATGGGTGGGGACTGCCGGGGGAGCGGGGTGGACTCCGGTCATCATGTATGGGTGGGGACTGCCGGGGGAGCGGGGTGGACTCCGGTCGTCATGTAAGGGTGGGGACTGCCGGGGGAGCGGGGTGGACTCCGGTCGTCATGTATGGGTGGGGACTGCCGGGGGAGCGGGGTGGAGTCCGGTCGTCATGTATGGGTGGGGACTGCCGGGGGAGCGGGGTGGACTCCGGTCGTCATGTATGGGTGGAGACTGCCGGGGGAGCGGGGTGGACTCCGGTCGTCATGTATGGGTGGGGACTGCCGGGGGAGCGGGGTGGACTCCGGTCGTCATGTATGGGTGGGGACTGCCGGGGGAGCGGGGTGGACTCCAGTCGTCATGTATGGGTGGGGACTGCCGGGGGAGCGGGGTGGACTCCGGTCGTCATGTATGGGTGGGGACTGCCGGGGGAGCGGGGTGGAGTCCGGTCGTCATGTATGGGTGGGGACTGCCGGGGGAGCGGGGGTGGAGTCCGGTCGTCATGTATGGGTGGGGACTGCCGGGGGAGCGGGGTGGACTCCGGTCGTCATGTATGGGTGGGGACTGCCGGGGGAGCGGGGTGGACTCCGGTCGTCATGTATGGGTGGGGACTGCCGGGGGAGCGGGGTGGACTCCGGTCGTCATGTATGGGTGGGGACTGCCGGGGGAGCGGGGTGGACTCCGGTCGTCATGTATGGGTGGGGACTGCCGAGGGAGCGGGGTGGACTCCGGTCGTCATGTATGGGTGGGGACTGCCGGGGGAGCGGGGTGGACTCCGGAGGGATCTGTGTTCCACTCTAGGGGTGGGGCTTGGCGGGGGAGGGAGCGCCGTTAACAGAGTGGTCGTGTGGGGGGTGGGGGCTTGGCGGGGGGAGGGGGCTCCAGTTACATTGTTCCTCTGGTCGTTTGGGGGTGGGGATTAGCGGGTGGGGGTTGGGGGGCTGCGGGGGCTCCTCATACAGTGATTCTCTGGTCGTGTAGGGGTGGGGGATGGCGTGTGGGGGGGGGGGCACCTTGGAGCTCCTGATACAGTGATCCTCTGGCCGTGTGGAGGTAGGGACTTGGCGCGGGGGGGTCTGTGGGGGCTCCGGATACATTGATCCTCTGGTCGTGTGGGGGTGGGGGATGGCCGGGGGGGGGGGGGCTGCGGGGGGCGGGGGCGCCGTTAACAGAGTGATCCTCTCTGGTCGTGTGGGGGCGGGGGGATGGCGAGGGGAGGGGTCTCCAGGGAGCTCCTGTTACGTTGATCCTTTGGTCGGGTGGGGGTGGGGGATGGCGGGGGAGGGGGCTGCGGGGGGCTCCTGATACAGTGATCAGAGGATCACTGTATGAGGGGGTCGTGTGGGGGTGGGGGATGGCGGTGGGGGGAGGGAGGCGGCTCCGGGGACCTCGTCATTTAGTGATCCTCGTCGTGTGAGGGTGGGCGTGGGGATTGGCTGGGGCGGGCGGGAGAGTGCCCCATTTCGGCAGTGATCATATATGGTCGAGTGTGGTGGGGGGGAAGGGGGGGAGGGGGGGGGCCTCCGGTGCTCAGACGATGACG